>JAOQGH010000023.1:99432764-99477129 GCA_025769975.1 Gallinago jamesoni | reverse complement strand
TTGGTGTCATCAGCAAACTTGCTGAGGGTGCACTCTATCTCACTGTCCATGTCACCGACAAAGATGTTAAATAGTACATATGAAAAAAAAGTTCCACATCTCTTGTAGTTAACCTCCTATAGGAGAAGCTAAGTCTCTGTGCCTTTCTGGGACCGTTACAAGTTTGTCTTTTCTTGAGTGCATTAATGTGTTACGGCTGGGCATGAAGCTACTGGTCTGAACATGGGACAAATCTCAGCACCAGAGTCAGCTGTGAGCACAAGCTCTCCTGTATTCTCTGCTCTCTGCATTAGTTTCCAGTAGACTTGTGGAGTTAATTGCATTCCTTCTTTTTGAGCACTGTGCAAATTTCTAGAAGATCACTTACAGATTGCAGGTGGGAATGAGGTTTACAGAAAATATGGCTGAAGGACACTTTCAGAGTACAGTCTAGTAGATTGTTATTTCCTTGAGGTGCTGGTATCAGTTGTAGCTAAACCAACTCAGTTTTGTGGAGTGTAAGAAACTTTCTGCTTGAGTGAGGTGGTTGGTCTGGGCAGGAGGCTGGGTGCTCTGCTCCAGGTGAAAGAAACTTCCCCAAGATTGAAAAGACAGCTCAAACTTCAACCTCAGTGCTTTTTTTTAAGGCATGATACGCTACTTTTGATCTTTCTCAGTCTAATATGTGGGAGATACTTAGTCTTACATTGTTTCTGTCCTCCCCTTTTCTTCCTGCCCTCTCCTCCTTCAGAGCACTAGACCTCTTCTCTGGATGGGAAAAAATTAGATGACAGGTATAATTCAAGTTCTACATGCCAAATATATCAGGAAGGCTGTTCTCGGAGAACACGAGATGCTGAGAGTACCTGCATGAAGTATCATCTGATGCTGGTCTTACAGCTCTTCCCTAGGCATGGGCTACTGCAACTGTCAGCAAGAGGGCTCCCTGAGGTGGGCTTCAGTGAGGCAATGCTGCTTGTTCTGTGTCTGCTCATATGCAAGACAGTAAGTATCAAAATAATTTGTTCTCTTCCAAATGAAAGAGAAATTCAGCAGATTTACAGTCCAGTTCTGTTAAAAAAAAAAAAAAAAAAAAAAAAAGAGAGCTTTGTTTGAGCTTTTGAAGTTTTGCCATCAGTAGTGAAACTTAAGAACTGGCTCAAGCTCTTAGTTTTAAATAGAAATACCTGATCTATTCATAAAACTGCTCGCCACAGACATGGTGTAATTTGTGGGGATATTTAGTTGCCAGAAAGAGTATGTCATTATCATTTCCAGTAATGTAGTTTAATTGTTTCAAATCTGGATAGGTCATGTAACTTCATATAATGTCATATTATCTATTATTTCATCACATTCTTGTGAGGACAGGCAGCAAGTGAAGGGCTGTCTTCTAGGGCAGCTCTAAGTCCACTCCAGGACTTTGTGTAATTCATTTTTCTCAGTCTGGCCCTACTTAACAATCTTTGCCCTGTTCCTCCCCATTTTTAACGGTTTTCCAAGGCAAGCAACCAACTGAAATATGAATATCTCTCAGTTACTATGATTGACTCCAAAAGTAATTGGATTTGTTTGTTTACTCTTTTGTTTCCTCCTTCAATTTACTTTAGCAAGCAGCTCACAAAATCAGTGACTATTGCTGTGCTTTGTTGTATTGAAATAGTGTTTGCATTTGGCTCTTACACTTTAGAATGTTGATAACTTAGTCTAGAGAGGAAAATGGTAATGGGGTCAAAAAAAATTGGGTTTCAAAGATCAAGCATTTTAATTTCTCTGTAGAATCAGAAAATACTGAGCCTTTGGTAAAACAGTAGTTTTAAAGAGTACATTTGTGAAAATCTTTTTCTGAACAAAATTCAATATCAGTGTTTATGTAGTTTAGTCTTTTATCTGTGACAGTTGCATTCTGTTATCCCTCTTCCTTACAGCCTCCAGTAAAAGCTGTGTAAATAATTTCTTGTTGCATGTAAGTAAAGCAAGGACAGTGGGAAAGAGGAAGAGATGCTTACTCACAGGTACGATAATTCTCATTAGTAAATTGTTTTATATCTTTTCCATTTTGCATGAATTGATTCAGACTGCAAACTGCTGTCTAAGAGAAGAATTCTGAACACATACAAGACTGTTTAGAGAACATGTTTTACTTTCCGGAGTCAAATACAAACTAGTGCTAATCGAATGGGGCTTTTCCCGTAACCGTACAAGCAAAGTATTTATTATTTTAATGCAACTTTTTCTTCAGATTTTTACAAACCACTTTGCTTCCTAGGAGTGAAATTCCCAGCTAGCAGAGATGAATTAGCTAGAACATCCTTTCCCAGGTGCAACTGTAAAATGTGGTTTGAAATATTCCGCGGAAGACTTATGAATAATCATCACAGCATAACATGTAAAGAATCGAGCGGTTTTACCCTTTTAAAAACCGACTTCGCTTTGCGTGCAGGCAAGGGCGAGCGGCGGCTGCTGCTGTCCCGGCCGGCGCCGGCGGGTGGCAGTGGCCATCCATTCTTCCATCCCTCCATCCATCCCTCCATCCATCCTTCCATCCCTCCGCCCGCGCCGCCCCGGCCCCGCCGAGGAGGACCGGCCGCCGAGGAGGCAGCTCAGAGGTACCGAACGCGTTTGCTCGGAGTCAGCGTTCTCCGCAGTATTTTTGTCTAAATATTGGCACTGATTCTTTAAGTGGCTTATGAGTATTTTTGGCGCGATAGGCACAATGCTGCTTTCCCAGGAGAGTTTAAACAAAACCCAAAGGTCTCCTCTCTGCATTTCCCTTACCTGGTGATGGACTGGGGGGAGTCCTACCACCCAGGTGTGGGAGAGGGGTGATTCCTGAACTGCTGTAACACGGTGCACCAGCGGTGCATTACCTGCTTTTTAATACAAAGGTGTTCCTTGAAAATCCAAATGAAACGTTTCAGTGCACATTCATGGCTTGAGCTGCTCCATATGTTGTTAAGGGCAATACACCAGCAAAGCCAGGTTTGGAAACCTCTCTCTTTTCTAGAGGGGACAGTCCTCTTCAGTCTCTTGTTGGATCCATTGTTTGTTTGGGTTTTTTCCCCACGGGGAAGTGTCTCTAGGTGCATTTGCAACTTTCATTGCATGGTCTACTTGAAAAGGTTTGACAGTGTTTAAGCATGATTGCTGCCAGAAGGATTTTGCTGTTGCGTAGTGGAGTATGGGTCCTCTCCATCTACCATGTTCCACCGGTCAGTTAAGGGGACTGCTGGCAGCACTGGTGTTCAGAGATAGAGAACACAGGCCAGGGAAAGGGGTGAAAATTTCACAATTTTTTCTAATGTATTCTGGAGAGAATGCTATAGAATAAAGAAATCCCACGTCTTCAAGGGATTCAAAGGATAACGTTAAGGCTTTGAGCACTCGGCTTTGACCTTGCTCTTTATCTTTGGACAACAGGATCTTAAGGGCAAAGCCGAAGAGTGGCTCTCTGAGCAGAGCACCTAGCACGAGCCCCTAGTCCTGATCCCAGCAATGTATTGTGGAGACGATGAATTAGTTAATCCTGAAAGAGAAATTTTTTTTTTTTCCTTTCTTAATTTACATTTTTAAAAACATGTTTGTTTGTTTTCCTGCTCAGCTCCCCACGCCTTGTAAATTGTGAATTTCTCTTTTGGCTACGCATGATAAGGAAATTGGTTTCATTCTACAAGTGTGGTAATCATCCTGTAGCTTAAAAATATCAGAGTGCAAATGCCTTAGTTTCTAAAGGGGTTGATCTTAAAATAATTACAATGCTCTGACTGTTGCGACTCTTTAAACCTACGGTTCAGTTTGTGAAATAAAAGTGATGCTCACTGTGGTCTCACCCTAAAATGAACAATAGGGTGGAAAATTGGTTTTGCGGGAGAAATTGGGTGGCGCTTACATTAGATTGTTACTGGTTTGGAAGGACACAGATCCCAGTACTGCGATTAAACCCCCACATCTACTACTGTTCAGAGTTGGAAAAATATATAGGAAAAGGAGTATTTTTGAGACTGAGGTGTGCTGGTTTGCAGCCTTGAAATGTTTTACTACTGGGCTGTCAGGGTTAAACGTTCGTTGTGCGAAGCTGGAAGGAGCAGCACTCTCCTCTCCAGGGTGTGGAGACAGTAGCCAGGCTCGGCCACAGGAGGCACAGGCAGCCTGTACTGCCTGGCGAGATCTCCCTAATCTCTGCTGGGCTGGAGGGGCATAGAGAGAAGCAGTAGATCAGCTCGGTCCTGTGTCTGTGTCACCCCCCCTCCACCCCTCCCAGCTCTTGCTAACCCTTCTTGTCATCTGATGGCACTGATCCTCTGAGAGAGTATGGTTCTGCTTGGGCAGGGCAGCTTCTGCATTAAGAGATCAGAGCTGGCTTTCTCCCAGCCTGCGTGGATGGATTTGGTGTCAAGGGCAAGGAAAGGCAGTGGCTGCTGCCGCGGAGAGCCCCACCACCCACTTGCCTGCTGGTGAAAGTGGCACTGCCCCCAGGTGAGGCTCCTGCCTTTCCCTCTTAAAGAGTTCCCAGAGCACAGAAACCCCAAATATGCTCCTTTGGGCCCAAAAGTGCAGTGCCTGCAAGAGACCTAATTACCCAGGGCATCAGTGAAGTTAATTTCCCCTCGTTCCTATCACAAACGATTCAATTCATCTGGACTCAAAACTCAACTTCCCATTTTAGGCAAGTTTATAAGTGAGCTTAAATTAGAACGTCATCTGATAAGACAGGGGATGCAGGAACTGTTCCTTAGGGCAACTAAACACATCTAACGAATGAACAGCGATAGTCACAGTGGATTCACAGGGTACAGTGAGTGTCCCCTGAACACACATGGGCTATTGCATCGCTTCTGAGGGCAAAAGAGAAGGAAGAAATAAACTGTTACTGGCTTTCAGGAATTTAGACTCCGATTTCAAACTTAATTTAATTCTTATGGAGAAAGAGTCCCTTTAGGAGCAGCCAAAGTTTAATCAGTAACACAACAGCGATTTAGCTCAATTCTCAGTATCTTAGTCATACGCAGAAGCCGCTGCAACTGATTAGAAACCCCATTTCATTGAAATATTGCATAGAAGCATAAAAATTCCAGTGTGGAAAGGCAACAGTCACTTCATCATTCTAGATCCCATGTTAACGCATCACCAACTCTCACATTCAAAGCCTTTTTAGAGAAATTTAATAGTTGGGGGACTAATAGCCACCCACAACCCTTAATTCTGAGTGATTATTCTAAACAGAAATTAACAGATCTGGGCCATTACTACTGAGACCTGAATCATCCTCCATAGGAGTAGGAGGGAAAAAAAAAGGAAAAGAAAAAAAAAAAAGCAGCAGCATTCCCTGGGACTGTCTCAGGATTAACTGCTTTTGTTTATGTTTCCAAACACTTTGTTAATAGCATCCCCTCTGTAATAAATCACTTTTCTCACTCCTTTCACACTGTTCACAGGCAGATCGTTTACAAGTATGGAATATTACACTCAAATAAGATTTTCCAAGTTACAAGAATTATTATTCACTTCAGGCAATTTTATTCTTTATATTATCTACATATTTGAATTTTTACTGGGTAAAGTCATAACAGAATGTATAAGTATTTAAAAAAAATACCACAACACAAATCAAAGCCAGCAAACAGTTGGTCCCCAAAGAATAAAGCAAGCAAGCAGTTCAATAAACACACTTGATTTATTTTGTATAAAAAGGGTTAAGTTTACAACTAAACTTTTATAAAAAGTTTAGCATGATTAAGTACATCATTACACTTTTTGCAGAAATGTAAATTTCTGCCACTATACAAGAAAACTCTAATTAAAGAGTTCACAAGGTTTCACTCATATATATATATATTTATATATAAATATATACACAGCATTCAGTCCTAGGCTTGTGTCAAAAAGGTAACTTCTGACCACAGACTTTCCTAAAAAACTGAACACTGGATCCTTCTGGTACTCACGCTCCACCTTTGGAAAAAAAAGGCAAAGTCTGCTTTAAAATGGGCAACTCCTTGTGAGATTTTGTTTCGCTCCCCACGTTGGGAATAGTATATAAAGGAAGCCTTCCAACTAGGGAAAGGGTATTTAAGAGTCTCTTCATAAATAACTAGGTTCAGTCCAAGTTGAAGAATGGGGTGGGGATAAAGATCAATCTTGATTTTTTTCTTCTTTATTAATTTTAAAATGTCCTTTCAGTTAGGATGTGGATTTTCCCCTCCAGATACAGCTGAAAAATAAGTTCAGCACCTCAAAAAAAAATCCTGTAGACATTTTCTTGTGCAAAAAAAAAAAAAATCTCATCAGTGGAACACCTGCAAGAGATTGAAGAGAGGCATATTTAGGAGAATGCTAACAGGGCAGAGATCCGGACAGACTGGCGCCAGAGAGGAAGCCACAGTTTGAACATTTAACCAAACACTCAGAGATTGGGCAAACCCTGGCGTCCAGATGCAACACATACACGCTCACGCACTCGCTTCTCAAGAGCACAAATTGAACATTAAAATAACATACACTCAAGGGAAAGGGTAGAAAGAGGATTCTCAGTCCAATCTCTACTTAGATCTCTGTAAAGGCAATGCTCAGAGGCGCCAGTCTGCCTCTTACAGCAATTACTTGATTAAAAGCAGTCACTTATTTAACTGATAGCACAGACAATCCCACATCAGAGAATATAAGAAATTGTGCCAAGATTCCCGACTTAATCAGTCACTTTGGCCCAGGAAGTTGAGACTCCAAGAACAGATAAGGAGAGAATTTGCATTAAGCAGCGAGTAGTATCACAGCAGCCCGTGATGCTTAATGAACCTTAGCAACAAAATACACTTCGGACTGCGAGACTCGGCTGCTAATTTCTTACTGATGACACTAACGGTATCTCCTAATCAACTTTTAGGACCGACTTTATAACCATCACGCCTCCCGCGGGAAGCGCTTTCTACCTGAAGTTTGGAAATAAGATGCGCTGCACTCACCGTTTGATTCAGCCACAAAGTGCTTTGCTGTCGCCTGACGTGAGCTCTGAGGGGAACTCGGACGCCTGCGAGAAAACAACACCACATAAGGGTAAGGGAGCAGGAGAAAAAAAAACGTTCCAGATCATGAAGCCCTTCACCCACCGACCCCCGGCGGGGACAGTGGCCGTGTCTCCTACAGCCCCGTTCCTTCAGTGACTAACGCGGACAATGGTCGTACCCCCCACCCCGGTCCCCCCGGTGACCGGCACGGACGGTGGCCGTGTCCCCTCGGGCACCACCGCGCTCCGTGTCACGGGCACTTCCAGCACCGGCTTGAACTCGCCGATCTAGGTCAGGAGGGGCAGCGAGGGGCTAGGGGGAAGGCGGCGCTTACCTGTAGGGAGAGGATGCTGATGTCTGTGTTGAGGGTGGTGAGAGGAGTCCTGGAAGACGGGTTTTGCCCGGGTCTCTGGTGGTGGAGGCTGACGATGCTGGGGTGCGAGTCCAAGGCGATCTGCAGGTCCAGGATGTAGTCGATAACGTGCTGCAAGATTTCCATCTTGCTCACTTTCTTGTTCTGCGGGATGCTGGGCACCAGCTCCTTCAGCTTGGAGTAGCAGTCGTTCATGTTGTACAGCAGGCTCATGGGGTCGTCCACCGGGGTTTTGCTGCGGGAGATGCCCAGGTTGTGTTCCGAGAAAGCGCCGTTTTTCCTGACGGACCGCACCGGGCTGAAGGCTTTCATGCTGGAAGGCAGGACGGAGGAGAAGCCGGACTGAGGGGAAGCCTGGGGGAAGCTCTTTCCTCTCTGTCTGTGCCCTGCAGGACCTCGCACTGAGCCCAGAAATGCCGCGCCGCCTCCTTTTATACCCCCTCTCCGCCGAGCCCAGCCCGCGCTCGCCGCCATTGGGCAGTGTGTGGCCCTTCCGCCGGGAGAGCCAATCGCGGGGGAGGGGGGCGTGGCCGCGCCGCACAGCTGAGGGAGTAAATAGTGGGCGGCCTGGCGCCTTATTTTTTTGGGGTGAAACAACGTAAAAACGGGGTTGGGGGCGGGGCGCGGCGCCGGGGAAGAGGAAAGGGGGGCGGACGGGGGCGCCCCTTCCTCCCGCGCCCCGGGCGCCGCGCCCCGCCCCGCTCCCGGGACTGCGCGGCGCCAGCCCCGTGACATCAGCCCCTCGCCGCCGCTCCCCCCGCGCCGCCCGGGCCCGGCGGCGCCGCTGAGGCGGCTGCCATGGCGACCGGGGCTGCGCCCGCGGCGGCGGCGGGCCCAGGCCAGGCCAGGCTTCCCCCTCCCGGGCGCACCTGCGAGCGGGAAAAGCGGGGGGGCTCCCGGTGGCGGGGAGTACCGGGGGGGGGAGGAAAGGTTGGGGGGGAGTGTGTGTCCCCGGTGGAGCCCGTGGGGCTGCGCGGCCGCCGATCCCCCCCCCCCCCCGTCGCCTCATGGGGAACCGGCAAGTCCTGCCCCGTGCCCCTAATGAAATGCTGTTTTATCTAAAACATCTCGTAATAATGGAAAATGGGTTTAATTGCTGCGGGTTTAACCGATCAAGCCAGACTTGAAAAAAAAAAAAATCTGTCAAAATTGGTCCGCTTTCAAGTCATTGACACCGTCCAACTCGCCCGATCCGGGCGGCCGCACGCAGGGAGGTTTCAGGTAAAATATCTCGCTAAAACCGGCCTCTTTTAACTACCCGGTCCCTTTTTGTTTGCCTCACGCTTCCCATTCCTTCAAAGAAAGAAGTTTTAGAACTTTTAGGTTTTGCGCTTTTTTTAATTTTTTTTTTTTATTATTATTTCCCCCCTTGTGAGCGGGAGGGAGAGTAACACAAAATATTTAGTTACAACTTCTGCGAAAGGCACCGCTCCGTAACAGCATTTTCTACTTTTCACAAAGGATTTTTCCTGTTACTTTTGTTCCGGTCACAAAATTAAAAAAAAAAAAAGGCGAAAGAAAAAAAAAAACTTGGGGGGAGAGATAAGGTCTGGAAAACAATCTGGAATTGCCAGGCTGTTGGTGGGAGCTCTGCGGGGCTGGCGTCAGGAAGTCTGCGCCGCCTTCTATTACTGTTGATCCAGCTTTGTGCAGCTGCACTCAGTACAATTAGCTTGTAGAAACAATCCTGCTGTAGGCAGCCTCTTCCCTTCAAAGTGCTTTTCTATACTGATCCCCTCACATCATGATGCTGGAAATCAAGTCACAAGCCGACCACTGTTTGGCCAACATCATCTGTGGGAATTCATTAACCTCCATCCCAGAGATGCAACAAGAGATTGTTTGTCCAGAACTAAACTTACAGCTTAATATGATGTAGCCCATACAGGAAAAAACCTGTGTCCCCATTTTTCCTTTTTTTTTTTTTTTTGTCCATAACAAGAAACACATTGTGCAGCTTTTTTTCTCTCTTTTTTTTTTCTTTCTTTTTTTTAGGGGGTGGGGAATGTAGCTGAAACCAGGCGAGAGCCGGCTCCTGCTAAAACTTTGCCATCAAACTGTTTTTTTGGTTCATCGGGCTGCAGTTTCCATAGAAGCAACTTATCCCCGCGATCATCTTGTTGGGTGCACTTTGCAAGCTCATTTCCCGTCTGAGTTTGCTCTGCTGCTCTCAGATGCTGCAGCTGACACATTTCCTCCCCGTGCACTTTGCACCCACCTCATCCTTGCCCAGATGCTCAGGGCTGATTGTGCCTAAAAGGGGGTTTCATCGCAGTCTGCAGCTGCCTTGGGGGAAGGGATTTTTAATATTTATTTTTTTATATATATATAATTTTCTATTTTCCCCAGTGCTTCGGCGCTTGGCTCCGTGCCATCCCATCCTTTTCCCCCTTGTCCCCTGTGCTTGCAGGGGCGCAGCAGCAGCCGCAAGCCCTCCGCCACGCGCCCGTCGCGTGCTGCTGTGCGTGAACGCTGCCGGTGGCTCAGCCCAGTCCCAGTGAAGCTGCTGGTGGGAAACCACTGCTGGGCACCACCAGCCTGGAAGCGGGTCCCTGGCGCACCCCGTCTGCGTGGGCAGCTCCGGAGCAGTAGGGGGGTGACATCTCCCTGCTCCCTGGGCTATTTGGGAACTGTTGGGAGCATGGGTCCTGCTTCCTGGCACCCCCACACTGCCCATGGCAGGGCTCTTCACGTTATCCTTGCCTGCAGCACCTCTCAGGGCATCAGGGCTGGCATCACCACTCCCCCGCGCTTCCAGCTACCGCACTTGGGCATGGGGGTGCTCGGCACATTCCTTCCACCCATCCTGCTCTCAACCCCTCTGTGTTCTTCAAGGAATGCACGGATGCACCTACTCTGAGTCCCAATTCCACACTCCGTTCTTTTCTGGTCCATATTTGCAAATGCCACGGATCTACCAACTGAAGGATCTCTTTTCCTCTCCCCCCACTATGCTTTTGAATGACATTGCTTTTGTACAGTATCATTCCCCTCATCCCCACTTCTAAACATCCCTCCTCTGGTGCTGTTACATTCCCAAGCTGCGTGTTGTTGGAGGCTTGGGAAGTATTGTAATGAAACATGCAGGTTTTCTAATTTTTCCTAGACATCTGCTTTTTGGTCAAAAGTGTCAGACCCTAGGATGGACAAGCCTTTGCTCTGATTCAGTTTTGACATGCTTATAATTTTATGATCACACTCTCAAACTCTGCTTTTGTGCAGGAATGCCTTTTACTCAAACTGTAGTACCACCCTGTAAAGACGGGTGCTTTGACACAAATTGTGTGGTTTTGCCTGAACATTTATATCAAGCCCAAATTCAGACACTTTAGTTCTAATGTTTTATTCTGTTTTGTAGGGTTTCTCATTTCTGCAAGTAGGTATTTCTTCATAAACTGCCACCTGCAAAGGGCTGTTGCTTACGTGATGCTTCTTGAAGAATACTACCCAAAAGCTTTCTGAAAGCTGCATCTCGCTGGCATAGTGTTACCAGTGTGAGGTGTATTAAATCCATGTATTCACTCTTACCTCTTTGCTCAAATGCAAATACATTTGTTTTCTTTTTTTTTTTTAATTAAAAAAATCTTTAACTATGGGATAATTCCTACTGTTAGAAGTGTGTATAGTGAACCAGTTCGGTGGCTCTCTAGCTATAGGTGGTTGTGCTAAAATCTGGGATCAAACAGCTTCCCTTCTTAGCGCGTGGCTTTACGTAGCAGATGGTTTTCATCTAATATAGCTTTTCTAGTGATACCTTTAAATCAGCATAGGTCAAAAATGTTGCAAATTTTGCACTCCCCAACAGTTCTCTGGAAAATCTGTCTAGAATAGAAAAGGGAGAGGGGCCAGGCCGGAGGTTACTGACAGTACCTCGCATACGGTAAGGAATAAATCAAGGAACAAACAACGGGCTTGTTCTTTCTTTTGTTAGTTATCTGGCTGGCTGGTTCGGCTCCCTTCAGCCTCTCACTTTGGCCTAACTTTGTATTTAAGGTAGAGACCTGTGGGAATACGATCGCAAAATGCTTGGCTTAATTCCTCTGGAAAGAGGAGGAACTGGGAATTGGACTGGTAGGAGAAGATTTTGAAAATCTGTTCCAGGTATGGTTTTAAACACCTTCTCCCCCTTCAAATTGTAAAATTATGATAATTTCAAGTATAGATGTGTTTGTATAGTACACTCTGTGTGTTTGCTCAGTAATAATGTTTCATGAACACAGAGGATAAGTGGAGTCTGTACTGCGACTGTCATCTAATTGTTGGTGAATCTGTAATCTCGCCTGTTCACTTCAGTCAGAAAACCTCAGTTACGTGATGGAAAGCCTTCTAGTATTAAGTGGGCAGTACTCATCTAGTGCTTTACTACGGCTATCGTTACCAGTTAAATTAGGACAAGACCCACAGCGCTTGCAGTCCCTGTTGACTAATGTATAGAGCAAAATTTTCTGTGGTCTGGAGAGCTTAATTCCACTCTGGGTTTGGATACTGGAAGTGCAGCTTAGCAAAATGTGTGCATCAAGTGCACCCTCACAAGTCCTGCTGAACCACACGAGTTCCAGGCAAGTTTCATAGGCTTTTAAAACTTTGCTTCTTTATAGACCCAAGTTGAGCGTTATCTAGGTTAAGCTGACTTTCTTAGTGACTGTCGCTGGCATAAACCCATCTGGGAATCACAAAATAGGTATGTGTCTAAATCTCTTGAGAGGCCTGGTCCAGGAGGTGTGCTTAGATCATGCTTAAATGCATATTGACAGCATGGAGCTTAGCACAAAGCACAGCAGCTGTAGCTGCTGGAAAGTTGAGGGGGAGAGAAGGAAAAGAACTGCTGCTTTTTTATAAGCTATTTTTCTCGTGAGAGCACTTGCCCTTGAAGCGAGACTCACATTCAATGTTCTCCTCATCAGAGGTGGTATCAACTCCCTCCTGCTCGCAAAGCACCCCTAACGACCAGAGTGAAGCTAAGGCTAAGGTGGAGGACACCCACCCATCCTGTTGAAGCTTGCCAGGGTAAAGAAACAGATGCAAATTTCAAAGGGCCAGAGGGATTATAAACAAGAGGGAGCCTGACGCTGTAGCTCAGGGGTAAAGGCATCTCCTGGATGGCAAGATGCCTCAATGCTGGGCCTGGCCTGGCAGACTCACCCATTCTTGAGGGTGAGGTTCATCTCACCTTATCTGAGCGATTTAGAGGCTTGGTGTCTTGTCTCTCTGTAGTCAGTGGGAAGAGAAAGCAAAGAGACACCTGCAGAGAGTGATTCATTCTGTGCCTGTTCAACACCTCTCTCCGGATGGAACGAATCTCTTTGCTGGGGGCCATCGCTCCCCATCAATTCTCAGCAGAAGCTAGACAACCAATTTCGACCAGAAGCCTGACTTATAGATGCCAAGTGAGGTGAATTCCACTGCAGATGACTAATTTTTCTCATTCATCATTCATTTTAGACTTTAAAAACTGGGTATGTAATCAAAGATAGTCATTTGAGTTCTCTGTACCATGGTCATTTCTTCCAGGGGAAGAATTCCTTCCTTGGGAGGCTTGAGACGGATAGCTGGGGTGAATTGTTGTTGGGTGATTGTCTTTCTCTGAGCCTGGAGAGCCTAAAGGTTCATGTGTGCCCTTAGTTTGCACTCCTGAATCCTGGCGCCAAGTGTCTGAAAGTTAAGGGAGGAACTATTAAATGTCATGGTGCAAACTTCTTTTGTGGATGGTCTAAGTAACCAGAGGCACTACGCACTATTTTTAAGAGAGGAGCCAGTTGCATAAAAACATGAGTAAGAAAATGACTGAAGAATATAAAGAGGCTTCAACTGGGACTTTCAGAAAGCTGAAAGTCTCCTTATTTAAATCAAAGAAAGCTGACTGCTATGGAAAATATCAGTAACTGTGTGCTGCATTTTATGGACTTGCATACCCAGAGAAATCTCTCTCTAACTTCTGAAACTGGAGGTTGTATGCCTTTAAGAAATGTTACCTTTAATCCTAACCCTAAAGAGATGAGCATGTAATTTTCAGTTTCGAAAACCTATAGTTTTTAGTTTTTCTTAATGTGGAGTAATGCTGAGGTGTGCTATAGGATAAATCCCAAATACATGCCTCATTGTATTTGATGATCAGCAAAAGGTTACCCAGGCTTCTTACCAGCTTTCAGGAGTGCAAGGGGGTTTTGTGCTAGTCTAAGTTTGATGCACATATATTCTTTGCAAATGGATGATTGCAGGAAAAGACAAGCTATGTGGTTTTATAATGTAATATTTGTCAAAGGTCGTCAATGGGTTATGTCCAGTTATTTTGCAAAATTTAGATTGTAGAGGCAGTGGTAGACAGTAAGTGTCCAGTTTGGCAAAATTAAAGCTATACATTCTCCTGATGGGTTTTCAGCTACAAATATAGTTGGAGATTCCTCCACATTGTTCATGTCAATCACTCCATAAGGCTGAATGCCTTCAACTGTTACAAAACACATGCTTGAGAAACCCTTCTACTTCTTTTATCAAAATACTGAAACTATGTGTGCACCCAGGATGTTTAAATTTGGCAACATAAAAGTAATTGGGAATAGACTCAAAATTAAATTACTTAAGGCCTGAAGCTATTGTTTCTAGCAGAGACAAGAGGTCTGCAAACATTAAAAGGATGTGCAAACTTCTTAGAATATTTTGGGCCAGAACAAAACAGCTGGTTTATACCTGGCTGAAGATCTCAGTTGTTCTCCGCTGAACAGTCAGAATTTGGACTTTTTGCAGTTTTTTAATTTCCTGCCTTCTCACTCTGCTTTGTTTTCACTTCAGTAGCAATAGTTTTGTGCTCCTTATTCTCTTTTACAGCTCTATGGGTCTCTTGACTCTGGAGATAGGATTCATCTCTTGACTCTGGCTGCCCAGGGAGGTTGTGCAGTCCCCTTCTCTGGAGATCTTCAAGACCCACCTGGATGTAGTCCTGAGTAATGTGCTATAGGCAATCCTGCTTTGCCAGGGGAGTTGGACCAGATGATCTCTAGAAGGTCCCTTCCAACTCCAACAATTCCATGATTCTGTGACTTCAGGCACATGTCTGGTTGATGTCTACATCTAAGCCTGTCTTTAGAGACAGTTGAGAAAGTCATTGCTTCTGTGGTGACTTATCTCTTTCTAATACAGAAGTATAAAAGACTCTAACTCTACCCCTTGACTTCTGAGTCCAGATGTCCTTAGCCCAGCCAGCATGTGATTTAACTGCACACCCTGGTGTGGATGGTCTATGTCAGGGTTGGTTCTCAGACTTTCTTGACAATTCTCCACATTTTTTTTGTGTGTGTGTGACTTGACACATTTTAATTATAACACTTGACAGCAGCGAAAAAATAAGCAGTGACTAATATACTTTCACTAAGAAGTTGTTCTGGCTGTGGTCTTGTGGAGCGGTGGGGATTTACAGGCCACAGTGTGTAATCTCTAGGCTAGATGCTCATAGTTGTAAGCTTTCTGCATTTCTGCACCATAGTCCAGCCTCTTGTTAACTGTGGTAACCTCCAATTGCAGGATTGCTTATGCGTTTGCGGCAAAGATGTGATTCACATAGCGAGGGAGGTTGCTTTCTGTGGGAGCTTTGCCTCAGTTATTGTAGAAGGTATGCAACGGGTTGTGAAAGAGGCAAGGCACTCCCATAAAACAGCTGAATTCTGCTGTGGAGGACTTAATTCAATCCATGCCTCTGCCACAAAGTTTTTTTGTGAGATGATGGACAAGTCATTTAAAGCAGACTTTTGTCAGGAGACTGTTTACCACATGGGAAGTCAATGGGAGTTGTTCTTAAATATCTAAAGTGTAATGAAAATGCCAAGCACTCTGAAGTAACAGGTCCCATCTATCACCAGCTTGGCAGCCAAAACTAGAGTTATTAACCGGTCCATTTTCTGGTCAGCTGCTTCACAAATGACCATTGGTTTAAAGTTAACAGCTTATAATTATTTTCTTTTTCCTTGAAAAGGGAATATCCCTTTTGACGGTAGGACTGAATATATTCTAGTAAGTGTGGGAAATGATTCTGGGTGGCAGAAGTTCATTGTAATAAGGGACATTCCAGTCTTCTTTCCAGTAAGCTTTTAGCTCCTGCTCTTCAGCTGGGAACTCACAAGGTGGTGCAGAGCCAGTGAGGTGACTGTCAGGGACCAGGTGATGATGACAGAGACGGGGAGAAGAAGGACAATGCTGGCTTGGTTGGCCTGAGCTTGATGGGGCTGGAGGACCAGGGAAAGTACCAGTCACAGCTGGATGAGGACTTGGAGCTGGAACAAGGAAGTCTAAGGACTAAAGGGGAAGAGGGGAGAGGGAGAATTCAAGTTTCAGATCTCTCTTCTTTGCTTTAGGTTTCTTTCATTTGAAATGACCAGCCAAAATAAGCAAACCTATCCAGAAAGTGAATGCTTCTGAAAAAGTTTCCTGTATTTCTGTCTCCTGTTATAGACAGGGCAACTTGTGAACTGCAGTGATTTTAGACCTAGCTAGCTAGATTTCCTAGCTTGTGGGAGATAGGTTCAAGACTGATCCGATGAAGTCCTTATAACCCTCACATAAGAGACATTCCAGAAATGGTGAATTGGAACATTCACTTGGTGCAATGGAAATTCTGAGTGGCAGTCTGAACTGGGATATGAAGCTTTGGTTTTCAGCAGGCCTTTTAAAAATCAAACCACTTCCCTGAGACTTTCCTGAGAAAATATTCAGGAGAATACTCTTGGTTTTCTTCTGAAGCATGATAGTAAGACTGCTGAAATCCTGAAAAGTTTCACAAGATGGGAGAAATGATTCTTATGTATCCATTCAGCATCGAGGTCCAGGATCTTTCCGTAGGATCCAACATCACCTTAAGGACATATCTGATGTTAAAATTCTGGTGAATATTTGGGGATATTTGACTATCTATCAGAAACTTTTTAGTACAGAGTGGCCATATTCTACTTCAATTGTTTTGTCTTTTTTCTTTTTTTTTTTTTAATGTGAGCTTCTGCTTTGTTTTCTATAGTGTTTATGTAGATTCTATCAAGGAAAAGCAAATGTCATGGGGAAGTTTTAGGTAATTTTTTTGTTGTCTGGGTGTTTTTTGCTCTAATGCAGATGTTCCTTTTTTAAACCTGGTAAAAGCATTGCCATTTGGGGAGATGATGCTCTCTGCTCTGTACTGAGAGCAGCTATACACCTTGCAGAATTGTTTTAGGGAGCAATTTGTAGTATACCAGTTGCTATCTTCTCTGCTATTTTGGTAGTGTTTTGTGGAGTTAAGCGCATGTCTGTAAGCTGCAAATGTACATTCCCATATAGAATAAGCAGGCTGTCTGCATGGATCAGCTGTTATGGGGGTGGCTGTGGGTAAGACATGAAACAGGCCATGGAAACTCCTTTGATGGAGGCTCAGTAGTCTTGATGCTTTATGTGCATGGGGCCTGATGCAAATCCAGTGAAACCCAGGAATACTCTCCCTGTTAGCTTCACAGCTTTGAATCCAGCTTCAGGTGTGTTTGTGAAGGTATATGAGGGATACAGCTGGTATTTGGCTAGTATCGCAGTTGCCCATGAGAGTGAAAAGGGAATTTTTTCGCTGCTCTGGGTTGGCAAGTGAATTTTATCTGAAGCTTTCCACTTGCACATAGCCAGCCTGCTCAGGTTCTAAATAGATTCTGCCCTCAGACTGTAAAGAACAAGATAATCACTTTATGTTATGTACTTGAGAGCTAAATTATTTTAAAAGTCTGAAATTAGCAGATGAGGAGGAATTTATTTGCCAAATACATTCAGAAGCAGCTTGGGAAACCTGTCAGAGCCCAGCTTTAACTGCTTAACTAGTGGCTGTTCAATTTAATAGCTCTCAAGCATACTTACAGTATAGGGAGACCAAAACAAAATCCCAGGATGCGTGAGATTTTCTTCCAGACAACAAAAAAATGTCATAAATTCACAAACCAGGTAGTTGAAGAGGAAAACCTGCACCTACAGCCACTAACTTCACATTACATCCTCTGTGCTCCAGGCAAAATACAACCTTTCTCTTTTTTAGGACTCTATCTATTCTTTCCAGCTCTATTAACTTAGCACGGTGCTGAACATGACTTTTGCTCTGCGAGCGATGCTGGCCTTTACCATGCGTTAGTCCTTTTCCCACCCAGATATCTTCGTGCTTTCCTGCATCCTATCCTCCATGTGTGGAACAAAGGTTTGGAAAATTCTCTCCAGCTGTTCTCCTTCAAATCACTCCTTAAGATGCACTTCGACCCTGATGCCTATGGGGCACTGCTGATAATAGCTAGGCACAGTGGAAGTTAAATTGTTTTCTAGACAGCCTGTGTGAAAACACGCTCACATGATTTCTATTGTGGTTTTACTATCAACCCCTTTCCTGCTGGGGAGGACAAGGCCATAATGCCGTTTTAGTAATCACCAGCTGTCATTGGAACCTGATGTAGATAAGAGCAGCTCTCAGCTTCTCTGGTTGTTGCCTTCTCCCTCCTTCAGCCATTACTCTACCAGTTTGCTTATACCCACCATGCTTCTTTCATTCTTCATGACTCGCACATCTGTGAATTTATTTCCTTCACCTTGTGAGGGACCGATGCAGAGTCCACCCTTTCAGAATATGTTGACACATCTTGGCTCCAAACATCAAAGGTCTTTTGGGGGTGGGGGGGTGGGGGGGGTGGCTTTCTTGCATATGGAGCCACAGAGCCACCCTTCAGAGTGGCAGGAAGGCTTCCTTCCCGGTTGCTATTACTTGCCTAACTGCGTGTGGAAGGGGCAGGCATCCTGGCTAATCAGAGCTTCAGACAGGCAATTCTTGAAATTGTTTTAGGGTTTTTAATTAAAACTGTAGGCTCCGGCATCATGTGGCAGAGCGCCAGTATCAGTCATCTGACAATAGCCTTCACCATCTACCAACAATAAGGGAATTCCTCAGCGTATGCTCCAGAGGCTTCTGAAATGCTGCAAACGGGTGAGATTGCTGTTTGCAAAGCGCCCTGCAACATTCAGCCTTGCGGGTCTGCTGATTTTTAAATTATATAAACAAAACCCTATAAGCCCCACATAGCACAAAGATACTAACTTCTGTTTATTCTGTCCGAATCACAGATGCTGAGCATGAATGCATGAACAGTCCTTTTGTGTGGTGTTTGACACTTTCTGCGGCTGTCTGCACTGTTTTTTAATATACAGAATCCCCGATTCTCCACTGCCTTGCACCCTGTCTATTCATTCTCACCCCTGTGAAGTGAGGGTAAAACACTATCAAAACAAAATGGTACCATTTTGCATGTTTTCTGCTCAGTTTGTACAGGTGTAAATGACTACAGAAAGAACGGGGCAGAGCAGAACCTGACCCACAGTCTGTCTCTCAATGCGTCAGGGGTCTTGAAGTGGGGGGATGACAGAACAAACACAAGCTGTTACCTTGCCATTTTTGCTAATGTTTTAAAATCAGGCAGCTTGCAAGGATGACAGATGCAAAAGTCAGGCGGTACTTAGTTCCTCTAGTCTTCACGTGATGTCTTCTCCTAGCAATAAAAGTGTTACCCGTGGCATGGATAGGTGCTCATGATCGCTGGTACGGGAGCAGACTTATCAATGAGAGTCATCTTTCCGAGCTGTTTAGCTGTTGCATTTAGTACTGGAGAGAGAAAAATCCTTTGTTCTTTCCGCCTTTTGTTACATTACCCTAGCTTTTATAAACCCTTGCAATGGAGGGTGAGCTCTTCAAACTGTCTTAAGTCTGCTGCTTTGGCTCCTGGGTCCTGGACATCAACAGCACTCAAGTGTTTTTAATTTTAGTATTTTTTAAAATTTTTGTCATCATAGCAACAGAAGACTGTACTTGTCCTAATTAATTTTCAGTCATCCTCTAATACTGCCTGACATCGCTCTGCAAGTAAGCACCCAAGCCTTCTTCCAAATACTGGTAGCTCTTTGCTCTTCTTGTCTTTCTCTTTGTACAAAGCCCCAGCTCTCCGGCACCTTCCTTACTTTCCTGAACAGCACATTAGACCATCCTTGCCCAAGTGCCTGTTTCTACCAGGACACAGAATTTTTATTTATGACTCGTTGATTAGCTATCACTATTAACCCTTTGATGGATGTCCTTCATAAATATATATCCTGCCTACTCCAGGCCCCAGACTGCCCCAACTTTCTCTTTGCTCATCTGATTTTTTTTTTTTATTTCCAGAAATCTTGTCCAGTTACTGCTTCAGCTGACACGCTTACCCACTCCAAATGCTAGTGTCAGGCTGCCTCTGTGCTTCTAATGGAGAGGTTTATCACCTTAGTGATTCCTGCAGGTTAGGAGTAAAGCTTTAAGAGAATGGTCTTGTCTCTGCAGTATCTTCTGCAGTCAGTGGGTTAGCACTGCTCTGTGCCCTACTTCTGATGACCTTCAAGATATTGCATAGTGCTGTTTTTAAGCGTTTTCTTTAGAAAGGAGGATAAGAAAGTCAGCAGATAATATGGCCACAAAATAGAAAGTGATAGAGATATAACACTCTTCACCATTAATGCAAGAAAAGGAACATTGGCTTGCATGAAAAAAAGTGCACCCTCCCTCCAAAAAAACTTAAAATATTCAAAGCTCTGTATAGATAAATACTGGCAAGATCTGAATTGAATGCGTGTTACATAGACTGTTGTAGTAAGTAGGAATGATGAACAGAAGTTAAAGTCTCTTTTGAAATCAGAACAGTAAATATTTTTGCTTATCTTCAATTGAAATCTCCACCTTACCATTGCATTAACATATCCACTCATTTTTAGAAACTATGTGAATTTTCATGACTCATTTGAGTGCTCTCTAACTATTTGTATGCAAATGTGACTCATTAAACATTCCCACAGTCACACACTTTACCCTCCCATTGGAGTTCATGAACAAACAGGAGTGGTGGTGTTCTTTCTCCTTACAAACCTTACCCTTCCAAAAGAAAATCTTGAGCCTTTTTCACATTTATGATAACATTTGAAGAAATAATTATGGCTATAGTTTCAGAGTTGCTTTCAAATGGAAAGACTTGGAAATAAAAACCACTGTGTATCAAAACCCATTTTCGTTAAAATGTTGCATTCTCATGTGAATTTAAGAGGTTTGAAAAGGACTATACATTTTCTTCTCATTTTCAGGGGGGAAAAATGTGAGTTCTGGCCTGAGAACAAGCATGAGAAAGTTCAGCTGAAAGGTAATGTATCCATCAATGCATGCAGAGACTTAGAATGAAATTGCCATCTCAACCATAGCTAGAACAAACACAGCTGATGAATAAATGTATGTTGGCTAGAATAAATACAAAGTGTAATTCCAGATGTGGACAGTACAAAATGCAGAAAGGCAGTAAACTGAGTAAACATCAAATGAAGGATTAGCCTTAATTGTGAGGAATCCATTCCAATGAGAAACAGAACTGGGGATCTCTTTTGCCCAAAAGCAGTTGAGGTACCTTTCTAGCTAGAAAAGAAGCTGCCTGAACCCATTTTGAGGGTTTCCCATTTGAGGCTCATCAGCAACAACCTGCTTCATATAACATACAGTTCAAAGGCTGCCTTTGTCCAGGATTGGAATATCTCTGGCAGGGTTGTAGGCTTTACAGCCCAGCAAGTTTGGTTTGCAGCTTTTATCTGATTTGGCAGAATGCACCTTTGTATTCCCCATGAACTTCCGTAAGACCTTCCCCAGCAATATCCCCTGCAATGCAATCACACAGGGTGTTGCTTTGTCAGTGGTAGGAGAGATGTTTCTGCATTTCAGTCTCTCACAAAGCCCAAATGAGTATAATGGATTCTTCCAGAGTTACTTGTTCAGAAGCAATACTTTCGGAGTTCAGATGAGACCCTTCACACAGATGCGATGACTCCCTGTGTGCTTCTCAAAATGTTTAAGTGTTCTAGATTTCTCTTAGAATCTCTTAGATTTTTTTAATCCTTTCCTTCTAAGGCATCGTTTGAAAATATAAAACAGTTATGAAAGTTAATTCTGTATTGGGCATTCTGCCCCCTCAAAAACTATGGTGACTCTTCTGGTGTCTCTCAGAGGTCTACCCTGTTCTGTGAAACTTACTGAGAAAGATGCTCCCTAAAATCTTCTTACATATTTGTGTGTGGCTTTATTGTACTTTTAGCATGGGATTCACCTCACAGATTGAGCAACCGGTGTTCAGAGGCTTGATTTAGTTGCCCTCATGTAGTAGTCCAGTACTACTTGAAGTATTCAAGTCTCCCACCTGTACTCCAGCTGCTGCTCCGTATTGGTGAAGAAGTCCCAAAGGCGGTGTGCCATCCTTGCCAGCCCTGCATGGATTTCTTGGACACCCAATTGCACCTCAAATCCCACTGATTATAGTCAGTGGACACCTAATCAATACTCTCAAAGGAGTCTCCAGGGAGTGTCCCCCCAGCTGCTCAAATGTATGTGTCA
This sequence comes from Gallinago jamesoni, assembly GCA_025769975.1. Lineage (NCBI taxonomy): Eukaryota > Metazoa > Chordata > Aves > Charadriiformes > Scolopacidae > Gallinago > Gallinago jamesoni. The sequence goes on along the minus strand of JAOQGH010000023.1, from coordinate 99,455,357 downwards.
GCTTCTGAGTCAGTTAAACAGCTCTGTGGCCTTTGACCGCTAACGCCCAGATAGACACTAAAATTACTTCTTTTATTCCAGGAGCTAATTTCCACCCTACACGTTATTGGTTTGATATACCATGCCTTTCTGGAATGGCCTGCGCATCGAGTGCTGGAAGAAAGTGCTGAACTGAATCAAAGATCTGTTACGTTGGTCTGCAGGCAGAGGAGTGCACACTCAGCTGTGCACCCGCTCCTGTGCCATGTGACATCCTGCTGGTTCTCAGGTGTTTTCTTATTTGGAACGTTTTGTCTGTTCGTTGGCTTCTGGTGTTGCTGCCATTTGTAAGCAGCCCTGACACAGGTACCCGGGCTCTGCTGTGGTTGCAGTTAACATGGCTAAATCAGCTAAATGAGAGTAAACTCAACTGTCTTCTCATTTACACACTTAGACTATTAGCTGAGACCTGCTAAAGCATCTAAGATGACATGAAATTAAGCAAGTTTCAAAATATGTAAACAAAGTGTAAAGAAGAGAAGGTAGAGGCTTGGTACCTGATCCAGCTGTGAGTTCCAGAGTGACGCATAACCTGCCAACATGAAGATCACTGCAGGATCAGGTCTTTTAGAGGAAGCACTCCCTATTCTCTTAATGACAGCATCATTAGTAGTACAGGTATATAGATCTCTTAAATTAATAGGGCAACAGATTGTTCCTGCTACACTTAACAAGCAGTTCAATATAAGAGCCACAAACTAAAATATTTGCAAGTTTGTGAACTTCAAAGCAAACTTTGCTTCTTTCTAAAGAGTCTCACAAACAACTAAGCATATTTTTTCCCACATCATCTTTAAAGAAATTACAAAAGCATATATACAGCAGGCCTGAAATTCCTGCCAGTCCTTCATCTTGATTTTCTTGGCATATTGGTAAGGAATCTGAGCGCTGAAATTTACTGTTAATGAGTACCTTATTTTATGGATGTGTTCTTGTTCTGTGCCCTAATACTTATCTGAACTGTTTGTGCTCTTATGGAGGGCCAAAAAAGACACCTAAAAGATAAACGCTGAAGTAACCATTGAAATATTTCACTACTTGTTTTTTTCAATTTAGAAAGTATGGGTGGTCATTAATTGAGCTAAATTATGTATCAGTTGATTATAATTCTACAAATTATCTGCAATCTTCATTTCAAGGGCTAGACGATTGAAGGAAAAATAGGTCACCTGTGGCTTGTGATGGATTAAATGTAGAGGTAGCAAGTATTAGGGAGCTGCTGGTCAATACAAATAAAAGCTGCAGGTAGTAGTTTGACTAGAAGCAAAGATGTGGGTGAAGCTCACCTAAACATGAATGTCAAGTGAAGGCAAGAATGTAAAGAAGTGGCAAGGACAGCATCTCCAGAATGGAACAGATGAGGGGAAGTTGAAAACCCTTGCCTTCCAGCAGTAGGCAGGAAGGATTAAAAGAAGTGAAATAAAAAATAGAAATGCTGTACTCTTATTGCTGATTTCCAAGAATCACTAAGTGACTGCTGTCGAAAGCTGAACTAAAAGCAAGGGAGGTGAAAAGTTGGAGGACTCTTTGAGGGGAGAGTAAAAGAATGTGTCTGCCCTTTGAAAGACAAAGATTTCTGCTAGTTTCATTAGAGCAGATTGAGCTCCTCTGTGAGCTGTGGAGAAAAATAAACAATGTTTTTATCTTGTGGTCCTAAATTTACATGTGATTCATATGATCTTTTACATTCTGTAAATTAGGTGTTTATACTTGGGAAGATTTTCAGGACTGAAGACCTTGCAATGTCTTTCCTTGTTCCTTTGCAGCAGTATAGTTTTCTCCATACCTTGTGCTTTTGTGCCTCAAACCCCAGCCACTTTTAGCTGGGAAAATGTTCTAGCCTCTATGTCTGTTAGTTCGTGTCCTCTTCTGCAGGGCTAGCAAAGATTTCTTCACTTTGGAACATTTTTCCAGTTCATTAGTAAAACTGGAATTAACTGAGTCATTTGCTGCACCAAATCCCACAGTAGTCTATGATTCTATGATTCTAGATGTGAAGTAGATGCTGTTTCACACAGGGTGGGATGTCCTTAGTAAGGCTGTAGAGGATTCTGCCTTCCTTTACAAACTACTGGGAGTCTGATTCCAACCAAAATTGTCTTTTCATTTGTTTTCATTCATTACAACTCTAATAAGTGTAATAGATGAGGAAAGTGTCTCTAACTCCTGGGAGAAGGAGGAGGGAATTTTTTTCCGGACATTACATCAATGTCACTATATCAAACAGCCCATATCCCAAGTACGGAGGTTGCAGTGGAAGCACTGTTACTTGCAGGAATGCAAGAAGCAGCTGGAATGCAGGTTTCCACCTGGAAGTATAGGTCTGGTTGGCTGAGGAGACAGATTTACCTCTTTCATTCCTTCTCACACTCTCGTGGTTAGAGCAGTGCTATGTGCGGGCAGGGCTGAGCCGCTCTGACCAAGGAATAAACGCCGTGCTGATGGGGTGCCAGCATCTCATTTCAAACCAGCAGTCTTTTCCCTCCATCAGCTTTACCTTTGGCATACATCTCTGAGGGTTTATAGCTAGATGGTAGTCAGGGAGATGCTACCTTGCAATCTCAGAATATTGGGTGTAATGATTTGGTAAATACTTTGTATGAGCTGTTCAGGGAAGTAAATGTTTGTGTACTGGGTTAAAAGACTTTTGAGCACAACTGCATTGTTCTTCATAGTAGCCTATAGGAACAAGCAAGCAGGGGAGATGCATAATACCTAGATAATAGATAAGCAATCTCTTTACAAATATTGGGGAAGCAATTGCAACACAATGCCATATATCCATGCCCCAGGCTGCATTTCAACTGCTGTTCTGCCTGAGTCAGGAATAAGGTCTAAAATGCATTGAATAGTTGAAAATCTCTTTCCAAGAAAGGATGAGATCAGTTGTTAGTAGGTGTCCCAGACACAGAGAATGCCCAAGTTCTTTAGCATCCGTCCTCAGAGACTCTGGAGCAAGTGCATCTTCCTCACCAGCACTGAGGATTTGTCCCCCCTCCTCCCTGCTCTCTGCTGCTCTCTGAGGGGCGAGTCAACATCTCTGCTCTTTGCTGTGGAGGAGAGCTTGGCTTCATAACCAACTTAGTAACTCTGCTACCTGGAGAGGAGGAGACTTCTCTGTGGAGGAGGACATGTGGAGAGGGCATGTGTGATTTCTTGAGGACGCTGATCACATTTCCTCTTCATAAGTGCCCAGTGCTGAAGGGCATGCAGAAAACCGTGGTAGAACCATCCACTTGGTGTGTGAGGCTGCTGCAGCAGGATTCACTAACCAGGACTTGAAACTTGCCTGGGTTTTGCTCTCAGTTCCACATTTTTGCTGCAGCAGTTGTTGCGTCAAGGCCCAGTATCACTTCACAGGATGGAGTCCTCTCTGAGTTCAGGGGGACCAGGGAGGGCCGTTGGTAGCATGGTATTTGCCTTTGCTCAGTACGTCCCTCTTGAACAGTTAACATGATGCTGGGTGGTAGAAACTTGAGTTAACTTGAAAGCTAAAGCGTGGACAAACAGAGTGGGCTGATTCTGACTGACTCATAGAATCATTTGGGTTGGAAAGGGACCTTAAAGATCATCGGGACTCAGAAGCTGTTTTTCATGGATAGGTAAAACAAAGTCATTGCGGGAAGGGTATTCTTTTGCATAATCTGCTATAAAAGTTCCAGATTTTTTTTACTTTGCAATATTTCTCTGCAGATGTTATTTCTTCTTGCATTTCTTTCTATTTATATACAAACAGAAAGTTTTTTTTCCCCTAAATTGCTGTATTTTAAGGATGCTGTATATGCTTCTCAGGTGCTCCATTATTCTTCATAGGACTGTTGTCATGCATCCTAGGACAGGTTTGGATGCACCCTGGGTGATGTTTCTCAATAACTCTGCTGGTGCAGCTGTCACTGTGCCTTACAGCTGTCCAGTCCTTTGGAATTAAAAGTATAGAAGGAATTTCCTCAGACTTGGACATTTGTATCCTGAAATATGACAAGAGTTAAAGATGTAAGGATTAAAGATGAGTTTGTTTGGCTAGTCACTGAATTTCACTGAATTTTTTAAAGTTGGAAGGGACCATAGAGATCATCTAGTCCAACTCCCCTGCTGAAGCAGGATTGCCTAGAACACGTTAGAGCATGTTACTCAGGACTGCATCCCGGCAGGTCTTGAAAATCTCCAAAGAAGGGGACTCCACAACCTCCCCGGGCAGCCTGTTCCAGGGCTCTGGCACCCTCACTGTGAAGAAGTTTTTCCTCATATTTGAGTGGAACCTCCTCTGTTCCAACTTGTGCCCGTTGCCCCTCTTCCTCTCACTGGCAACCACTGAAAAGGGTCTGGCTCCCTCCTCCTTCAACCCACCCTTTAGATACTTAAAAGTATTGATAAGGTGTCCCCTCAGCCTTCTCTTCTCCAGGCTAAAGAGTCCCAGCTCTCTCAGCCTTTTCTCACCAGGTAGATGCTCCAATCCTTGAATCATCCGTGTTGCCCTTTGCTGGACTCTTTCCAGTCATTCCCTGTCCCTCTTGAACTGGGGAGCCCAGAACTGGATGCAGTATTCCAGTTGTGGCCTCACCAGTGCCGAGTAGAGAGGGAGAATGACTTCCCTCAACCTACTGGCCACGCTCTTCCCTATGCAGCCCAGGATTCTGTTGGCCTTCCTGACCACAAGAGCACACTGCTTGCTCATTGTCATTTTACTGTCTACCAGGACTCCCAGATCTTTCTCTTTGGATCTTGTCTCCAGCAGGTCCATGCCTAACCTGTATTGGTGCCTCACATTCTTCTTCCCCAGGTGCAGGAACCTATACTTTTCCCTGTTGAACCTCATGAGGTTCTTCCTTGCCCAGCTCTCCAGCCTGTCCAGGTCTTGCTGAATGGCAACACAGCCCTCTGAGGTGTCAGCCATCCCTCCCAGTTTGGTATCATCAGCAAACTTGCTGAGGATACACTCTGTCCCCTCGTCCAGGTCACTGATGAATATGTTGAACAGGACTGGACCAAGTATTGATCCCTGGGGGACACCACTGGTTACAGGCCTTCAGCTTGAACCTGCTCCATTACTCATTACCCTTTGGGTCCTGTCACACAGTCAGTTCTCAGTCCATCTCATCCCACTGTCCCCTCATCCAGCCCACACCTCCTTAGTTTGCCAATGAGGATGTTATGGGAGACAGTGTCAAAAGCCTTGCTGAAGTCATGGTAGATGACATTTGCTGCCCAAATGTTCGGTCTAGTTCACTGGTTCATCTCCATGAGCGCCTCTACAGTCTCTTGGGTTGTTGGGAATTACACTGTAGTTCACCAGTTCTCTGACATGATGGCACTTTGTAAAGAGAGCTTACAAACCGTGACCAGCAATGTATAATTCATCTATTTGATCTAATACTTCCCATGTACTTCCTTGACATTAATTTCACTCCTCCCATGGGCCCTGAGGTAGCCAATGTGGGAACGTCTCCAATATCTTCAGCAATGAGTTCATAAAGAATTCACTGAGCTGTTCTGCTATGCCTTATGATCCCTGAAGTCCCACATAGCAATGAGGTCCCTTTTATATTTTCCCACTAATTCCTTTACTTTCTTTAACGTACCCAATTAACTTTCTGCTCTCAGCTTGAGCATCTTTTATGAGGTGATTTCCAAGTTACTTTTTCAGCCCTGTAATTTTCCTGTTTACATTCAACCTCACATATTTTCTGGGCTTTGCTATTACCCTTACTTGGAAAAGAGTTGTTCTTCTTGGAAACTTGCCTATTCTTCTGAGAGTCACCCTGACTTTTTATTGTCCACGCTGTGCTTTATTGGACTACTTGGTTTCTATTTTATTTGCAGCACACATTTCATCTGGGCTTCCATCTTTTCTGATTGTTTCTTTTAGCTTATTCTGTGTGGGTTTTTGACTAATTGCTGCCTTTTAATGTTGCTCCCTGTTTCTGAATTTAATATCTGCACGTTGGATTAATTTGGCCTGCTCTCTCCTGCCACAGTGTTAAAACTATTTCTACTGCGGATGTTGCTATAATTATTTCTCCCACTAATGACTCCCAGGTAAGACCCTGAGCATCATTGAAGACCAGATCCAGACTGATGGCTTTGTTGCACGGTGGTTTTGTTGGTGGAGTATGAGATTTCCACCAATGATCCTATTGTGCTTCTCTTTTCCAATAATAATTTTATGTTGTTTTACTTCATGTGGTCCTGTACATATACCATTAACATGTCTATGAACCTTATGGCTTGGGAAACTCTGCCTCATTGTTTACCTCCCTTCTACCATGTCCCTGCAGTGTCAGGGCTGCCAGGCTTCTTAATTCCTTCATCTTATTTTTTGAAGCTTCTAGCACTGGTGTGAAAACACTTGCGAATTGTGTCTTCACTCTGTCACTTAATATCGGACACATCCAACAACCTGCCTCCCTTATTGATAGCAATTGTGCAAACAGTACTTGAGGGTCTTGGACTTCAGTCTCCTCCTGCCCGGCACTTAACTATAGACCCCCACACTTTCACATATGACTGGTACCAATACAGACCACAACTGCTGACTTTTGTCATCTAGCTGTCTTTTGTACCCAGAAGTCAAGTTACTGCATATCACAAGCCCCCTGGGTGCACCTGATATGTGACATGACTTAAGTCTGACATTACCAGCACCTGTTTCTTCTTCTCTTTTAAGACACTTGCTGCTGCAGCAGTGAAAGACAACACTGTGGTACCACCTGGATGGCAGATGAAGCCAAATGATGAGATCCTTCCTTACCTGCAGACACCCTCCTTCCTTGAGACTGATGTTCACAACATCTAAGACACTGACCTCTCCACTAGGTCTTCAGGGAGAACCACAGAGGTGGAGGAGGGAGAAGACAGAGTTATTCGTCCCAATCAACCTATGCAACCTGATTTCAGCAGCTCACTGCATGGATGGCTCTCCTAAGTTCCTCTTGGCAGTTACTGGAAAGAGATGGGCCCTTCCAGAAGGACATAGGGGGATTTACCATGGGAATTTCTTCCCAAAGAAGTTAACTCCCCATCACCACCCTTAGAAGGAGCCAGACCAGCAGCCTTAAGGACCTTTCTGGGGTGATGTGAACCTATCGCTCATCACCATTGCCTCATGTAGGTAGTGCACAGGTGTCCCACATCAGCAGAAACAACAAAGTTCATTAAGATGAAAAGAAGAAATAGGAAACACACTAATTATTCCCTTCTTTGGTTTTACTGATGCACCACATCTTCCTTGTTGACTGTTAGATTACAGAACTACACATCACAGAGTAATGTCAGTGTATAAATAAAAATAAAAATAATAACAAACATTCCCTCCTACATGTCCAAAATTCTATACATTCTCATCCAAGTATGCATCAGATGTGTTTACACTAGAATCCTGTGTCATTCAGCGGAATATGTTATTTACATCCAGACCTGCCTTGTTCATGAGTATCCTTGAAAATTTTCTGATTATATTTTCCAGTCAAAAATAATTAGTTGACTACAGATAAATTTCTGCTAAAGAAAAGCCTCAGCCATAAATTTCATGATGGGGAAAAATCTTTTCCCAACCAGCTCTAATATTTACTATGTCACAGGCAGAGCCATCATTTAAAATTTCTCCCTGAGGCATTGTAAAGAATGTCATCATGCACTGCTTCATTTTTAGCTCCAAAAATGCAAGACACAAAAATGGCAGAGGCAGTGACCTTTGTAAATGTGAAAATTTACTTCCCTATAAAACTTAGTTATTACCAGGTATTTTCAGAAAGGTGCTATCGCTGTATCATGCAATTATGTGATTTTATGGTGACGGTAGACTAGTTTACAAGGAAAGCATATGGAAAATACAGCAGCAGATCAATTAACTTGAAGATGTTTTTGATTAGAACACTGAGACTGGCATGACAGTTCCTGAGCTTTTGAGATTATCCATGTTTCATAAATATCACAGCACAAACATTTTCTGGCAGGTTCTGTTTCAGCTTACTAATACCCTCCCTAAATCTGTGTCCAAACTCCAGCATGCAAGGTCTTGAAATCTGACAGCAAGGACTGGGGAAACCACAAGAGTTTAGGCAGAAGCGAAGAACTGTCAAATTACAGGTAGATCTCCAGACACTGGTTATATCATGCTCCAAACAATACCACATATTTCTACAGCATCTTTTGCCCCCATGTGCCTTATTGATGTTGTGGCAATGATTTTAGTTCTCACCTAAGCTGATTTCTGTGGTCTTAGATCCCTGCTACAACAGAAAGCACATAAAATAACATGGTTGGGAGAAAATACTACTAAGAATATTATTAAATAAATGAAAACACATTATTTAGTTTCAAATAATGTCCTTAATGTCTTAAATAGCTATTTGGTAGAGATTAAGATACACTGCACAAACAATAAATGCATTTTTTGCCTTCTGTTGTATCTCTAATGTGTGGAGGAAAAATTCAAATTCTGGAAGTAAATAACATTTAAGCAGAAGGAAGGTTATGTTTATAGAGACTATAATTAACTAATATAAGACATCCTAAAATACTTATTAACAACAGAGAAAAAAATGAAATCCTTTCTCTGCTAATTCATAGGAAAAAAATCACGTAAAACTTTCTCTCAGAATTTCAGATTTTTCCATGCCAAAGAATAGTGAAGACAAAAATGTTCATTTTCTTTTTAAGGTACCTGTTTTTCACTCTACTACCTGAATTGAGCCCAGTGCCAGCTGGGGTAAAGGCAGAGGATGGAAGGAACAAAGCTTCACAGGTTTTGGGAAATGTAGCTTTTTTTGCCTTCCTTTTTTTTTTCCCTTCCCCCCCCCCCCCCCAGCATTTGCAATAGCTGGGAGGACTTCTGGGCTTGTGCTTGGTCTGAAACCCTTGCTGCAGAATGCTTCTTCCATCTCCATGGCCTTGGGAGTTACCTTGGGAGGAGAAGCTGAGCTGCCTCCAGCCACATCCATGTCATGGGCATGCAGAGACGTCCCGTGTCCTGGAGCTGGTGAGGCAGAGGAAAGAGATCGGGGACGAAGGAGTCCTGTCCATCTCATGTTCAGCGGTGGGAGCCTGGCAGAGGCAAGGAGCCAACCAGGCCAGCAGCTGGCTCGGACTCTAGGCTGCTCCGGTTCCTGTTCTCCCATTCCCTGCTCAGCACTCCTAATTAGTTAAATCTGAGCATTTCAAGGTTAGTATTGGCCCTAAATCAGGGAAAATAAACAAAGAAATTTGATCAGATGCTTTAACCTTCAGTTCATGGTTGTTTCATGCTAGAGAGAGAAGTTGCTGTCACTTTCAAGAGGAAACATGACCAAGAAATTAAGCAAGCTTCTGTCTTCCTATCTAGTTGTCACCCGGCATTTATTAATAAAGGACAAGTTTGTCATCTTATGTGATTTTTCCCAGGGGTCTGGCCAGCTGGTTGGTAGCAGTTCCAGTTGCAGAAGTGTCCTTTACTGCCAACTAGATTAGCTCCTTCCCAGCATTTCTGGGCAACCACACAAGTTTATCTGACTGAGACCTTGACTACGTCAATGCATTTATTAGTGTTAGTCAGTGACATGGTCAGACAGCCTTGCTAAGTACCCAGGCTCTGGGACCTTCCTGGGGCCAGCAAAGGTCCTCACCTGCCAGCCATGAGGCAAGAGGGTGTTTCATAATGATTCCTCTCTAGAAGATGTCACCCAAAGCAGAGCACCAGTATGATCATGTAGCTTGGTGGAAACAGTCAGGCAACGTCATCACATGAAACGTCATCATGAGATGTTGTATCCATAGTGGGGTCAGCACAGGGGTAGGCAGTTTCGGGCTGTGAGGCACACTGAGTGATCACTAAGGTGCCAGTATTCCAAACTAACAAATTGCAGATCTTTGTAGTGAGAGACAGAAGTTGTTTCATCACAAGGATCAGTGTCCTGGAAACTGCCCTGTCCCAACCAGGCCATGAGAAATTCACTATTGAGATACAGACAGGCCGACAGTAACATTCAGTTTTATCAAGTGATGAAAGGCCAGAAAAGCACAACAGTGCAACCCAGCTATTTCTGATTCCTTTGGCATCACCAAGATTTAAAACTGAGGATCTCTATGGAAACAGTGGGATACATCAGAGGAAATTCATTGGATGGGTCAGTCCTTTCAGGTGACCTTTCAGAGATACCAGCTTGTCTGCTTTCATTTGGAACAGAACAGCAAGCATCCACAGGAAGAGTGACCACCTTGCTATACAACCTGCTGCTCCCCGGTGCCTCACAAACCCCCAAAGGGCAGGTGAAGACAGTCATTATCAGCCACTGCAGGTGAGAGTCCTCTCCCTGTCTCGCATTCACATCTTGTTCTGCACCACAAGGACGAAGCAGCAGGGTCTACCCCATTCAGACCAAGGGCTTGCTCTTCTCATGGCCAGCAGCAGGCCACTCCTGGAGTGAGGTGCCCCACAGCATGGAGCAGAGGGACAGAGTTAAACCCTACATGCCTATTTGGATGGAGGCACAAGTGGCTTTATCCATCAGACATTTACTGACGCAACCTGTTTGCTATCAAGGAGGAAAATAGAGGTAGCACCCAGAAGACCATGTGGAGGAACTCAGCTGCCCAGACAGCCACACCTGAGAAGTCAGGGATGCAGGTCTCACCACATCTCACCAAACACCCTTCTGAGGATATTCACATGGCCAACAGAGACAGGACAGCTTTCAAGATAGGGAGCTGTGACTAGAGGGTTGACAGAGAAAGTCAGCCCTCAATTCTCATCGACTTTCGATCTGATTCAGACATGTGAACATTCTTCACACTGTTTGAAAGTCTCCTTTTTCCATTATACTTAAAAAATAATAGTTATTTAGTTTTGCTGAACTGTTCAGAGCTGATTATGTCTTCTTATCAATAACAGAGAAACAAGTTTTGCATATTCTTATGTATTCGTGGTACAAAATATCATCAAACAGATGTAGGTGTTTAGATGCTATTTGTGAGATGCACCAGCTGGTTCTGCTGCCCCTCAAATGCAAGGTACCTTGGAGTCTTCATAGAGGTTACGTATGTAACAGTTTGAAAGCAGAAATGTGGTGTTTAAAGGTGAAAGCAAGCATGAAACAGTGGGATGGATTTTGAAACAACATCTCAATTAGGGTTTTTTGAGAGATGAGAAGGAAGATTAATTGGCTTAAAATATAATTTAGTTTTTTAAATGGAGAAACATATTGAGAGACTTTTCATACCATGATGAGTTGGGACAAATTTTCAAAACCAGAGACGACTTAGTTTCATCTTCAGAACATATCTATAAATACAATTAAGGAAATTCATTTGCACTGGAGCAATAAGCACAACAGTACTGAATCCATTTTCCTGTAAAGGTTTTATATATGCACTGACTTGGTTGACTTGCACACTTTGCAGGTAAATATAGAGGGCCTCCTCTTTAAACACCAAAGGCAATATTTTCAACAACATATCAGTTCTTTCCGTGCCTAAGGTCCATTTTCGAAGGTGATCTAAACATCTCCAAGGCTGAGGCTGAGAGATAGTGAGAGTTGAATGCTGAACAGTCTGTTTCACATTTTGAAGCAGGACTTGGGTACTTCCAAATATCCTGCTCTTAATCTCCATTGACTCACATTGTTTCTACTGCTCCATTCTGGGCAGTATGAAGCTTTTGTAGATACATGAGTCAGTCCCACAGAACTGGAAATGTGAGACTTGTCTTCTGCAAGCTAGTAAACACAAGGGCTGTCTTATGCCCACACGTGACACCCTAGATTTCGATGGAAACAACATGAGGGTGCCAACGTTCCTCCAATAATTACTCTAGCAAGACTAAAGCCCAAGAAATAATGCCTTGGCTGTCACTATTGTTGGTACATAATCCTTATACCTTTTTGTATGGCTGCGCAAATAACTGCAGGGGGAGAAAAACCAAGCAAATTAAGAACAACCACTTAAGTGCCTCCCTGGCTGGGTGACGGAAAAACTGATACCAAAAAATAAAAAATGTGACTGCTGATAGTCCAAGGAATATTATAAATGAAACTGCAATAAAGGGGGAAAAGGGAAAAGACACATCTTGAATAGGTGGACACTATAAAGTTAATCTATAAAATAACAACTGCTTTTAAAGAGCTATACATCTCTCATATGCAAGATGGAGAAAAATGTAGCATCCAACCCTCAGCTTAATGCTGCAGTACACGGAGAAGGCATCCAGCAGGGACCTGAGCACTGCACGCCAGCGATGAACAAGAAAACTTTAACAAGGGCAGGTCAGAGCTGTGAAGCAGGGGTTGCCAGCAACAAGTTCCCAGGAACTTCAAGCAATTTATCTCAGCTCAGTGACAGGTTTGTTCATTTATAATGTGTTAGAAACAAGGTGGTGCTTGACAAATAATCAGGAAAATTCCTTTGTCTCCTAAGCTTTGCATATACATATCTGCCGTGTGCTGCTTTCAGAAAATAATAAGGACAGACATTTTATCTGGGGAATAACACGCTTTCTTGCATGTGGAGGTAAGTCAGGCTTCCATTTATCGTAGTGTAAACAACACAGAAAACTCATTTGAAAGCCCCTGCTTTCAGATGAGGATCTCTGCTATCTGCCAAGGAGCAATTTAAAAAACGTTAAAAACTGGCAGGTCTCATCCCTGGTGAATTTGGACCAATATATTGGGGCTACATTAAAGGCTTCTTTCTTATCTGTATTTCAAGTTTTTCAAAGTAATCATTTCCCTGAAAGCCTTTTTTTATTTATCAGATGCAAGCAAATGTTCACAACCAAAATATCACAAAATCACTGAACAGTTAAGGTCGGCAGCAACCTCTTGAAATCATCTAGTCAAACTCCCCAGCCCAAGCAGGGCCAGCTAAAGCGGGTTTCCCAGGACTGTGTAAAGTTTGGTTTTGGATATCTCCAAGGATGGTGACTCCACAACCTTTCCGGGCAGACTGTGCTTGTGTTTGACCACTCTCACAGGAAAGAAGTGTTTTCATGAACTCAGATTGATTTTCTCTATTTGTAAATTTGTGACCAGTGCCTCTTCTCCTGTCAGTGGACACTACTGAGAAGAGTCTGTCTTCCTCTTCTTCACTCCCTCCCATCAGGTACTTATGCACACTGATGAGATCTCTCCTTGAGCCTTCTCTTCTCTAGGCTGAACAGTCCCGACTCTCTCAACTTTCCCTCATAGTATAGATGTTCCAGTCTCTGCCTCATCTTCATAGCCCTGTGCTGGACTTGCTCCAGTGTCCATTTCTCCTTTTTGCTGGGCAGCCCAGAACTGTTCCAAGCATTTCTGACATGTCCTGCCCAGTGCTGAGCAGAGAGGAAAGATCCTTTCCCTCAACCTGCTGGCAACACTCCTACTAAGGCATCCCTGAAGATTGTTGGTTGGCCTTTGCCACAAAGATGCATTACTGGGTCATTGTCAGCTTGTTGTCCCTGAGGACCCCCACCCAGGACCTTCTCTGTGGAGCTGCTTTCCAGCTGATCAGTCCCCAGCATGTACTGGTGCATGGGGGTGTTCCTCCCCAGGTGCAAGACTTGGTATTTCCCCTTGTTGAACTTCACAAGGTTTGTCTCTATGCAGTTCTTCAGCCCATTGAGGTCTCTCTGGATGGCACCAATGCCTTCTGTCAAGTTGCTAAGCGTGAACTCCATCCCATCTGCCAGATCATTAGTAAAGATGTTAAATAGTACTAGCCCTAGTATCGAGCCCTGGGGTCCACCACTAGTGACTGGCTTCCAACTGGACTTTGTGCAGCTGATCACTACTCTCTGGGTCCAGTCTTTCAGCCAGATTTTGGGCTGCCTCACTGCCCAGTTGTCTAGTCTGCACTTTGTCAGCTTGTCTATGATGGTGCTATGGGAGACACTGTCAAAATCCTTGCCAAAGCGAAGGTAAACAGTATCCACTGCCCTCTCCTCATCCACCAGACTAGTTATATCCTTTTTGAAGGCTATTGGGTTGGTCACACATGATTTCACCTTTGAAAACTCAAGCTGACTACTCCTGTTAACCTTCTTTTTCTTCATGTGGTTGAAAATGGTTTCCAGGACCACTTTCTTCTTCACCTTTGCAAGGACTGAGGTGAGGCTGACTGGCTTCACCTGGACCTTTCTTCTTGCCCTTCTTGAAGACATGAGTGGAATTTGTTCCCTCCAGTCCTCAGGAACCTCTCCCAATCACCGCGGAGGTACTGCTGTGCCATATGGAAGTTAAAATCTGCGATCCTGATACCCCTGGATACACCACACATCTCCCCAGGAAAGAAAGTGCTGCCTTTTCTATCCCATTCCTTAGATAGGGACTGAAGTTTATTGCCCTGGCTTGTTAGTTGTAGAAATGGGCTGTTTTGATTTGAATATTTCAGGTTTTGATATTTCTTCCAAAAGTTTCAATTTTCTGTAGCAACAAAATCTTTTTTTCCAAACCAAACATATCACAAAAGCTAATCTGATAACAGAGAGATTCTACACTGCAGGGGTGCCCTGAAACCAGGAGACAAATACTTCAACACCAGTGGGACCACCAGTAATGACTAAAGTGCATTCATTGTTTTACTATTCACTCCTTCAATATGAACAACCTGCTGGTAGTGGCAGAGCCCAGTGAAAGGCCAACCTGCAGGTTCCATAAGCTGTTTTCTTCTCCTGTGCATTCAAAATACTGAAATCCCATCCATTCCCTCCGTCGCTCCCAGCTGTCCCGTATAAGAGGCTCTTTGAGACTGGTGGCAGCCAAGAAGGCACTTGTCCTCCCTGTGCCCATCAAGCTCTGGGGGAAGGGAGAAGCATAGGAAGCTCAGACAATTCTCTGCCACAAGACAAAGAGCAAAGATCTACAAGAGCAGGCATAAATTATGTTTGTCATCACTTTTCTACTGTCTGGAAAAGACATGCAGACCTCAGAAAAAGCACTTTTAATACATACATTATTAATAGAAAGCTAGCACACAGTAATAGCACTTTCTGCTACAACTGTTCTCTGCAGATGGATGGAAGGCCATCAGAGAAGCACTAGCTCTAGATGAGAGGCATGAGTGATTATTATAAACTCATGAATAATTCTGATTTTCATTTGAAAATTGCACTCGTACACCCTCCTCTCCCAACACAGGCATTTTCAAAACGCACAAACTCAGAATCCATGTTTGGATGCTTTGAATTTATGATTAAACTCAATGATCTTAAGAGCGTTTTTCAATCTAAATAATTTTATGATTCTATGACTCTAAAACCAAAGTGGAAATTGTAACCTTTGCATGTACCAGTCCACCTAGACCTGTCTGTACAAACCTGCAACAACAATATTGTAAGAAAGTTCCTCTCCTAAAGTTGAGTGCTTCCAGGTGAGCCCAAGAAGAGCACGGCACAGATGAACTAAAAGAGTAAGGGAATTTGTTTTACACTATTTCTACTTGTTATTTCAATGGCAGTTTAATCCATGGGGACTTAAAGAACAGTTTTC
Source organism: Gallinago jamesoni (assembly GCA_025769975.1). Lineage (NCBI taxonomy): Eukaryota > Metazoa > Chordata > Aves > Charadriiformes > Scolopacidae > Gallinago > Gallinago jamesoni. Next base: position 99,439,884 of record JAOQGH010000023.1, on the reverse strand, counting down.
ATCCTACCCCAGCAAATTCCCAGATCCCAACATGAGCTCTCAAGTGAAACAGCAGTTTTACGTGAGCAGTGTACTTGACAGAGGAGAAGCTCAGCAATTACCATTACAACGGCAGTAAGTGAGGAACCACATGAGCTGATCAGCCAGCTCAGCACACACTGTCCATGCTGGGAAGCTGAGGCATGGAGAGGGGCTGAGACCTGCCCCGTACAAAGCTGGGAATAGCTCCCACATTAGGTTCATGCACTGAGACACCAGTTGCTGCCGCTTCTTCCAGGCCAGGCTTTTTCCGTACAGACTCGCCTGACACTGCAGCCTTCAGCCCTTCGGTTTGCCCTGCACCACCTGCTGTTTCTACCTGAGGGTAGGGAACCACAAAAGCTGTTGTAACGTGCAGCCCTGTCACTGGGTTTGGGTGTGATTCACCAGGAACCAGTTCGGTCCCTCTCCCTCCTGCACCACCTAATTCGTGTTTCCACCATCTAGCTGCAAGGGCAGGGTGCTGCAGAAGCAAAGCTCGATTTAAGCTGTGAATGACACTTCTTGGGAGCATTCCCCAGAGGAAATCTGGCTGAATCAGGCCATGGAAGAGCAAGGATTTTTTCCTTACCAAGATCAAGGCTGTCCAGGAGACCTCACAGCCTGAGGCTTTTGACTCAAATAGTCATTTGGCTATGTTTGGTTTTGATCATTAGCTAAAAGAGCTGAAAAACCACCCTGTTTCCAAACCAACAGCTATGCATCAGTCTTTCAGTCAAAGTGAATAGGCAAAAAACTATTTTGATTTGAATTTTTAGGTCAGGCTGTACCAGGACTTCTTAAACTGCTCACAGGTGCTGAATTTTTTATAGTGGTATTTTCAAGAGAATGGTCATTAGGTTGTGCAGTGTTTGTTCTGGCAGATACTACTGTTTCCATGGCATGCAAGAGAGGAGAAGCTCATTGGAAACTTTTTTTTTTCAAAGTATAAAGGAGATAAGGCCATTGTAATAACAATCCTCCATCTGCTCATCACATGGCCCCTTCCTCCCTTTCTTGCACGTATTCAGAGCATCCCCTGCTGTACTGATGTCTGGAAGGTATTTTCTTCGCAGAGGAATATTTATTTATTTATGGACCCACTCAAAGCTTTAGGCGGGTATGCAGCTTAATCTCTAACATCTTGTCAAATGCAAGTGGAGGAAAAAAATTCAAGGAGTTCATTATAACGATGCCAAACTCTACCCTTGCACATTGCCGCTCAGGGTGGCAACAAGAAGCGCTCCCGCTTGTCCGGTGGCAGAGAGAGCCTCTCCCGGGCTTCGCTGCTCTGTCAACAGGGAAAGCAGCTGGCAACCTGCTTGCCTTTCTGCGGAAAGAAAGAGCAAACATCCCTCCTCAAGCCCACCTCCCGGAGAGGCACACGGTGCAACGATGTGCCGCATTCTGTTTGTTTGTTTTCTAGTTTTTGTTTGAGCATTGAGTCCCAATTTGTGTAACAACTGTTCAGGCTCAGATCTGTTTTGCAAATTGTTGTGAAGTGAGCAGCAGCGGCAGATTTGCCTCAGCTGTTTTTGTTGAGCGTAGCTGAATGCAAAGCAGAGGGCTTTGGAAAGAAAAGATAAAACGGGAGGGACTGTGCAAAGAGTAACTCCCATAGAAGTGCCTGGTTTATTACTGCACTTATCTAAAAAGGTTGGGAACCCAACTGCCATGGTGGTATAAAACATTTCCTGCAAACATGGTCATTACAAATCAAACCCACTGACAGCCCAGTGTCAGCATCCGGAGCAGGCGCCACTCCTGGGACCCAAGGCCAGGGCTCCTGTGGGACCTGAGCATCACTCAGGATGGGGGGACAAGCCAGTTCCCCTCACCGCTCCTGGGCACGACGTGGACCACAAGATGAAATTTTTTTCCACTTGCCTTTTTTTTCCTTAATGTCTTTTTTGAGGCTTCCTGCTTGTAAAATGATGACCAAGCCCAATGCCCTCCCCTAGATATACCAGTGACTCTTTCATGATACCACAGCTGCAGGATACAGGGACCGGCAGACACAGCCCATCTGAAACAATGACCTCAGGACAAATAACAGAGACTTGTTCTCCAAAGTCTTCTGGATGGAGGTAGGACTTCTTTGGGTTCAATTACCATAACAGTGGGAATGTCTATTCCAAAATACAGCCAACAGAAACTGAGAAAGGCCACTTGTCTTATAAAAACATCTTAAAGGTCCCATTGCTAGTGAGTAGGCAGCTATTCAAATGCCCACACAGTAATGCAGGCACTGAATTGTGATGCCTTGCTCCTCCAAGATTGGTAGATGAGGGCTGCTATAGAAACATCAGGAAATACAGGACCTTTCCAAGGACAGCACAAATACATCGCCATTACAGCCCTCGTGATAAGGGAGCTCTTGCATCCTTTCCCTTGCATTTCATTCACTGCTTGCAAGCCCTGGTAAATGCCATCAAAAGAAAATTATGAGAACAGCCTCGTATCCTCCGGCCTCTGCAGGGAGGGAACCCTCTTTGAAGCCACAGCGTCTGCGGTCACTGCTTGACTTGCATTATTGAAGAACCTCACAATGACCGCCAGCCAATGCACCACCCTGCTGCGGTATCAAGCTGTTTCATCTGCACAGAGTGTATGCGTATTTACATAATAAATGAGACATACCAAAGCATAATATATTTATGCTTTATCTCAAGCCACCTGCACATTATCATTCCAGTAACCTCTCCAGCAGGAAATGAATTCCACATCTCCACAGAGCGGAAATATGAAAATTAATTGATAAGCTACAAATGGATCATTGGGAACCCAAGTGTGTGGAGACTTCTTCGGCCAAAATTAAACCTCATATCTCCGGAGAAAAGAGATTTATCATTTTAGGACCTTTCAGACAGGTTTAGGGTTTTGTTAGTGATTGCTCCTTCATCAAGTAACTGAAAGAAAGATGTAATAGTCTGTGTGTGAGCGTAGAACTGCAAGTGAACCTAAATACTGTCCTGAGCTATAGCAGTGTATATGCATATACACACATATATGCATGTATACGTGTGTGTGTGTGTAGATAGAGTCAGAAATATCTTTATGGAAATGTTGAACTCAAAACAGAGCAATTCTGCCTTTATCTCCTGTTCTCTTTGAAATGGCAGGACTGGCCTACTTTGACCTCTGTATATTATTCATTCACTTTTTAGAATGTCAAGAACACAAGAGAAATAAAAGCTGCATGAATATTAATATTAATATTAATATCCTCATTCTTGAGCCAGCCCAGGCAGCAAAGAAGCACGGGGCTAGTGCAGGAAGCATACTAACCCACCAGTTTGTTAGCTTGGGAGTTGAGGTTCAAAGCCAAAGCCAAAGGCATGCACCATGCATCACTCTCTGGCTGATCCCCTCCAGAGGTGACCCTGGGGTGGGGGGCACACATCCGACAGTGGAGGGTGACCTGGCCAAGCCCATCTGTGTCCAGCTCAGCGTCTGGGCTGTATCACAGTGGCATCACCAGCACCTCTCCATCTCTGCCCTATGATCCCGCCACGTCACTTGGCTGGAGGGTTGTCAAAAAGCCAAGGGGAGGTGAGAGGGTTCGCCACAGTTTTGATCAGAGCTTTTAAATCATCTGTCAATGGGGTCTATCCCCTGCCAAGCAAACAGCTCTTGAAAGCATAAAAAATAGATCTCTGCCCCCAGTGCAGAAAAATTGTCCCTGTTATGGCTTCTGCATTTGAAATTAAAACATAGTGATATCATAACAGCCAAGCAAGCCCCTCACACCATAGTGTCTCCTTTTGATCAGGTCTTCCTTTTTTTGTAAACAATCACATTTGCTCAGCTAATCTCATGTATAGCCAGAATGTTTTCCCTTTACCATCATCAGCATCCGAGCTTTCAGGAAGATTGATAAACAGTGCTTATGTACAGTCAAATCAATGAAATCCAATTATTTTCTCCAATGCTTGTCAGTTATAAGTGTCCCGCCCTGCCGCAGCCCTTTAAACCCCTCACGGAGAGGACAGCTGCACTGGAGTCAACAACAGCAAGGTTTGCAGCCATCTAGCTCCCATCCAGGCCCTGTGCTTTCCTTTGATTCTCACCACCACCATCACAGCACAAGATGGAGGCTTAGGGCATGTGGAATCTGCATCAGACCCAAATATTTGATAAATATCATAGTACTAGTGAGAACAGGATGATTTTTGCTCCTTCCCCCAAAGCAACCACATCACAAGTCCCAGGTGTTCTGCTGTCCCCTTAAGAGGTTCCCTACCTCAACCACATTTAAATGTCCAGCTAACTAGACTTGACCACATCTACAAAAACTCCTCTTTGTCTTGTCTATGGAGTGAAACTCCCTAGATTCCCCATCCCCAGCCTGCTTTTGGGTGGCCACTGCTCCTGGCATGGCCTTTGCCTTGGGAAATATCCATGCCCAGTCTGTAAGCTCTGTACCACACAGCACCAAGCACACTCTTGGTGATTAACAAATGCTAATTAATGGGACATGTAGAATGGCACAGCGATTAAAATGAGGTATTTTCTCTCACTGAAGAATGATTAATATCTTGGACAGATGTGAGTGTTGTGCTTTGTTAGCGGTACATTGCGTGGCAGATAGGCACACACACAAACAGCACCCTGTTGGAATACTAATTAGTGCTTTTGAATGCAATTCATTAAAAAGACAACGTTCCAAATTCCACACAACTAATGTTACAAATAAAACACTTGAATAGCTCTTATTGTAAATTCCATAGCCAAGTGCTCGCCCGTGTCTACATACTCAGAGAAAACAGAGCACGAGATAAATGCACTTAAGATCTTTTAGATCTTTAGTAGAAAAGAACCAAACTGGGAGAATGAATAGAGAACCCACCTCCAAAGCCAGGAACATGTTGTGTCCAATGGGAGTCTGTGTCAATTGCATTGACTGTGTTTTCATTTTTTTCATATTTGGCTCCTGAAGGTGCACGGTGGCAGCTGGTAGGACTTTTCAGTATCATGTTGAGGTTAATTCCTGTTAGCACCCAAGTCAGGCACTGAAGCACATACAGGAATCCCACCAGGCCCTACATGCTCTCTGTAAAACCTTAAAGCATAGTTCTCAGTAAAAAACTGACCACCCATGCCTCTATGCCTTTGTTGTTTGAGAAGAATGCCACAAGTAGATGTTGGTCACGGGTGCCAGTGGAGCCTTTGCACTTGCTAGACCAACGACTCAAGTGACCGTCTTATTTTGTTGGTCACGGGCTACAACACAACCCCCCAGGTGGCTCCAACAGCTGGTCCATAGCTGCAGAAATCTCCAGGAGAAGACATGTGACACCTCCAGGTTTCCCAGCTGCAGTCCAAAGAGCATGTGGACATAGCTACCAACTCTGTGAGAGAGAGACACCCATCCTGAAACAGCCCACCCTGCCAAGCAGGGGTGCAGCAGAAAGCAACAACCCCAGGCCACACAGTTCTCCCATTTCAAAGACATACCATCCAGCTGTATTTAACGAGGTTCATGAGTTGGCTCTATTTAGGCTGTGAACACTTCGGGTAGAAAAATAGCCTTTTTGTTTAAAGGTGAGTTTATCTGCCAGGCACAGTGGGGCCATGCCCCGGTGGGGCCAGCCCAGCAGAGCCTCAACACAGGTCCAGCAACTGATCAGGGAGACTTCAGCCACAGGACAAGCCAATGTCATGGGACAAGAGGAGAGACGAGCATGAGAAAAGTGCTAGAGGGGAAGAGCAGCCAGGAAAGACACAACATATTTAATCTGCCGTTGTCAAACCACAAGGAAGATGGCACTGTATAAAGAAGTGCTGTTTCCCAGGAAGAGCTCCCATTTGATATTTTCCATGGAAAAACGTTTCTGAATAATTCAAAATCAAAATTCATTGTCTTGTTTCATTTCCAGTCACCCTTTTCTCTTCTCATTGTACTGACAATAGAATACAGCAGGACAGGACAGGGTGAAATATATTTTTCACCTTATTAGATTAAATTGCCTGACGTTCATGGTACAGTTTGACACCACTGAAATGCTTCATTTAAAGAAATCTGTCCGATGTTTCCCACCAGAAATATTTCAGCTTTTCTGTTCTGCGAAACATTTCAAAATTCCAACTTTTCACCCCAATTAGAGACAGATTTCATGATGCTGGAATGTCTCACAAGACAGTGGGCTGCCGTTAGGCTGCTGGGTTTGCATACTACCGCGCCCAACCTCTAACTCCACCATTCTTATAATAAAATGGAGAACGTCAATGATCGGTTTAAATGCAAAAAGCAAAATTGGCTGCTGGCAAATCTGAGCAGGGTTTCCTCTGGGGTTGTGAATTTCACATGATGCTCCTAGAAATAAAAGACATATTGCATACAAAATTTATAAAACTGGAAAAAATTACCAACAAAATAAGGATTATGCATTCAGTATTCTCCTTGCTCTAGTTATCCTAAGCTATTTCCAAACACATCAGCCATATGCCTTTCTCTACCCCATTTAAAGGCATACTTTTTTTGTCAATGCTGGTTTTACATTAATAGATATTAATGGTTTTTCTCTGATTTTCAAATTGACCCAAGAACTTCAATATCTTGACAGGTTACTTGAAATGACTGTTCAAGTGAGCTTACATTTGTCACACATTTAATTCACAGATATTGGACTTGTCAGCTGAATTTTTCGATTTGGTATCAGAGAAAACCAAATTGCTATTGACATACCATGGGAAACGTCCTGCTCCCAGGATACAAAAGGCCAAAGGTTACCACAGGGGCCCCTGGGGGACTGGAGGGATACAAAAAGGAAAAATGAGTTGTCATGAAGTTTGCAGGCAGTCCTGAGAAAGAAGAAAACAATCTGCTGCTGCTTTTTGATGCTCACACCAAGCATTTCCTTAGCTAAATCTTTGATAGTCAAGCAGGGCTGCAGGTTTTCTTTGCCCCCACTGCCTTTTCTATTATACTTGAAAGAATTAATTTTGAGCCTCAGGTTTGTGCATCGTAGACATGTTTAGTTTTGTGTCTGTTTGGCCTATCTGCTGGAGCAGAGCACGAGAGAAGAGGAGAGGAGAGGAGAGGAGAGGAGAGGAGAGGAGAGGAGAGGAGAGGAGAGGAGAGAAGAGAAGAGAAGAGAAG
>JAOQGH010000023.1:99418784-99432664 GCA_025769975.1 Gallinago jamesoni | reverse complement strand
TCACACAGCCAGTTCTCAATCCACCTCACTGTCCCCTCATCCAGCCCACACTTCCTTAGTTTCCCAATGAGGATGTTGTCCCACCAATAATGGATACTTCTGAGTTAATTCACCCAGGTGATGCACATTTGTCCTACCAGTATTTTTCACTGCTCCTTTTTCAAATGAGTAACAAATATATTACGAGTATCATGATGATGCACCTTATGGCAGTAAGCACGGGCAAGAATACAATTTCCCAGGAACTAATCCAGCAAAAGTGCTGTCACCTAGTTTTACTGCAGCATCTAGTTGAGGTATGAGTGTCTATATGTGGCCTCACATTTCCCAGGGGGTTGTGTCATGCCGAGTTAGAGCACCCCTGAAAGACAACCATAAACTGTTGCTCACTAGTACAGTGTGTCTTCTGTTACTGAGGACATGATGAACTATTTGTGTCGGATGAGAATGAGAAATCTCAGTTTCTGCTCCAAACCTGTTCCTGATTCTTTATGACATGGTCTTATGCTCCATCTACTTCTAGACAGCTTTACTTTGAATAGCAGGTCCATCTTTGATGCTAGTTTTGACAGAGCAAGCCTGCAGTCATAGTTTAAGTAGAAAAAACACTGAGCTGTAGGATCTGAGTGACATTCACAGATGTGAAAAGAAACTGGCAATATCTGTGTCAGACCAATGTCCAGCTGCCTAGGTGTTCTGACTCCAAAAGCAGAAACAGGAGATGTTATTTAGGAAGGCCTTAAGAGCTGGGCCACTTTCTGTATTCAACCCCCCTTGACTTCCCTAGTACCCAGAATAGTTTTATTAGGGATGTTAGACTGTAGCTCCGCTTGGCATTTTCAGTGTCTGCTTATGGACTCTTGGTCCATCAAGTTATCTCATATTTTTTTTTAATGATTCTACAGATGCAGTCTCCCTCCACAGCCTTCTGCACCAGCAAGTTCCAGAAGTTCACTAGGTGCTGTGCAAAAAAGTATTTTTACATCTTTTAAATCAGTCTCCTACTGGTTTCATCAAATGACCCCTAGTTCTAGTGTTACAAAAGTTGTTGCAGAGTTCTGCTTTCAGCTTTTCTGCCACCTGTGTGGTTCTGTAAACCTTACTTATATTCCCTCTCTCAGCTATCTCCTCTGTAAATCAGAGCCTTAATAATTTTCAGTCGCTTGTTCCCTCTTAGAGCAGCTGCCCTATCCATTGGATTGTTTTGGTTTCCATTCTCTGGCCATACAATAACTCTGCTACATCCATCTTGAGATGTTGGGACCGGCACTGTGTAGAGTACTCAAGATTTGAGAGGGATACCACAGGCATTTTCTTTCAGAAGACACTTAAGCCACTCGCCCCATAAATCCACTGCAACTCTGATCCTGAGGTGTTGTCTGTTTGTCAGCCATACCCCTTCCCTCTAGGTTAGGGAGCTGGATGGATGTTATGCAAGGGTGCAGGAGGGGGATCATGTGTGCCATATCTTTCTGCTTGCCAGGCCAAAATACCAGAGTCTACCAGGACATGACGTTGACACGCAGAAAAAAGTATTGGGACACATGCAGACAAGAAGTGGAATGCATATTGGCAAACTATTTCAAAAACCTGCACTGACTGTAAGTAACCAACTGTTCTCTTCTCTTTAGTCAGTATATGGCTAACCTTGGCCATATGCATCTGTAATGATACCTGGTTTTGTAGGTTATCTTTGTTCAAGTACATTATGATTATTATGAGAAAGATACAGTTTTCCAATAAAGCTACCTCATGTTGTCATATCAAGGCAGTATCTACATATTCATTGCAGATGGCGTATTACAGAAATAAACTTTCTCATATTTATAATATTGAACCATTGCCGTTAAAGTGAAGTTCAGACCCATACATCTTATGAACTGAAGGAAACTGTTACAACACAGTTGCCATTATCACAGTCTCTCTTTAGCAATTTCTGTATTGATAGGTTTACCATTTTGTGGTTAAACAATTTTTTGTGCTGGAATATGTCTAAAACCACTTTCTGATAGAAATCAGAAAAATTGAAGTGACTACTTTGGACAGCTCTATCTGGAGAAAACCAAATATAGCAGGTGTAAATTAAAAGAAAAGGGGACAAAATAACCTGAGCTAGAAAGAGAAGAGTGCAAGTTTATTTTATTTCCTTGGTTGTGTAGGAGCCTTGTTAACCAGTATGTAATGCATAGTCATGTAATAAAACATGCTAGACATTAAAAGGCAAAAACCCAGTTCACAGATGTTGTAACGTTATGAGATAATTTTAGGGAGTGAATGGGGTGAAAAGGCTGGATTTGTTAGAGAGGAAAATACCTATGGAGGCCTTTTCTGTGAGCAATACCATGACTTCATTACCATGTCAATTCTGGGAAAAGGCTCTGATTTAACACAGCAGTTGGCTGGATCCATATGGAGCTGATGAACCTCTGAATGAATAGTGAATGGAAAAACTGCTGGAATCTGCCTTCAGCTTTGTTCCCAGGATGACCAATGTAAAAGGCCTAAGAGCAATACTGCACAGATGGTGTAAAGAGGTAAGAAATCTGCAGGGTTTAGTTTACTTTCTCTTATCCTACACTGTTTGGGGTTTTATTTTTTTAACTATATTTCAGTTTCTCCAACTCTATTTGCTTAAATGTCTTTACTCACAAAAAAATGTGAAAAAAAGAAAAGCTTTCGGGAAATGAAATGAAATCAAAAAGCATATGTAGCAGTAAACATTTACATAAAAATACAATTTAAAATGTTGAATTTTGTATGGTATAGAAGTAATTGAAAGCATAATTATGAAATCCTGAAAAAAAAAAAAAAAGCTAGTTAAAAGTTTAACAAAGAACTTCAGAATTACTTCTTCAATTCACCCTATGTTGTGGGAATATGCAGATGTTCACATTTACACAGTCATGTATGTCCACTAGGGTTACATGCTTTTATAGTCTGAAGCATCATCACAAGTGCCAATACAGTAAATCAAAAGACTCTCTGGCATTATCTAGTTTCCTTTCTGGCTTTAAAAGTTAGAACAGATGTCACAAGAGAGGACAAAATGGATTTTACCCACCGAGAGGAGCTTTTCTTGCCATCATTAATAGGAGGCTCCTTGAAATGCTAATGTACACAGTTTGTGTTGCCGGGTTTGCATAGAGATGGTGGGAAACAGCTCTGATCCCAACAAAACCTTTTGTTATTAATCAAGAAAATCTGCTCTTCTGAAACAGCAAAGCACTGAAATGGTGTGGCTACTTGCAATGCAGAGATCTCTATAGCAATCTCCAATGAACAAAAATGTAATAAAAACTGTTCAGCAGTTCTACGAAATACAGCACATCTAGCAATTTATTTGCAGTGATTTTGCATACACCTTCTACTTGCCTTTGTCATTTCAGCATGGATATTTACAGTGGAAAGATTACACTGGTTCTGTATTTTTTCTGAATCTCCACTCTTTAAAATCTTGTTTCATTTCATACCAAATCTAAAAAGCAAGCTTGGGGCAGAAAGAACTTTGAAAAGCAAGCTTTTCTTCATGTAAAAATCTATCACAGAGCATGAGTTTCTGTTTGATTTGATGTTAATACCATGCAAGATATTTTTGCTTTGTTAGAATATAGGATTATGAGATCTTGTGAGCCCTTTGTGAGTACAAATATACTCTGCAATATTAGGAGCAGTGTGCTCCTCCTGTTGTAAATGGGCCTTAATAATTTTTAATAGTCTTTAAGAGAAGAGGTTCAGACCCTGATATTGCTTTGTGACATATGACCTCTTATTTTTAAGAAATACCAATGCAATTAAATCACAAAGTACTAACTGCTGTCAGACATTCATTGCCTTGTATAGGATGCCTCAGCAGAAGCCTTCTTTCCCAAAAGTATTTGGAGTATGAATTAAAGCCAAAGATTCAAGGAAGGCCTGAATTAAAATGTAAATTCTTTGCCTGGTATTACTCATCACTGAAATCTCTGGCCCAGTGTCTGATTTGAGTTACATTAAATTCCCTATCAATTTATTGTACACCAGTTCCACAACACATTAATGTGTCCTTTCACAGATTCATTGTGCTGAGACTTCAATATATGGGCACAAGAGAATGAATTAAGGATGAAGCATTAGCTCAGAGTTTAAGCCTCTTTTAATTTCCTTGCCTCTGTGGATCTAAAGCAGATACTTAACATTTTGCATTGCCATAGATTATTGCACTTTAATTTCTATTGTGTTTTGTGGTTTTTTTTTTAATTATGGTAATAAGCAGATAGTAAAATAAACAAAAATAACTTGTTATAATTCATGCAAGACGTTTGAGATGACCATCATATAGTTGCGGGCTAAGACATTATACGTAGTAAATTTTAAAAGGAGAATGTTTATTTGTTCATAGCTCTCTCTGGTACTAATTTGGTAGAGCCAGCAGGAAAGAAAGGAGTGGGATGAGAGGGGATGGGGAGCTTCTGTAAAAAAAACAAGTGAAACATCACTGATTCCATCACTGACAAGCTGTTTCAGTAGTAGGAAATGCTGCAACAGGCAAGCAGGGAGAAACAGCTGTAAAAAACAACTTTGAAGTCAGAAGTGACTTTTGCATTGTAAGAGGTCTATAGATGAGATCACCAAGGCTGTCTCTGGATACTTTCTACAAAAGGATTATCTGCTCTCTAAATTTCGATGTGTAGAATTTTTCCCAGTGCCCATTTTCCTTCTAACTTTACAGTTAAATTTCTGATTTCACGAAAGCTGCATTTCAAGCAGATCCAAAGCGCCTGTACTCCTGTACCAAATGGTCTCCACCACCTCTGCTGCTGAACATGAGACCTCGTGCTCCTTAGAGTGTGGCCAGATTAACTCTATGAGATTGCACTGAAAATCTCAGTTTGCAAGGAGGGGGTAGTGTTCATCCAAAATAACAAGCAATAACAACAAAAAATCCTACCGAGCATGCTTAGTGGGACCTGCTAAGGCTTTTGTCAGGGACTAATGACTTTGACCTCACTGTCCAATCCCTCAGAGAAGAGGTAAGTATGAATATTTTTCTTGGGAAAAATCTTGGTTAGGAGAGCTGAACTGTCCTATGTCAACAAAATGCCCCACAAACCCTCTGTCTTAGTAGCACCGAGCCATTGAGCACAAGCACATTTAAGGTATATTGCCCTGTGTAAGACTTTTGTCTACCTATAAAGTTTCAGTGACTTAACAAAAGGCATATTTTTTTTCAGAAGTACTGTACTTAAAAAAACTTTGCAGAAACTCAAATGTATAGATTTCAACCGGGCTGGAAATTTGCAGTTTAGCTTGTGTAACTAAATTATGAGCTAAACTGATATATCGGTAGTTTGAAGAGGTTTTCGGATAAACTTTTTTAAACCAGTGTAAATTCCTTGTATAGACACTAGACGAGGATTTTGACCAAGGTTTAAATGTTAACTGACTACTTCCCTGTACGGTCCTTGCCAAATTTTGTTCTCACTTCCCCTCGTCCTGAGTAACTTCACTGCATTTGAAGTGGTTATTCTAAATTTGTCCCAGTGTAACAGACCAAAATTTAGCTTTATGAGTCTTTTGGAAGAGCATTGTCTTCTGTCAGTGCGTTTGTAGATTTTTGGCTGAGAATCTGGCATAGATGAGCAGTCAAATTCAGGTGTGAATCCTTTCCCTACCCTGCCTTGTAATGAAATCTCCTTGTCTCAGTTTTTTATATATCTGAAAAATGGGTGTGAATCGTTATAAAATCAGATCTCTTCACTTGTTCCTTTAGTGACCTTTCTGTGGCCAGCTTAAATAGGCAAGGTGCAAGACATCCAGTCCCGTTTCCCCCACTGGAATCACTGTTACTGGCAGTAAGTGTTTAGAAGATCAAATTAATTTTTCTGGAGTAAAAATAATACTTTAAAAAGTCGGGCTGTATATGCGAATTACTTGGGGATAGATCTTCAGTGTGGTTTCAAAAATGAAGCAAGTATTTAGGATATAAGGGCCTTCAAGCTTTAAGAGAACCATATATGGGCAAGTGGCAAAAAAGGTCAAATTTTTGTATATTTAAATCAATCGCCAAGTTACTTTCTCTATGTCTTTTTCATTAAACTTTCATAGTCAGGTAACACTCTACAAGCTGCGTTGAATACGACACCTAAGATAGCCTTATAAACCCTGCGGACATTAAACTACTGGAAAACAGATTGGGTTGGTTAAAATAAGTGTGCATGTTCTCACAGAACCTGAGAAAATCACACCTTCACTTTGTTAAAAAAAATCTGTTTGTGCCACTCCAGTAATCACTTCATAACTGGTGGGAGAGCAGAACATATGTCTCAGAAGTGGTGGAATATATAAGCCTCTACCTCTAATCCTATTTTCTTTAAGAGAAAAAAAAAAAGCTACAAAACCCCCCAACCTTTTCAGCATGTCATCTGTAAAATCGGTGCCAAGGGTTTTCTGCTTAAAAATCACAAATGAAATGTAAATTGCTCATGAAAGCAAAATGAAACAGAGGTGGGTTTTTTGTTTTTTTTTTAATGAGGTGCGTAATGTAGTAGGATCATGCACTAAAATGCTTGCTTGAAGCAGGAACAGGGGATGTGAAGAGAAGCCCAACCCTGGCCTCCTCACTCAGGCAAACTCTTCATGCGTAGGCGACTTTTACAAAATGCTTTGGTGTTACTGCAACGATGTGCTGAATAACCCCTAGTCTGAAAAAGGGGAACCCTCTGAAAGTTGGGGATGAGGACTCTTCCCTGGTACTTGCAGTTTACAGGGCATGGCCACCCATTGCAAAGGTTCTTCTCTGTTCAGTTCCAGCAAAATGTCCTGGTTAGAGCAATTACCCCTACATCTGCTGCCTTTTTGAAGAAATGTAGTTTAAAACATTATCACTGGAGGATAAATACAAACTATATTTTAGTAGAGCTGGTTTTCCTTTGCTGCTTGAATGTAGAAGGCTGCAGTAGCTGCCATGATATCAAAACTGCTATTCCAGAAGCATTTTGATACCTCACCTACCAATTGGTAGTTGTGCCATCCTGCTCCATGCTTAGAAGGGCAAGGTGGCATCAGGAATTTCTGACCTGTGAGGGATGATTTATTTTACTTATGTAGGTATTAATTTCCACTATTCCTTTGGAATTTTTCTATGGAAGTTTTAAATTCAGTTCCTTTTTATCAATTTGTTTGTTGCCATGAATTTGCTATGCCTTCTGCCCCTTTTTTCTTTTTTAGGAAGAAACTTTGTGTGCTCCAAATAGATGGTGATATGAATAGGAGCTTGACTGCGTCAGGGCTGCAAGAGAAGAGTTATAAATTCTAGGGCATTTTGTGGCAATTTCTGTGAAACTCCTTGGTTCCTCTTGCAGTTTTATTAGCAAGCGGAGTCCCTAAGAAGTAAAGCAGTGTCAACAAGGGTGCTGTGAATGGCTTTTGTAGCCCTGCACAGCTAACGAATCCTACGTGCCTGCTGTTTCCCAAGCATGTCTTGGTCAGTTGTTTATCAGGGCTGAAATCACCTCTTTTCAAATTTACCTTTCGGACTCTGCACCACTGTGGTAAATATTAGGTAACGGGATATTTACAGAGGGGTCATTTCCATAGGGAATGGATGGGCCCTGAACATTGATCTGCTGGGGAGGGGAAGGAAAAAGAAAAAAGCTTCTCTTCTTTCAGGGGGTTGGGTGGTTAAATGGTCAGTAGCTTGAATGCTCTAATGTGTGGCAAGGCTGCTGCTTGAATAAATGCTGGGAAGAAATCTAGGTCTAATGCTACAAGCATAAAGAGGAGATGATGGCAATTTAAAATGTAATCAACAGGACAAATGTATCTCGCTTTAACGCTGTTGAAATCAGCCTGGTGACAGGTTGTGCCTGGGAGACTTTGGTCTGGTGGTGTCCAAATTAAATGTGAAAACACAAATTAACTGCTGACGTTAGACACAGGGGTCTTGGGAAGGTTGTTTTTGTCGGGATTCAGTTGCTCTCTCAGCATCCTTACAAACCTCTTCCATCTCCTCCTTTCTCCCATCTTGCTAATCAAGGATGTCAGACAATTGGTGATCCAGCCAAGCCTGTGCTAAGCCCTGGGGCTGTTCAGTGATTGGTGGGTTCCCCAGATTGCTACTTTTTGTTGCCAGCCATGACCTCAACCTTCTGCTGGTTTCACGTAGGTTGACACTGGGCTGTACAACTCCTCCAAAAGGCAGCACCTCCGGCAGTGTCTTGTCTTTGGCACTGTGCAGCTTCAGGTGTGACTCAAATGGATAAATGCCACTGAAGGAGTGACCTGCACTGTCACCACACCGCTCACTTTTTGTCTCCTTTCCAGCTCCAGACCTCGCTTCTCTGGTAGAGGCCAACAAACAGTCCAAGGATTCAAAAAGTATTTACCTTTAAAATCATGCTCTGCTAAATAAATCTCTTCCAATTGATCGAGGGTGCATAGCTCTTTGACAACTTACATGGCACGGTGGGTGTTAATGGATGTACATTATGTGGAAATGAAAGCATGCACATACTGTGTGTATTCATCATTGTTAGGGACTTATTTATTCACGTAAATAAGATTTTGCTAAGCAGTACTCAGCTATGCTTAACCTTTATTAATAAAAGTAATACTCAGTGTGGCATGATTTCTTAGAATTGAGCCGAAATAGCAGCCAAAAGAGTAGGTAGAATAGATGTTGTCATGAGGATTATAGCATTTACATTCTGGTGATGATTATATATTCTAGATGCCAAATCAGATTGTATTATAAAATTCTAAATTAAGAAAATGTTGTACCTAGTTCTATGTGCCATTATTATTAAGCAGATCTGGATGAAAAATACCATTTTTTTTTTGCTTTAGAATAGCTATTATACAGCCTTGTGCTCTCATCTTTTCTGCTTCTTTTACTTTGCCTTTGTTCTTTCTCAGAACGCAAGAAATAAGTCACCAGTTTTTGCACACCTTGTGTATAAAGAGGATTGATTCTATATTTATCAGTGCCATACAGCCCTTCCTCCACCTCTTCCTCCTTTTCAGGTAAATTCTACTTAGCGGTTAATTTCTCTGTAACCTTGATGGTTTACAGTTCCCTGGAAATCCTCATTAAATGCTAGTAAATAACTTTAAAAAAAAAGAAAAAAAGTAAAGTAGAGCTGTTTGTCTTGCTGTGTCTTTAAGTCTGACCTTTATTGTTTAAGTTGCATTTGAAAAAAAAAAAAAGGGTCTAGTTGTTGAAAGATCAGTGTGCTCCATTATGCTGTGCTCAAGGCACTGAGAAAATTCCAGCGAGGCAGTCACACCAGCCAGTGTTTACAATGCTACATTTTAAATGTATATTGGAAAACCAATGATAACAAAATGAATTTCCTGCATTTCACATCAATATAGTTAAGAAAGCCTAACTGCAACAAATGCCAGGATTTCTTTTCAACAGCAACCTAGTTGTCCCATGATTTATGATGAATCAAGTTGTGGTTTGGGAATGGAAATTCGCTGGGGCTTGTGTGCGGGTGCTCCCAGGTCCCTCCAGGCAGGCAGGTCCCAGCTCGGAGGTGGGTGGAAGATGGACTTTGGAGGAATGTGGCAACTTACTCTTGTCCCACCTCTTCTGCGTTTCCTCTGACTCATGCCCTTGTTTTGAGGTGGATTTCCTCTCTGCTCCCCATCTAGTATATATTCGGAAGTTCAAATGTATAGAGCCTCGTTTTTCTTTGCTTCAGGCTCCTTGGTGAAGGGAGGGATCATTTAAAGCCCAGTACTGCAGTTGCGTACTGGGCTTGCAGTCAAAGCAAGCCAGGCCTGCAACAGTGGTGGTGCTACTGGAAAAAAGAGGTTCTTTTGCTTGAGTAAAGGGAAAAATAATAGAAACAAGAGGATCTCAAATAATGAAAGAAAGCTTAGTGTGCATGAAAACCTGTCACTTTTCTAAAAGACATACTGAGTCATCTGGAAACCAAGTTACTATAGTCTAGAGCTATTTGAATGACATTTGTGAATGGGTTTTTTCCATTAATTGTTGAATAAATGACTCAGAAGGACATTTGCCCCTCTTTGGCCAGCTTTATGTGTGGTTGAATACTCTTCTCCAAATAAATTATTCATAAATTTTGGGCAATCAGTGAATAATTTATTCAAAATATTTTTTCATTATTCAGTCCTCCATCCAATGGACTGTGGGTGAAACTCTAATTATGTTAAATTTAGTGAAAAAGCTCTGGGTTACTTGACCGATGGCAGGACTTGACCCAATTAAAAGTCTTTTGAGAACTAAGCATTGCTTTTACTTACGGAACTTCGGTTTAAATATTAATGGTAAACTTGCCTGTGAATTTGTTGATGTGTAGAAAAAAATGAGCAGGAATTACTTCAACTTTTACTAATATAATTCATTTAAGTTATAATTTGAATCTGGATATGTGAATGCACAGTTAAATTGCTTTTTATAGATTTCCACAACATGGTGTTTCCTGGCATCTGAAGCCCCAGTTTATGAGTAAAATCCTACGACAATTGTTGAAGAGGGCTCAGGTCCTGGCTAGTTTCCAGTTTTGCATATTATTAAAGCTATTTGGGAGTACAGCAATTTTTGCACTTTTTTAAAAAAAGTGCAGCAATCTTTGAAAGCGTTTAGAGTTTGTGGTATGTTTAACCGTTCTCTTCATTGACCAGGTAAAAATGGTTCAGAAGTTTCCAAAATTCTGACAAAAATTGTCTTTTTTTAAATTGAGAATTTATTTGCGTTTTGCAACCAGTCCTGGTAATTATAATACACCAGCCTTAATTCTCCCTGGAAATATGACGTGCGTCTTCACTTCCTGTCTTAAATTTATATTGTGTAACTCCATGCAATTAAGGCATGGCTGGCGTTATGCCATTGTTCATGGGTGAAATGATTCCTATGTAAATACTTCATTTTGTATCGTTAATTGGCAAATGGTATAGAGTGCTTTGGGATCCATCTGGAGAAAAGTTACTGCATATGGGTATGGCCATTATTACTGTGTTATCTTGTTCCTTTAAGATACACAACTGCTTTGTTATTTGCTGAGCTCCAGGAGAGTACTTGGTACTGTACAGAAATACAGGGAGAAAATACTGCTGCCCCATGGAGCCTACAATGGCCTTGGCTGAGTGAGATACTCACCTGTGTGAAATACAGGGGTTGAATATTCACATTTCTTATTAACCGAGATCTAAAAATCTCGCTGGAGCACTATGATTAAGGTGCTTTGTGGAAGAAACACACTGCAAGCGAATGACAAATGAGGAGAGAAGTAACTTGGCGAATAATAGGGAGAGCAAAGCTTAAAAGAGGAGGGCAGAAAGATGAAAATGGGAGGAGGATTCATGTGGTGCATTTTAGAGATAGCTTGGAAGGAGGGAGGAGAGGTTGGGAAACTTGTGCTGTTTGACAGATACGAGAGAGGGAGGGAAGGGAGTTGTAAAGGAAGATAAGCGGGTACAGAGCAGAGCAGAGCAGTGATTTTAGGATTGTGATTTGTGTTGGGAAATGTCCAGAGATTAGTGGGTTGCATAACTGGGGGAAATGATGACTACTGATGTCTGGGGATGGAGAAAAGATGGAGAGGTGAAGAGGAGTAGGTGAAGAATAAAACCGCATAAGGTGTAGTTTCAAGAGTTTGTGTAATACAGGAGATTGGATATCGTTTTTGAGAAAAGAGAACTGTTTGAGATAAAGGAAATTCAGATGTTGATGTTGTGATATTGTAGAAACAGGTGATGTGAAATTTCACTGAAAGGGGAAGAAGAACTGAGATAAAAGGCTGGGTTTGGATGCGGCTAACTGAAAATGTGGCAACCATTTCAGGAGCTGCCAATTCGTTAATTAACTAATTTATTAGTTGGCTTTAAACTCAGTCAGACCTTTCTCTGAAGCTAGAAAATCCAGCCAGGCCTTTTCCTCAGAAGTAAAGTGGGAAAAATCTCCTACTTAATTTTTTTTTTTGTTTAAAATTTTTGATGGAAATTATTCTTTTCTCCATTGCTCAAAGATGTTGCTAAAATTGAAGACCCAGATCAATAAAACATTGAGGATCCCACACCGTTGCAGGTACATGTGGTAAGAAGGCATCTTAAAAGAAAGATACCAGACCTGAGCTTGATAGAACTGAGAACCATTTCTGCTCTTTCTGAGGTGTCTGTTGGGGGCTTGGAAAAGTCACCATTTTTGTGTCTCATTTCTTCATACTCAACATACATAATATTTTATTTCCAATTTCATTCCTTTTTTAGTGTGTTCATGATATGAACTGGGAGACTTTTGTCTTGGATTTGGCTTACCTCATCAAGATTGGCAGCTCCAGGCTTGATTTATATCTGAAGCAATTGGAGTGATGCTCTTGAGGTATCTCTCCATCCTTATTGGCAAGGCAGGGATCAAAGGGTGACTGTATTCCAACTGGATACCTCACAGATATGCCTCCATTGTATAGGCTCAGATCTTAGTGTGAGCAATAAAAAGCGTAAATGGGAATACAGTCTTGGAGTGTTTAAGTTCCACAAGCCTTAATTTAACTTCATCTGCATTGCCTGCATATGGAGTCAGGTCTGAAAGCTCTGAATTATGGGTGATCTGAAGGCATGCTATTCTCTTGAACGTGTACACTACACTGGTTGTGATATCTAAGTTAGCCATATACAAGTTGAATTTGATCCCACATCAAAACAAAAATCATACTGATATAGTATGGCAATCTGAAGATTCAAAATTAAAAAGACAGGCTATTGAAATTGTTATCAGATGTTGTGTCTGAAATACACTTTTCTCTAGAGAGAAAAAGGGTTGGCTGTGTCAGTTGCATGGTATCAGTTGTGAAACAACCTTTTAGCAGAAACTGCTGTATAAAGTCTTTTTCTGATGTGAGTGCCTACATGAGACTTTTTGTAAATAGAGAAAACAACATTAATCTTAGCAGTAAACTGCATCTTGTGTAAGCAGGCTGTGCAGATTGATGTGGAAGCTTCAAACAAACGAGAAAAACAGTTTAAAGTATGCAGTTAAATTCACTTAATATTACCTTGATTAAAGGAAGGTTTTTTCGTGTATCAGATAATTTTGCACTAGTTCAGTGTGACTGTGTCTGCCTAATAACAATCAATAGTAAATGATTTCCTGCTTAAATATCAATTGAAAATCCATGATTTCCCACTTCTAACTGCACTTAGCGTAAATCATTGCACATAGCAGAGCTCAACACAAGTGATTGTCTATTAACCACTTAACATATATAACTCTGGTTTCATCAGGCTAGACTCTGAGACATTCCTTATATTGAATTGTACATGACTAGTCTCAGCGCAATAGTCTCAGTCCAAATGAAGATACCATTCTACTAGAGTGAGCCTCTCCAGACCTGGACCTTGAGTTATCGAATCAATGATTAGAACAACCCTGAAGTGAACATCTTCACTCCTTAGAAGATGAATTAAACATATGGAACTCAAATCTATTTTAATGATTTCATTTAAAAAATCATGATATCATGATATTATCATGATTATGATACTGCCACACACTTGGTGGACAAGGGCAGAGCAACAGATGCTGTCTACCTGGACTTGGGCAAAGCATTCAACAGTGTCCCGCATGACACCGTGGTCTCAAAATTGGAAAGTCATGGATTCGATAGATGGACCACTCGGTAGATAAGGAACTGTCTGGATGGCTGCACTCAAAGGGTTGTGGTCAATGGTGGCCAGTGATGAGTGGTGTTCCTCAGGGGTCGGTACTGGGACCAGTGCTGTTCAACATCTTTGTTGGAGACATGGACAGTGAGGTAGAGTGCACCTTCAGCAAGTTTGCTGACGACATCAAGCTCAGTGGCACAGTTGACACGCTGGAGGGAAGGGATGCCATCCAGAGGGAACTGGACAGGCTGGAGAGGTGGGCTCATGCA
>JAOQGH010000023.1:99375993-99414165 GCA_025769975.1 Gallinago jamesoni | reverse complement strand
CATCAGGTCTATGTCCTTCTTATATTGAGGGCTCCAGACCTGCACACAGTACTCCAGATGAGGTCTCACTAGAGCAGTCCTTGATTCTCTCTCTTGATCTTGACATGATGAAATATGCATTAAGGTTTACTATGTGCAGGCAACACTGGGGTTACATCAAATGCTCACGTGTGAAGAGTTTTTTGTTTGTGTGTAAGAATTTGCAGCTTAAGAACCAAATTCACGCTTAAGTCTGTGTTTTCTGAGAAATATTGAATAGGATTCTGAAAGCCTAATTTGAAATTTATTTCTATATGCAGATTCAAATACCTAATTAGTAGATCATATGAGTTATAGTTAATTGATTTGATCAGTTGTTATTAAGATTTGAGATTAAGATTCTGTACTTTCCTGAAACTTGTGTGGCCTGACTTAAACTGTGTAAGATACATGTGAGGTGTTATTTCCATTTTACGCAAGTACCAGTGTTCATATGTTCTGAAGAGCCTGGAAATTTATGTGATGTGCCTTGTAATTATTATCTGATGCAATACAGGTTGCATCCCCCTGTCGATGAGCAGTGCAGACGTACAGCAGCGCATCAGCAGAAGGGAACTGTGGCTGCTCCAGACTGGGTGCCCATGCTGTGCACATTTCAGGAGGGTACTTCTGTCTAGTCCTGCAGACCGAACGTCAGTAATCTGAGTGAGTAAATTAGGGCTCTGGGAACGCATCTCTCTGGCTGAGCTCTGAGACCACCCTGCAATGGGAGCTCAAGTGTGGTAAATGGGGACGATCGGGGAGGTTCAACTCAAAAGACTCCTTGTGATCCCAGCTAAAGCAGTAATATAGATGCACTCGCACAGAGCGATTTGTGCATTAGAACTGCTCACTTCATTAAGTGACTGCTTTTAAGTCTTAATTTGCGTTTCTCAACACTTTGTATTTAATTCTTCTGCCATCACTAACCTGTTCAGGAAGAGCCAATGCAGGTGTGTGATTCCTGAGAGCATCGCCCAAAGTTTTCTACCTCTCTGGCCTTGTTGTAGAAGTGTACCAGCATGAGCAGATTAGCAGTGATATGGACTGCAGCTGTGTGATCTGAATGTTCTTACTGAGCAGGCTTTGATTAGCCGGTCAGCACAGTAGTGTATTTTAAATAATTTTTTTCTCCTTGTGAGGTGTATTGGCGTGCCTTGGTTCACTGAACACATCCCGGAACACATCACCCTTGAATATCACAAATACACATACCCTGCATGGATTGCAATGAGGCTTGTGGTACTTATGTAGATGCAAATCAGGAAGAGCCACAAGGTGGAAAATAAATCTGAAACTCTATCTTGCTGAGGAGTGGTACTGCAACTAAAAAAAATCCAGTAT
Source organism: Gallinago jamesoni (assembly GCA_025769975.1). Lineage (NCBI taxonomy): Eukaryota > Metazoa > Chordata > Aves > Charadriiformes > Scolopacidae > Gallinago > Gallinago jamesoni. The sequence continues at coordinate 99,412,803 of JAOQGH010000023.1, read as the reverse complement.
AGAAACTAGATCCAAACACATTGCAGATTATTCCTCTGCAATTCTCCTTTAAAACTTCTGATGGTCTTTAAACTGTTGTACTAATGTTTCAAAAGAAATGTAATTTTACAGAGTGACTTGTCTGGGAATAGAATGAGATGGAACATCTGTCCTTCTGAACTGTTGGAATTGCTTGGCTGAAGCAAATGCAAGATGAAAAAAATGGAGATAAAAAGACAGATTTAAAAAAAAAAAGGACTTGTTAATCTTTTCTCTAAAACACATACTAAATTTTTCAAGTTCAATTTACTCATACTATTCCCTCCTATTTTATACTACTACATCTTCCCACATAACAACTGACTTAAAAAAGGAAAAAAGTAAAACTGGTTTCATTACTGAGATAACAGCATATGCTGGGACAATTGAAATTTTCTGATCACAAAATATCATTTTATTTTTTTAAATGATGTGATGGAAAACATTTAATGTTCTAGACTCCTGTATCATATTGTTAGCATCTCAGATAATTATACAATGAACCTTAATTTGTTCTAAGCCAGTGTTCTAGAAAGCATACTGGAATAAACAACCATTGAGATTTCCATGCCAGAAAGCACTTTAAGACTAGTAAAAGGTAACGTTGTCTTTTTAAAATGTTTTCAGCAGACAGTAATCTATTTTCATGGTGTTCTGTAAACCCTATTATCAGGGCTGCAGATTCCTACACATGACCAGTCTTCAGTAGTGAACAAAAATGGCATCTAAATCCCAAGTGACACTCTTAAGTACTTGGCAGCAGAAGGGCTCTTCTGAGGAAGATTAAGTTAATGGAAGCATTTGGGTAACATCTGCATGACTCTTCGTCCTGGTACGGCCAACTCACACTGCTGCAACACGTGACAGAGGATTTCTTTGATTATCACTTAAGAACAAAACTGGCTGAAGTTCCTTTCCAGGCATTCATCAGGCTGCAATGTATGTGTGAGAGCATATAGGCAGTGTAAACAGGTGCAGCTACAAAGGCCAGCCCGTACGGACTTCGAAGAGGACTTAATAAAAATCAGATTGCTTGTTTAATGAAAAGTAAAAGAAATTGGGGGAAGATTTGTTGTTGTAGCTGCTGTTTATTTGTCTTATTTACAGCAAGACATACTGTCTTTTTCAGTTGAGTGCTGCTGCAGGCACACAGAGCCTCGTTAATACAGGCGATTAATGCACTTGCCCTTCACCTCAGTTGACCTGGGTTTAAATCTGTTATTTTGTTACAAGTCAGAGGAGTTTATTGGTCTTTCTTTAGACCCTAGCTGGTGCCTTTCCACCTCGTAAAACCACTTCACAATTTGGCATAAGTGCTGTTTTCTGGTGTGACAAGACCCCGGGGTTGCAGCAGCAGAGAAGAGGCGGGTCCTGCCTGAGGGATGTCTGCGAAGGCGAGTGGGAAACCTCATCCAGGGACTGACGGGGTAGGACTGGTCTTGCTTGGCTTTGCAGACTCCCATTTGACATCAGGGAGATCCTTGTTTGTCTGCAGCATTGGTTTCCATGCCTAGGGTGAAGAGAAGTTATCTGGTTTCATGTTCTGTAGGACTCATCTTGAAAGAAGAAGGATGAGGGGAACACAAAGCAATTATACTAATATTGAACAGCACAATTTATGTTTGTGTTGAGATTTGCTGACAGTAAGGGCCTGAGAGAGCGAAGTCTTTGAAAAGGTTTTTCTTCTCTACTGTTTATTCCCTCTTTCCAGCCTCTTTTCCTACAAAGTCCAACACTGACATAATCAAGAGGTGATTTTCATCAACAGCTACAGTGGGAACCTACAGACCAATGCAAACTCCATGGAAGTGACACCTCATCTTTATTTCAAGATCTGGCTAATTGGAAAACCATCCTGACTAGCTATTCCAAGATTTGGAATAAAAGGTGCAAAAATTACTGCAAGTTTAAGATCCATCCTGAGAAATGGGAAGAAGCTCAGAAATTAATTATTTTTTTTTTCCATTAAAAAGGAGTGTTTTAGAGGAAATTGGCATTTTCCAGAAGAAAGCCTTGGAAGGTGAATTTGAAATTCATGTATGTCAACAGAACACTCAGCATTTTGGACAGTTACACAGAAAAATAAAATTTGAAAAACATAAACCAGCCTGAAATTACAAAAGAAAAAACACTTTAAGAATTTCACAGGAAAGAAACAAAAATCAACACAAAAAACTTGCAGTGGCCAAACTCTGCTATCAAGTTACCATTCAGGTCTGAGCGCTAGAGAAGTGTAATTTAGATCTATCTGCCAGAATTTACTGTTCCTTTTCCTTAGCTTCAGATTCTAACATTACCATGAGAGAAGTCAACTAGTTGTTAATAATTTCCAGAACCTTATTTCCAGCAAGTATTTGTTTTCTCCAAGGTATGTATTCCTAGAATTTCCCCAGATTTTTTTTAGGTAAAGGAGGAGTGGTTTTTCACTACAATTACTTTTTCTTTAATCTCTTTCAAAGGCAAGGCACTGGCGGGCAAAGATTGCAGATCTTTTGCCTGCATATTTCATCTTTGGATGATATTTTGCATTTTAGGATGTGGTAGACATCCACTGTTGAACAGCACACTGGTTTCAGATGTTCTTTCCTTTTTGTTGCTGGTTATGAATATATATATTTATAATTTTTATATATATATATGTATTTATACATCAGAGCCATTTTGAAAGAGACAGTAAGAATCTGCTTCAGGGCAGTGTCAGCCAGCTTAAAGTAAAGAGCTTTCATTGGGTTAAATTAACCTGCTAGCCTTTGTAATAGGAATGAAGGGGAGCTCTGTAGTGGGAGCAGCTACCTCTTTCATAGGGATGGCAGCAACCAGCTGAAGGGGAGACCTTCTAACTGTGGTTTCTTCAATGGGCAATTGACCACTGCTTGTAAAGATTTTCAGTATTTATCCCTAGAAGTTGCTCCCACTAATGACGCTGTTTAATGTGTCATCAAATTGCAGTGTTTCTCTGCGTGGTAGGGCTGTAGACACATCACAGGGCCATGGGTTTTTCAATTAAATATGCATTGAATTATGGAGTTTATATTTCTTGAGAATGAACAGATGAGTAGAAGTGCCTTCTTATGAACCAGTTTAGTGAAAAAAAACCAAAACCCACCCAGACTGTATTAATAGCAGATTTTACTTTGTAAACTTTACTAAAGTTCTCATCCCACTGACCTACCCATTTCAGCAACTGGACAGAAAGGCAAGAAACCCCTGTTGTTAAACCAGAGCCTGTTCATCACATTCACAGCAGTGTCAGCATGGAAGCAAAGCATCTACCTGAGAAAGTGAGGTGAGGAGGGAGGCGTGAGAATCGGTGGGACTAGTTGTGAAGCCAGACCCTCTGGGTCACCGCCCCAGTCTCAGCCCCAGCTCATAATTTGCACTTCTATGGAGTGAAGTTTAAAATCTCAATCAAATTTCTAGGCCTTTAATTTGGTGAATGAAATGTAATAATTTATAAGCCCCGGACACCAGTGGTCTGGCAATACTGTGTTTTGGCATTGGCCTGAACACCTTGCAGATGAGTTTAAATGGTTGTTGCTATATAAAAATGCTGAGGACTTGTCATGGACTTAAGGATGTTCATTTGAAAAACAGCACCAACTCTGTTAATCTGTCAAAAACTACCTTAAACCTGGTGCATTTCTGTTGCTGATGGAATATGTTACATGGGCCAGATCATGCGATGGTACATACAGTTGTTGAAGTCTGCAAGCAATGGTAGTTTGCAACAGTTGAAATTTTGGGTGCCTGGGGGTGCATATGTGTGTTGTATGTGGCTTGGATATTTATTGTAGGGCTGGATTGCACGCAGGGGATCTGACAGTGGTGTGCCAAGAGGAGAAAGAAAGAAAATTCTCTTTCCACAGAGTGCTGTCAAAATCCTGCTTTTGTACTTTGAATCGTTGGGGCTCAAGCTATTCGGCTTGCAATTGTTTAAAGATGTCATAAATATTTCTGATATTCTGTTAAATGCAGTCTGCTTTGATTACCAAACCTTACTTGAGTATTGCACTCAGGGGGTAATGATAATATTGATTTACCTACGTATAGTGTGTAGTATATCAGTGTTATCAGGCGTGACTTTATTTTAGTAGAACTTTACAATACAAATCTAATCTGATGGTTTTATATGATCTCTGGCTCTGGATGCTGGAAATAGATTGCAGCTTGTGTTGTAATGGTTTTGCTTAATACAGCACATGGCTTTTCAAAATCATTGAGCGCTAACCTTTGCTCAGGGTTTTGTTCTTACCCACGAATGGCCATTTTAATGATGACTTGCAAGAAACTGTTTGAAATGTTTCAGAAACCTGCTGCCCTTACTTTGATATTTCTGTTTGAAGGTCATCCTTTTAGAGGCAGCGAGCTGTGTCGTACTGTCTGAAGGAGCCTGAAAACTTTTTGCTGAACAGGACTCAGAATGGGTTAGGAACAGAAAATATCTTCTCTTACCTGCCGCCTGTTGAGAGGTGACCCTTCCGTAACTCCTTTCTTGCTGCTACTCCTAATATACCCACAAAGGAGAGGAAACCTTTGCTACAAGACCTTCAGCAGAGAGCGGATCCACAGGGGATGCAGTTGCATGGTGCGGTCTGGGGCCCAGTTTAACTTCATCTTTCCAGCAGTCCCAGAACTCTTCAAAAATGTGGGTGGAGATCCATTACACATGCTTACTATGGTTACTCGCCATGAAAAACAGTACGAACGGCCAACACAGACTCCAGGTGGTGGATCAGCATTAATCATAATAGACCCAGGGGCAGAGGATTGGCAAGATACCACGAGAAATGGTTGTACATCCATTGCCTTGAACTCCATGACCTTCCACAGGGGACAGGGACATGAGGGTAAGTGGCAGTGCCTCCATCTTCTGCTTCCAGATATCATAAACCATGATTTTCTGTATGCCCGTGTGCTTTTGTCTGCAGGAAGAAGGTGCACAACATAACCCTCTGGTAGAATAGATTTAGCAATTTTGGTTTTTTGAAAGCTTTCATGAAAAAAATAATAAAGACAGCAGCCTGTCCTTCAAATTCAGTTGGGTTTAATTGGAACAGCTTGCATGTTTGTCAGCCTAAAAGACCATCTAGGTGGTGAGGCAGAAAGTGCATCTTTTCTCCTCTTTCCTCTCTTCCTCCCTGGTCTGTTGCATGTATTTCTGCTCATCTGCATTAGAAAGGGAAACAGTGTGGACATGGAAGAGAAGCAGGAGTGTTCAACATGATTGCAGTGTGCTCACAACAGGCCTGTTGTGTGAGATACTAGTGATGAACCAACTAGCAAGAGAAGAAGTTTGGGCTTGTGGTTGGCCTTGTGGCCAAGCTCCCTGGTTGCTGGAGCAGCTGCAGAGGCAGCCGGGGCTGAGTTGGCTGTGAGGAGATGGGGAAGTAGATAGGCTTTGGCCAGTGCCCATCCCTCCCCCTTCCCTCAAAGCAGAGTTGTGCAGGGAGCTCTTTTACTCAGAGGATGTTAGGACACAAGTGGTGCCTCCACTGAACCACAGAGAGGAACAGCTACCAGAGTTGCTGAAATAGGGACTGTTAGATGCTGTGAGAGCTAGCTGCACTTCTGGAGGATTTTCTGCACCCCATCCTCTTTCGCTGGAGCTCTGGCTCTCTCCTGCATGCATCTTCCCACTCCCTGCAGTCCTTTCACTTCATGTTTGTACCATGTCCTCTCTGTTTTGTATTCAACTCTCCTGGCTTATTTCTCCTTATGTCTTTCCCCATCAGTTCCTTGTTTCTCTTAGTTCCACACACCTCACTTTATCTAAACACTGTTAAGAAAAAAAAACACGACTGGACCTCCTCTGAAGCTGTTGCTATCACACAATTTGCTGGTTGTGTTACTGCCTTTCCTCCAACGTTCTTTGTTTTGGATGTGAGAGCTCCAGGCAGGGCCTGGCTTCAGCTCTGTGTGTACAGAGCCTAGGGAGACCGGAGGCTCTCCATTCTCAGTAGTCCTTGGGCACTGATGTTGTAAGCAGAATTAATAGTCATTTCAGTGGATGCGATTGCCAATGTGGCCACAGACTTACAGTGCAACTGTGGGAAAGTCTCAAAAGTCTCCTGGTGTCTCTGATCACTATCTGTAAAAAAATACTTTCCTTCTAGACTTTAAATAGTAATACATGGTTAAAACTGAATTGGATTTTTAAATCTCTTTCACCATTCACAATCTTCTGTGTGATTGGCAGGACAAGTTAGGAATGCAGTTGTTTTTAATTGGTACATATTAGGCTTACCTCTCAGCTTCTCAGATGTTACATGGTTCTGTGGTGTGATGTACTGATTTGTAGCTCATACATCCATGTGTGTACACAAACACAAGTTTCAGCAACACATTTCTATTTCTGCTCCTCCTTTGGAGGATCCCACTGGAAAACTGCAAGAACTAGGCATCTGGGAAAAGACTGTTGCAAGTTTTATATCCTCCCACCAACTTGCTTCTTTTGTACCTGCTTTGTAGGGAACAAATAACAGTGGAGACACATGTATATATGCATGTTCATACAACTGGCACATTTGTAGATTAGTAATAAGGCAAGAGTCAGAGCTCACTGCTCTTTCATGAACCCACTTTACAGTGGTATAGAGTGCAGTGTATGCTATAATCACACGTATCTCAAGGAAATATAGTATGTCTTATTGATTATGGATCACAAATGCGTTTTGAGATCCTTTGATTAAAGGCAGCAGTGAAATATAAAGCATTGCAACAGAACCGTTGACTAGGAGACCCTTTGTGGCTGTATTAATTTTGCAATTTTGTAAGTTAACATACCCAGCACAGCAAAGTTCATGCATCACAAATTGCAATTATTCAGTGTATTTTGACAACCATATATCTATTTTAGTTGTTTACAATGCTTAGTGAATTCCTAGTAGTTGTTCAATAGAATCTCTTTTGTGAAAATCAATCAAATCTTATTCATACAGGCTGAAAGGGGTCAGGCATATGGGGATGTTGGGCAGAGATGAAGATAGGGGTCCCTTTCTTCTCTCACCTGCATGCTGTCTGCTTGCCACTGCTGTCTAACTCAGACTACTGTCTCTTCTCAGAAGAGCCTGAAAAGTCCCTGAAACCCCCTTGATTAGGGGCTAGTTAAGAAAGAGGCATTTTTGTATGTATTGCATGGTGTGCAGACAAGTGTGAATCGTACTGTGCTGTTGTTAATTGCTTGATAGTGGCCAAAATAGATGAAAAGATGTTTTCTCTATAAGGCAGGGTTTACAAGTTTGGAAATAAAGCCAACGTAATGTAATAGTGAAAGTCTTTGGTGTTTGACAGGAGGTAAATTTGCTCAATTGAGACAGATCAGGTTTCAGATGACACAGCTTTCAAATGTCAAATTGTTTGTCATACAGGTGTTAGTATTGAAAACACTTGCTTCTAAGTACAAAAAACACCTTACAACCTAGCAGCCCAGTGTACAGGAAAGTCTCTTAAATGCTGTGATATGACTCTGTCTCATGAAGTTCCCTTTTCTTGGCATGATGGATCTGAAATTCTCACTCTCAAGATTATCAGGAAACCACCTGGATTTCCTTTGAGCTCAGCACATGGGATTATATCCTTTTTTCTGCCCAGCAGTGCAGCATCTCCCCAGTGCCACTCACCAACACTTCTGGCAGTCCTGCATTTTGTATCCCTTGCCATTCCAGACAACCCAGGCATATATGCTTTGCATATGTGCCAAAGCCAATAGTTTTTGCTGTTTCCAGCATGCTGGTGGTTGAGACTATTTTCTCGCTGCTTAACACTTCACTGGCATTGGAGACTGAGGGCTTTGCCATATGGTGTTCATCTCCTAGTACGGGCTGTTTAACATGTCATTGCTCAGGCTGGATGGATGTCTCTTTTGGAAGGGAATTCCCACCCCTTTCTGCTTTGACCAAGGGCCTGTGTTGCTATGCTTCTCCTCCTTCCACCCACAGCGAAGTTGACACTTCCCTCACCATCGGGCTCAGATTGGTGTTTGCTGGATGGCCATCACCTGTAGTGATGTTGTCTGAAGTCTGGTTGTCTTAACTAAAACCAAAGCTTGTCCACAACCAATGTAAGTGTAAACTAGGATATAAAGCATGTCTATGCTAATCACTTCAATCTGCCTGTATGAGTGTACCTCTTCCTCGAAGGGACCATTCAACAGGCTGTCTCAGATGGTCTGTGGCTGCTGAGTCTCCCTTGTAAAGACCAGAAGACTTGAGAGAGATCTGTAAGACCAGGAACAACTCTAAACAAGGTATTTTGAGTACGTGTGTGTGTGTGATAGACCTCAGGCATGTTAGGCAGCCTGAGCCTCAGCCTCTTCTAGGGGCCAAAAGTAGACATTAATGCTTTATGTAGCTCTGCTTTTTTTTCCTAGAGGAACATGCTGGCATGCTCACCTTCTTTCTTGCTAGTACCACTGTTTATATCTTGGGGTGTATGAAGGGGAACAGCCGGTATCTTGTTTTACTGTAGCATGAGGAAAATCTATTTAAGTGCCTGAGGAAGGAACTGCTGGTTGCAGGTGTTCACGAGAGATGTGTTCCTCTTTGCCCCTGCACTCCTGGAGGGGAATTCAGCAAAAAGGACCTGCGTGTGGAGCATGGTCCCTGACTTCCCCAAAGCTATATAAACACAACAGAAACACCGACAGACCCTGGTGTAAAAAAGAAAAGAGGTTTAGATGATGTGATCTGTTTGTGTATATTAACCTGTGAAATTTTTACCCCTTTTTTCCCCATACATTTTCCATATAGCACTGGTCGTCCTGTGTTCACACATAAGGTTGCTTTCCATTCCTGACTTTATCCTGAAACTTTCAAGATGATGGGTAGAAAATAACAATAGGTGAATAATGAATGAATAACAGAGAGTAGTCCAGCATGCTTATCACTAATAGTCTGCTGGCATCTTGCAGGCTGTAATTTCCCCACTTAAGCTCTGACCTGGTAAAACCCTTGAACATATTTAGAAGTGTATGAATAATTTCACTAAAAATATTTTTGGTTGCTTTCTTAAAATTAAACATGTCAGTAGTTCCCTGTGAAGATGAAGTCTGTACTCCCATGCTTATGGGCACTGCAGCAGGCATCACCCTTCCACATACTCACAGAAGCGCTTTATCCCTGGTGAAATGTGTCACCTCCTTTCTTGAGCTGAATGCTTAATTCCTCTCACTCGTGGGTCTAATACCACAGTGAATTAAATGTATTGATGAATCAGGAATGAAATCTACAGTGAATATGATTGTTTAAAAATAATTATACCAGACGTAGTTTAGAGATGTCGTTTTCTGTGGGCACATATGCTCTATGTATGGGTGTATAAAACAGCGTGTGGGAATGCAATGCTATTTAACTCATAAATTGAGAGAAAAATTTTATTGGTCACAGCAAATATTTGTTCAAGGAAAAGGAGAGGAGAGGAGAACAATCCATATGAAAGAAAGCATGTTAGTACCCAGAACACTGAAAATACTGTTCAAGGACAGTTTATCCTTGTGGAAAATATGACCCCCTGTAAAGCTGCTGAGTCTGTTTGCAGATCATTTCAAAATAGAGTCCTTGCATTTGCCATTTTAGTTTGTTTTGGCTGTTGGTGTCCAAACTACATTCCTAGCAAATTGCATGAAGTGCTTATTCCATTATTTCTATTGTTATGTTTCTCAATAGAATGTGGTTATCTTGAGCTAGTGTCATGCTTTAGTACATTAGCACTAAAATGCACTGATGCTCTTGCAACGAGAGTGTAGGGCGGCTGACATTGAACTGGTACCTTGTCCCTTGTCCCTGGAGATTCCTAAGCCAGAGGTTGCTTTCAGCTTAAAGTGAAGAAAGAATATTTGCATTTCTTCATAATCTGGTCTACTCTTGTGAAACCATGACCTGTGCCAGTTCATATACATTCTGCTCAAACTCTGTCCAGGTGTCGGGATTTGCTCGACTGGTCCTAACTGGTTTTTGGATGAGAGGTGTTTTAATCTGCTCTGAATTTATATTTTGCATGGCTTCAGTTTTCACATAATGAGCCAGCTTTATCTGTCATGTGCACAGTTCTGCTTTCTTCACGTCCCAGTTCATAATTTTGTTACATGCCTTTTGTCCATAGAAAATAAAGGAATCGGGGAACTGAAATTGAATTAGAGTCAAAACGTGCTTGAGTTTCCTGTTTTTCTTGTATTAAAATACTTTTTCTATTGAGACCCAACATGCGGCAGTTTCCTAACCACAACCACAGGGACTGCAAGAACACCCTGAGTTTTGTCGCGCAGCTCAGCCAAAGGGGCAGATCTGGGAGCGGGCTGGGGCTGGGCCGTGCAGAGCAGCGTGGGGACGGCACTGTCCCACCGCACTGCCAGCTGCCCCGCCGCTGGTGGACAAACGAGTTATTTCTGTTCCTGGACACTGGCAATGACTAGGTTTGTGGTTCACCCCTTGTCCAAGTCAGATGTCATCTCTCTCTTTCATCTTCCTTCCCTGCTTTTTTTCCCCCCTGCCCGTTCTTTTCTCTCATCTTGTCTTTTTTTCTGTCTTACCCCACACCTCCTGCTTTCACTCTGCCCTCGTTTTTCTCCTTTAGTCAAACAGACCTACTGAAATAAAGCCTGACCTCTCCTAAAGAAGGGGGAGGATGTCCTTTTTCTTTTTAAATTGTGCACCTGCTTAGATGTTTTCACCACGTAATTGCTGTAGTCACTCTTGGGAACACAGATAGCTCCTTTAACACAACCACTAAAATCCTTTTGATTTAAAAGGATGTCTTCAGTTTTATGGCCTTTCTCTGCTTCTGGTAGTATCTTTCTGCAAAGACTAAATGGAGAGACAAAAGAAAGCAGTGCAAGACCTGCCTCCAGCAATATTTCCACAGCCCTATTACTAGGGAGGGCTGCTCACATTGAGGTCACTGCTAGGAGAGCTCATCACCGAGTGCAAAATACATTCAAAAAAAAAAAAATACTTTATTATAAGATTAACAGCTCTATCATGAGAACCAGCAACATTCCCAGGCTTGTGGGAATCAGTTCTAATGCATTCCAACCCGGGATGTCCTTCTGACTTTTTTTTTCCGTGGAAGCACTCATAAATTTGACCATGGTACTTGGAGATGAGATAGACATGCCTGAATACAGTCCTTACAAATCCAGCTGCTCTCCCTCCTTTGTCCCAAGAAGAAGGTACTCTCTCTCCTAGTCTTATCTCCCTTAGCAAACTAAGGGATATTTTAGATATCTTGCTGTTTGTTTTGGATTAAGTGGTGCGGTTTAGGGAGTAATGTTCTCCTCAGTGTGAATGGGAGGAGTGGAATTTGCAGTTCTCATCTCAAGAAAAAAGATATTTTCACAGAAGATAAAGAAGCATTTTTATGCGTATGTAGGAGAGGGAGGCCTGCTACACTATCTGAATTTTGGATACCTCCCAGTTTAAAGGAGCTGTGATTTGGGCATTGATTAAAACCCCCTATTCTTACTGGTAAACAAAGGGGGAAAAAACCCTACAAGCACGATTATTTCAAAATGCAATGATTTTATTTGTATTGACAAAATGTTTAATACAGAATAATTTAATATAGATTAATTTGATCTTTAATTTAGGCACTAATTTGATGATCTACCCAACAATGAAATAAAAGCTGTTGATTATTTACCCATTATTTCATGTAGAAGACAAGCACAGTGTTATTGAAGTGATTTGCATACTTTCTGAAGTCAAATATTAATACACACATGCCTTTCCCGAGCTTCAGCCTATCATTAAAACTCTGTGATCTTCTTTTTCCACTAACATTTTGGTCTAAGCTTTACTGCATAGTAAGATAAAACTTTATTACACAATTAGGCAAAACATCATTGCTGTGTTGAATAATCATTTTCTGAAAGCACTGAACACAACCTTTAATTAATATCTCATCTATGGCCAGGTTTAGTCCCTTGAATAAGCCCTAATAATATTGCTGTCTCCAGGCTTTTTTAGACTTGTAGTTTTGAGTCTGTTTTCTTGTTTGCAATTGTGTCTAAAATTAACTATTTTAGTTTCAAACCCAACAAACCAAGGAGGAGTGTAATCTTCTAATGGCACATGGAAGTGGGCCCTGTACTGGGTATTTTAACACTCTCTCTCCCCTTATTATTGTTGCACCATGTCTTCCTTATTAACTTTTGATATGGGCTATCACTTTCCTCCTTAAAAACCTCAGGATCACAGTTCAGTTCGAAGGCTGCGCGTGTCGATTGGACCTGTTGTTATCGGGGCCTTTTCTGCCAGCACTGTTTTTCCCCTGCTGTCAAGTCTCCCCCCACCTATTCATTCCTCCTGCTTAAGGCCTGTTTGACACTGTTGTAATGACCCCCCTTGGGAGATGTACAATTGGATTTGTAAGTTCCCGCACAGCTCTTGCTTTTTAATGTTTGCTCCTGAGTCAGCACTGTATGCACGGCTGACTGGAATAGGGTGAAAATTTGAATAATTTCTGTTCTCTTCCCTGAATTGTACTGCTGTCTAGTTGCAGAGGAGAAAATGCTTTAGGAATCTCATACTCTCTCATGCAATTACATTGTAATATTCTGGATGCCTAATTTTTCCATGAATCTTGGTAGTACCTAACAATTTTTGTTAGACAAAACCTGAGTTTCACCAGAGTTTAATAGTTAAATACAATGAATGATGTTTTTTTTTATCACGTACCAGCACTCCTGATGGACAGTACAGGCTCTGTTCCAAGTTGCACTTGGTCATAAAATATGTGGCAGCATGAGGCTAAACTTGTATGCTGGTAGAACAATGATCTCATAGCTAGACACTAGGGTAAAATTAGCTGTGGTCAAATTTACATTTTAGAGCAGGGATGAATGCTTGTCCCCTGTGTCCTAAGAAAGGGAAGGTTATTTCAGGGAATCTCTGAATTCCACAAATGCTTCTGAAGTTCGGAATCAACTGATTGCTCTCCTGTAAACGAGTGTGGGGGGCTAATGTTTCTTCTGCTTCAGCCAGCCACCGTGGGTTCAGCTCTACCATCTGAACTACACGCAGGCTTGTATCCTTACATCATGTGTTGATGATTCTCATTCTGCCGTATACTTTGGCAGGAGGTGATGCAATCTATCAGAAACTCTAAGCAATTATTTTCTTTTGGGCTGCATACCCTTGGTAATCCAGGTAGCAATTACCCAATCTGAATATTTGGCAAGTAGTTCATATTCCCTGTGGAGAAAGCATATGCAAGGCTGGCTCTGACCTGATTAACTTACTTAGTTCCCTGACTTTACCAAGCAGTACTGAACACCTAAGGAGAGCTAGCATGTTCCCAGGTACCTCTGTCCTGAACAGCATCAGGAAAAACTAATCATCCCTTCTGGATTTGGTGTTCCCTTTCATCTTGGGCTGGCCACATCCCAGGTGGGTGCAGCTTCTGGCAACATGCCCTACAACGTAGGTGTTTGTCTCAGAACAAAAGTAGAGGGCTGCCAGATGTCCAGTGTCACCTGCCCTAAGGAAATTTTCCTTCCAAATCTCCAAGTGGATTGTTTCACCAGGTGACTGCGCTTGTTGTCGTGGTCTGCTGATGTGACCATGTGACAAAATGCACTGTTAGCTTCCGTGTTCAAGGGAAGTGGAATTTAACTTGCTCAGTTGTATTTTGCAGCTGCAAAGAAGGAAAAAAATAGAAGTAAGAGTACAGTACAGGATGGGCCAGCATGTGCCTTATTTCCTGCATTCTGGCAGCACTCTTAGGGAGGAGGGACACAGCACCCTGGGTGACTATGGGCCAAATCCTCAAGAGTTCAAGAGCTGCACTTGGGTTTGGAAAGAGAGCTAAAGTATTAAGACCATTTTAATGCCCAGATGACGAAGAGCCTTGAATACAGAAGGTTGTTCAGCTCATAACAATTCATATTCATTTCATGGTGTTCCTTTTTCCTGCTTTTCAGCAGTGGCTATAGGTGGCCTTAGAATTTTCTAAATGTTTTCCATCTTTTTTGGACAAGCTTATCCCATGCTTCCTTGTGGGCTGGCAGACTTGAGTGAGATGATAGAAACATTACTTGAGGGCTAACTTCTTACAACATCACCCTCTCATTCAGGGTTCCAAAGTTTTCTCACAAACGTGTATCTGATGTCACTAATGTGAAAGGGTCTGGGATGCTTGAGTATGCCCCTTTCCTCAGCCAGCTGCATCTCTCTGATGTCCCCAGGAGCAGGACCAGTTGCTCTTGACTCACTGAAAGAGATAGCTTATGTTTTTTAGAGCTGATTTGTCAAGGGTAGCCCTTGACAAAACTTGAACTCATTCTCCTTGAGCTTAGTGGGGTGATTTCACTGCTCATCTTTAGCAAATAAACCTGGTAGTCAGAGACACAGCAAAGAGACACAAGGAAGCTCATTTAATCTTCACGCAACTTCATGGGTGAGGTCAAGTTCTTACCCTATGATTCACCAGCAGATTTTGTCGGGATGAAGGGGTGAAGATCAGTTCCCTCATGCTTCTTTGTCAGTTCCCACATATCAGCATTCCTACCCGTTATGGCATAAGGAAAATGGATGTGACTCACACTTCACAGGTTTCAGGTAGAGCAGAAATCAGACCATGAGAGATGTTGAACACAAAGTGATGGCCCACTTTTCTCCTTAAGTAATCTACTTAACTCCCTCAGATTTTTCCAGAAAAGAGGAAAAAAGAACAAAAAAAGGAGGAGGCCAGTGAGGAAAGGAGAAGGTGCTCCCATTTTTTTGTGGTGTTACTCCACAGAGCTCAGCTGCCAGGTTAGTAAGATATGCAGGGAGATTGTGGTTAGTGCTGGTGGTTGACTGGGCGACACTGCATTCCTTGCAGCAGGACTCCAGCCAACGGCATTACACCATCAACTCTGAGGGATCACCAGCAGCACAGATTGCCAACAGGAGAGGGAAACACAACAGAAGTTTTGCTAACTAGGAAGGATGAGCTTTCGTGACAGTCCAGCTGTTCTGTCCACCGTCATGACCATCCCTGGAAAAGGAAAGTGTCAGCATGCCCGGCTGCAATCTTTTTAGCCCGTAACAGAATGATTGCTGTCAAATGCAATAGAATGTAAATAGTTGTTGGGGTTTATGTTTTGTGTTGGTTTTTTGGTGCTTTTTTTTTTACTATAAGTTTCCTCAGTTCCTTTCTTCCTTCTCTTTAGCAACAGGCTGTGGGTCATTAGTATCAATAACACAGATCTCTCTCATGCCACACCTAAACTAAATAGTCAATAGGAGGTGTTGTAGAAGATTCACACATCATTCCAGCAACTGTAATATCTGTTGGGAAATGCAAAAACACCAGGTGCATAGCTGCTGGTTAGAGTTTCCATTTACTTTACCTGGGGCTTTTCTGTAACATGCAGCAATGTACGTCACATGCAGAAAAAAAGTAGGTGGAAGGTTCTTTCCAAACCACATTGAGCGAAAGAATGTACGTGTCAGGTAACCTGTATGCTGACATGCTCATGAGTTCTGCAGTGGAAAGGGTTACCTTGTCAAGGAACTCTTCCTGGTGCAGGTGTGCATCCTAGCAGATTCATTCAGAGACTGAGAGGTGAGAATGAGCCCTCCCTCATCTGACAAGTACAAACAGCATTTTATCCATTTGTCTCCTAGGACATTTGCTAGCTGTCTCGTTAATCTTTTACTCAGAGTCAGACACATGTATTGATGGAAAAACAAACCATAGACCACAGACCCCCTGCCTCGCATTCCTCACCTCCTCAGAATAACACTCACCATAGGACTGCACAGACAACATCAATATTTCCATGGGTTTGTAGCTGCATTTCGTCCTTGCACTTCTAAAGCACCTCTTCCACTGCTGTACTCATAAGCTCTTCTTCCTATTTATTATTTGTACTGTTGAGTAACCACCTACCCCCTCCAGTCCATCACATACATCCCCTTCCTCGTTTGCATTTTGCATATATATGATGCCTCATGTATCTTGGACGTTAAAGTGGCTGAGAAACCGGGACTGGAATTTCTTCCTTTTATTACCAAGTCACGGGGTGTTCCATGCCCCGCTCACTGACCTGCTGGAGGCTTTATGAGAACCATTAATTTTACTTGCTTCTAATGGACCAGTATCAAGGGCAACAAAAATTCAGGGCCCAATCCTCAGCTGGGTGAATTGTTTTTAACTTTATTAACATTAAGAGGGAATAAGAAACTTGTGAGTCAGAGCCAGTAGCAGAGTATAGAAAGGGAAGTAATTTCAGGAACAGAAATATCTGTAAAGGTTAATCTCCAGTTATCTTGCCTCTGACTTCATCATCATCTGGTCGCAACAGACTTTGTGAGCTAAATGGAGCCAGGTTAGCTCAGTACTTAAATAAAAGAGCCTGGAGGTGTTGTCTTGGTGGTGTTAAATAGTGATCTTCTATCTTACCCAAGCAAGCAGATTCTTTTGCATCTTGCATCACTGCATTATCTGAGCCTTTCTTGCATGTCTGCCTTCAAGCCTGCCAGGCTGATTGGTTGGGATTATTGCCTGAGGTTTTCCAACACTAATTTTTTTTTAATAGTATTTATTTTCTCCAACAAAGCTCTGCATACTTACATTCTGCATCTCATTTTAAGTGAGGTCAGAATTTCTTTAAATAGTAATTATTTGAAAGGGAAGAATGCCCTCAGAGTCCTGTAAGAATATTGTTTATAAATATTGTTCTTTGCATCTCTGTAAATGAAAATTACCAAAGCAGAACAAGGATTTATTTTCAGTTCTCTTTAATCTCAAAGTTATGCTTTGTACTATATGACATGGGCTTGACCCGTGCAGGACTGGATCCAGCCTGAATTCATATCTCACTTAAATCCAGATTTGTACATTGTTCAGGGTGTTTGTTCAGGAAGTTTTAGCCTGTCTGTTTCAAATAATTCATACTTCTCGTGCTCAGTCTCAGTAAAATCCCCAGGGACTCTAATAGGCTTTGCAAGCACTTCTTCAGGTGAGAATATATTCTTCAGCATGAATTTAGGTTTGGTGTGTGACAGTGTGACACCTTTCTTCTTCCCCTCCCCTCCCCTCCATTTCTTCCTAAATTTTATTTTTTTTTTTTTTTTTAGTTTCCAGGTTCCCTTGGAAAAAAAAATCCTCAAAAAACTTTGTGCAGTGCCTAGTACAAGGAGGTTGGGATCATAACTTGTTCTGCAAATCACCACTTACACAAGTTAAAACAGGAATTAAGTTGGTCGTAGTACTGAGTCCTCCCCAAGAGGTAGTTGTGGGTTTGTACAAGCTAGTTCAGTTGATACCCCAGGAAGGAGAAGCTCTCTGTTCTGGAAGCCAGTGTTGGTGATAATGGTGTGACCTTTGCTACATTGCTTTGCCAGATCCTTCAACACTGCAATAACAGCAAATGTTTCTAGCAGGGTCCTGTGACTCAGTTGTCACTCCAGCTCAGTCCTTAGCCTTGCTATGGAGGTCGATCAGAAAACCACAGCCTGCTGTGGTCATAGAAAAAGTAGGGAACTGGTAAAAAATAGCCTTTGTGAAGTGCATTTTGCAATCAAACAGTTAAATTATGAAGCTGTTATTAGTCTGTAATGGATTTTAGTCTGTAATAATCTGGGCCAGATGTGAGTTTGTAAACCCATCCTGAAAAGTGTATCTGTTCATCTCTAACCCTGGGTTCACTTAAGACAGTGAAGTTCAATGTGTAGGTTGAAGTGAAAATGACACTCAATATTGGTTTTTGTACAGACTAATTTGTTGTCTGGAAAGCAGTAAAGCTAAAGAGGAGGCTGAAATGCTATTGAAAGTGCTGTGGCAACTCACTGTAAAGTTCTAAATCCCTGGCAGAGAGGCCAATTGTTGTTATTTCTCTTACTGCTGGTAAATTCTTTGAGGAACAGCATCATCGTTTTGTTCTGAATTGTGTCCATGCTTGATCTGTGGCCGTGCCTCCTGGGCTCAAAGATATTACAATGATACAGATGCATCCTCTCCACCTCTGCAAGTGACCTGAGAAGGCCAGATCTGGCTGCTGCTCCTTGGGTGAGCCATGGGAGCAACCCCCATGCCTTGTTTCCCATTACCCTCCTTGTGGAGGTACTGGAATGAGAATGAGAAGAAACGCCACTGTGTCTGCCAGCCTGTCCTGCCTGGCTGGGCTTCATTGTTCTTCTCTTAATTTCATGCTGTAATTCATTCAGGGAGCAGTAATGTGAAACTTAGCATCCTAGATGATTTCTCACCCTCTTACTAGGCCTCCACGCCCTCCCCAGGGTCAGCATCCTTCAGATATCCGCAGCCTACCGCAATCTTCTGCCTCCCCCTTCCCTTCCCCCAGCAGCTTGCTGTCCTTTAGCCAGGTTATACATATTTTTTCAATCCTGGTTGTTCATGGTCTCTGAGCACAGGGCTTAGCGGAGAGCTACGCTGCCAGCGCTGCGAGACACCCCAAAGGGAGTTTGGCCGCGGCTCTGCCTGTTTTCACACCTCTCTGCAGATGGAGGCCATGGACCCCGCTCCCCTCCCCGGCGCCCCTGCAGGCACTCTGCCCGCCTTTGGCCTCCGCTGTCAGAACGACTTTGGCAACTGCCACTGCTGGATTGCATCACCGTGCGTGTCTCCCAGGTGGCTGCAGCTTTACAACTCGCCTATCAGCCCGTCTATCTGGTGTTAGCTTTGTATCTCGCCTGGCTATCCGGGGTGTTGACTCCGGGGCTGCCTTTGCAGCTTTAATTGCAGTTTGGGCACGGCAGCGCTGGGATGTGGGTGCTATGTCAGCGAACATAAGTCCTGGAGTTGTTCTGGCTCGGATCGCGTTTTTAGGGTGTTGGGGTAAACGGTTCGGCGTGCCGGGGAGCGGCGGGGACAGGGGATGGGGGAAGACGGGCGAGCGAGCCCGGCATCCGCCTGCTGTGCCTCGGCGGCCGCTCGAGAGCTAACTGGCACCGTCCAGGAGACGGCCAGCTTCCCCTCCCGTGATTTATATGGGGTTTACGGTGGGGTGTGGCCAAATAGGGTCGGTGGGAAGCGGGCACATACGGTGAGGTGGGATTAGCGAGGAGCAGACAGACGGCAGCACAGGACTGGGCAGGGGAGCCCGCACGTGGGACGGCTGAGCCGCAGAGGCAGCTGGCACCGGAGCGCTGATAAGGAGTAGAAACAGATGGCCACGCAAGCCCTTACACACGCCTTCCTGGTAGGCTTGCTGGAGGCTGGTCCACATCCCTTATTCCCCAAACAAAAATAAATCTTTTCCCTTCCCTTGTTTGAAGAATTCATGTGGCTCATTAAAGTTTACTGCCATAAACATGCTCTTGCAGTCTTTGCCCGGGTGAATAACACAGGATCGGTCCCATATGTGCCCCTGCCATGCTGTTGTGACACTGTTACAGAGCCCTTCCCTTACTGCTGCAAGTCACCAATGTTAAAAGGGGGAAAAAGTACGAAAGGAGGAGAAATACTTATTACGTGAGATCCCCTGAAAGCAATTCCAGAGTTGGCCTTGGTATCAAGGGAAGCGTGTGGCAACTCATAGGTGCGCAGAAGTTAACGTGACAGACTGCTGAGCGAAATCCTTTTAAGAGGTGTTGTGTATCGCCGAGGTAAGAGCGATGCGGTGGGATGTGGCAGTTGCTGTGGAAACCTTTTGGCTCTGTGGCCGAGAGCCCAACACGGCGCGGAAGGTAAGGGGAGCCTCGGCAGCACCTAGGCGTAGGAGGCAAAGCTCCGGCGTTCAGCATCCTCTCTCTACTACAGTTCATTGCTTGCAGGCTCGTGTTATGCAGCTCTGTCTATTCTCCGTTACTACACAGCCACCACGGGGATGAGGTTTGGAAAAAGCACAAAATGTTTCTGGTAGTGCAGATGTTTTCAATGAATTCACCCTTCAGAACTGAAAGCGAAGGAGGCCTGGAAGGGGAAGAGTGTTTGTAGCAAAAAATATTCGGTTCATCCATATGTAGACCCAACGTGAGCCCGGGGGACACTGAGTGCCCCCTGTGAAGTGACAAGTGCCCTCAGTCTTCAGTGAAGTCCTGCTGAAGGCAGTGGGTATGTCTGTGTGGCAGTTGCAGCAATGACTGCTTTTTGGCTCGGTAAATTAGCCTTTGTGGCTGTGCTCCGGCTTCCACAGTACGCACGCTTCAGTATCTCTTTAGAGGCTTGTCTGATGAAAAGGGAAAACATTCAGCATCTTGCCAGATCAGGGCCTGGATTTTGAAATATTTTTGTAGGTTAAAATGAGAATGCATATGCATGGGCTTGTTTTCAGGCGAGCCGAGCA
This sequence comes from Gallinago jamesoni, assembly GCA_025769975.1. Classification (NCBI taxonomy): domain Eukaryota; kingdom Metazoa; phylum Chordata; class Aves; order Charadriiformes; family Scolopacidae; genus Gallinago; species Gallinago jamesoni. Next base: position 99,392,555 of record JAOQGH010000023.1, on the reverse strand, counting down.
CTTGTAGCTTGCAGAGTTGAGTGCAAGTTTTTAGATATTCCGAGTCTCCAGAAATCATTCTTAGAATTTATTTTTTTTCCCCCTGATGCTATCCTTATCACCCTTGCCTCCATCTCTGTTGTTACAGTGTATTTTAGCTATGAAACTGTACTATTTAAACCATTTATGATACTGTTTGTTTGGGAAACAGTATAAAATCTGCTCTGAAACAGTATAAAATCTGCTCAATTTAGGGGTTTACACTGCTACTCAGCAGTGTGAACCCCTCAGTGGCTTCCATGTAAAATCAATCAACAACAGTGAAATCAAGCAGAAAGGCTGTGAATGTCACTCAAAATAAGGCCCCCTTTCCTCCACCATGGATCTAACTCAGCCAGTGACCTACGATCTGGCCCATTTCACTCACTGTAAAGCCTTTGTGTGCAAATTTACTCTCTAACATCTACCAAAAGAAGCCTCACAACCCAGTCCCCACAACTTTCACATTTTAGGAAACCGGAAAAATTTGTGTGAAGACCCTTGCCACTGAAGTATGTCAAATGCTGACAATTCTGAGCTCCATCAATTGTAATCTTATGTAATCTAGGGTTACAATCTTTTTGCGAATATGTAAAAAGATGCCCATGTGTACACAAAAAATTGGGTATGGTTATAGGTCTCTCTGTTTGTACTTTTGATACCCTCCCTCCCTATTCCCACATCTGATTCCAAGAATGTCATACCTGGAAAGAATCATTTCAAATTAATTCAATTTGTTTCAAAGCAGCCTAAGCTTCATCCCTCACAAGCACCACTCAATCATATTACAGCTCCTGTGAAACTCCTAATGGGACACAAAACAAGTAAAAGTAGATTCAGGTGATCTCACATATTAAGCATACTAATTAAATCTGACAGCAAAATGACTTTGTGAATTTCCTTTAATCCTGTTTTTAAATTAGGCCGTATGTATTTTGGCTCCAGATTTCACGTGATCTGTTTTCTGTGAACTTCCTTTTAACCATGTCCTGTGGCCAATTCGCATCCAATTGTTTGAAAATCAGTCATAGGTGATAACTCTGGGTGATTAAATACGAAGTGTCTAATTCTGCTTTCAAATCCACCTGTTCCTTTGAAAAGCTTCGTGAATATCTCATTTGGGAGGTTCAAAGCTGTCCTGATCTGTCTCTACTAAAACCCCAAATGTTATGGATCTCATGTTTTATGAGAAATTTTCCTAGAGGAAAACTATCTTCAGGAAAGTGGGGATGCTTGCTTTAAATCAGTAGTACTTTTCACATTGCCGCTTTATAACCTTACCCTGGGGGGGAATATTAGCTTATTTCCAGAGTTCTGCAATGACATACTGACTATCAAGGCTAAGAAAGGCCATACTGACTAACAAGGGCTTCTTCTTGAAGTCCTCTTCTGCACGGCCTTCGTATTTAACCCACCCTGTAGAAAGCTGGGCTTGCAGTTTAATAAGGTCTGTGTTGTCAGCCAGAATGTTAGCAGTCAGTGTCTACTTGAATAAATGATCATCCGTGATGGGTGCACTCCCCTGTTGTGCACATTTTAAATTCATGAAGCCAAAGCTCCAGGTGGCATCCAGGATATATGATGGAACCCAAATGGACTCCTTTTTTAGGGAATGGGAGCAAATTCTGTGTTACTTCTGGGACCTAGGATACTGGTAACACTTTGATCTCTCATGCTTCCAGGGCGTGCTATGGTTTTTGCCTATTTTATTATTGTAGTGTAACACTTTTAGTTCTCAGGTTGTCAGGAGTGTTTTGTGGTCTGTGCTTTAGTATGAGTATATATGTTTGTGTGTGTTATGGAAAAAATATTCAGAGGCCATTCTGGGCAGAACATCTATTAATGTGATCTTGGAGGGAGTGCACTTGGCGAGCGAGGTGGTTCTGCTCCTCTTCACTGTATACTGCACTCTCCTGATTGCACCAGGGACACAATATATGCAATAAATAATACATTCTATAGCAGTCCTGCTTTCATATAATAGATACGGCAGCAAAATTCTCTCCTGAAGCAGCTTTCCAGAGCATCTGAGCAAACCATTTAGCTGTTGTAACCTGTTACAGCTCTGTCAAATTACACAGGACTCCATCAGTTCATTGCAGCAGCAGATTTGGCCACCCTTGTTCCATCAGGAATTAGCAGATGGGAAATGTACCTGGACGTACACACAGACGGGCAGCAGCGCGTACCCAGAGTACGTACCGTATGCACGCCTCAGAGCTCCTGTTTTGCTGGGATGACGATCTGGTCTGTTCGAGTGGGTTTGCGTCAGCACAGTTTCTCTTGATCTCCGTGCCCCTAGTGACTCCTACACTGGAGAGTAACATCCGAAAGCCAGGAAAAGCTGCTGGGGGTTCGTGTGTTTGTGGGTACGCCACAGGCGCAGAGCACAGAGAAAATAAGCGGTACTGCTGAACAAACGCCCTATCTGCAGAGGTGTGAGGTAGTCGCATTACTCTGGAGCGTGCCGAAATGATTGATGCTAAAAATGTTACACCGCTGCACTCCACACAGTGCACATTAAAGAAAAGGCAAGGCAAGGCGTATTAAAATTTATTGAGAGTGGGTTTTGCAACTCTTTAAGAGGCCATGTGCCATGCTTACTTTTTTAGGATCCAACTACCAAAATTAAAACCAGTAAATCTTTCTAAAAATAACCTGAGAAAAACTTTCCCCTATGTAAAAATGAAGCATGTTAATGTCCTCATGTGCCTTGATTTTCCAAAAAAATAGCGCCTTGTTGGAAAGCGCAGTCTGTTCCCTTTGCACAGTACCAAACTCTGTGTGTCACCTCTTCACCTTGCTGCTGGTGGTGTGAGACTGGATATGACCAATTCTGGGGTTCAAGCCGGTGACATCCGTAGGGATGGGAGGATCCATCCATCCATCTTCTGTCTCCGACCCTGACTGTGACAGGCTGCCTGAAGAAGTGAACAGGATTTGGATCACTAGATCTGGGGAAGATGGAGTTGTGGGAAGGTGAAGGATTTAAAAGTCAATCAGATACAAATTTATTGCATGGATTTTAATGAGGAATGTGTGCTTTGTAGGCACGGCTGCACACATACTCACTGTTTGCATTCAGTGAGCAAAGACACATGTGAAAGGTGTTTGCATAACACGAATGGGAAGTAAGTAAGGTCATTCCTTCTCACAGTTATGCTCTTTCTGTTTAAATATAGATATAATTTACATTTATTACAAGATATTATGTACTCATACTGTGGCTTATGTTAGGCTTGCTATTTCACTATTGTATGTTGAATTCTTGGGGGAAGATGAGAGAGGCAGTAAAAATAAGTAAGGTCCTGGGGAGGTGATCGTTTCCAGTTAAAGGAGTATATAGTTTGCATAGGCAATAGGGAAAGAGATTATCTTAGAGATTTTGGAGAATTTCCTCTCTGCAAGCTTGGAGGCAGAAACAGAAGTGCTATTCAGATCTTTTAAGACTATACCTTTGTGCATTCCTCTGCATCTACAAAGCTTCCTGCCCAATTTGTGCAATGCAGTTTGAACAGAAGAGGAGGGACCAAGGGTTGTCTGTTCAGTGGGGTCTAGCAGGTGGGGAAAGAGGAGGAAAGCTCCTTTGCTGTAGCTGGCAAGGACCAAAATGTGAAAACATGGGTGGAAAGGGCAGACCTGTGTGAACTCAGATAGCTTTCCAATCTCTTAAAATCTCTGAGTCTAGATTTTGGAGCCTGTCTCCTGATAATCACTGTGGGATATGTACTGCAAGTGCAGGCGGGAAGTTTAATGGTTTCTGGAAAAGGTAACGAGGGAAGGCTGCAGTGAGCCCCAGGACAGCCTTTCCTTCCCTCAGCCCACTCTGCCCAAATGGGCACTTTCTCTGCAACCATTGGCAGTAATAAATAATCTTCATCTAAAACATCTCTTGTTACAGCCTTTATAGTATTGGCAGAAAGTGCATAACAAGCTGGTGCTCTACTAATAGTTTTGTACCAATAAAATCCCAGTCGAGCCAAACACAGAAAATAATTTTTTAAAAATTCTTGCAGTGCTAAAAACAGTTTACAGGAGATGCTGAAAACAAAGTGTAGATGTAGATGTAGATATCATGTGTTTGCTTTTAAAGGCTGGGGCAATGCCTAGGAAAAATCTTTGCTTTTGAAACCTGCTTTAAACTCCAGCGGAGCAAATGGGGGGTGGACCCCTTCGCACCAGAGTTGGTGTGATCTCAAGGTAACCTCGGTGCGTCTGTCTGGTGTCAGTGGGACATTTGCCACGAGCTGCACTAGGAGCTAGAGCCAGGCCCCTACAGGGGGATCTCTTTTTGTTCATCTGAGCCACTTCTGCCCATTTCAAAAACTGCGGCCAATTAGCTGTGAAAACAGATGTGCCTGTGATATTTCTCTTCCTCTAAAGGTTACAGCCCAGATCGCTCTTGGTGCTTGCATGGCAGAAAGGCAGGAGGCGGGGGAGAGGGGAAGGAGCAAGAAACCTTTGCTGATGTGTTTGCACATCTACTGAGGCACAAATATGGGGCCTGAGGAGGACTCAGGCTTTTGTCAGTAGCATCCCTTGCAACACAGAAGATGGGGAAAGGCTGGGAGAACAGTTCTTTTCTTTCCCATGTCTCTGTACCCATTGGCCCAGGGAAGCCAGGCACACAGATAACAATGCGCTTCCTTTATTTTCACTTCAGCCCATCCCCCCAGGTGCTGGAAGATTTGAGGGTTAACCTACGCCTTGAGAAGCAAGTCACCCTGACTCTCTTCAAGCAGAGGACGTTGGGTGGCGGAATCCTCGGATGTGCACTGGGATGGTGTCTCTGTGCTGTCTGTGGGGCACATGAGCACCTCCAAGGTGAAGTTAGCCATTGCTGGTTACACTGGGTCAATCTTGGGGCAAGGGAGAGGGCAGCCCTGCAGTGCTCCCTGAGCTGCTGTGCCTCCCTTGCTGCCAGTGAGCCCCTCTGCTCAGGCTGCTGTGTGGTGTGAGAACTCGCCATATGGCTCCTGCTCCTTGGGAGATCGTCTGGGGAACTGGCCCTACAGCTCCCACTCCTCAGGAGATCTTTCGGGTGCTCCTTGAGGATGCTCTCTGCCGACCTCCGGGTGGTTCAGCTGGCTCCTCAGCAGAGCCAGCCGCCCGGCGCCTTGGAGCCGACTGTGATTCCTCCCCTGTCACCACCTCTTTTACTCTGTGTGTGGCATCAGAGCAGCCAGCAAGATGTAACTATAGACTCGGACTATTTAGGGCTGTCATTGCTGCTGGCCAACATGTACAGCAGGTTGGCTCACAAAGGAGAAGGGGTTCTTTTTCTAAATGTAGTTTTTCAGGCTCAAGCTTTTACACCCCTGTGGACAGGAAGTGCCGCTTAACTGGAAAAGCTGCTTTAAGAGAAAATTTCTTCGTTTTGTTTTGTGGTAGGGGGAAAAAAAGATCATTCTCTTGCATGAAATATGATGGGAAGGTGAGGGTCCCCCTGCCAGGGCTGGAGGGATGGGGCAGTGGTGTGAGCCAGTGTGAATGAGAACCAGTCCTCGGGCACTTCCACACTGAGAGGACTGGGGAAGCTTTGGATCCCCTCCTGACTGCAGATCTTCACAGCAGCATTCCTTGTGTGACAAGCCTTTTTCACATTTCCCCATTCAGCTGATTGTGGGTGCTGCGCTATTTTAAACCCGCATGGAAGTATGTTTTTAGGACCATCTGCTACCGGCCCTAACCCAGATGATACAGTTAGAGCCTGCCCACAGCATCCTCCCCTCCTTCAGACAGTTCCAGGAACAAGCGGTGAGTCAGTCCCACAGCTGAACTCATATTTAGCTAACCCTGATATCCTGCCTATCGGAGAGAAATGCACAACGGCCTTCCCAGGTGCAAAGCCCTGTCATTTCCATTAGTTAGAGGACACTTGGAATTTAAAAAAAAAAATAAAAAAAAACAGCAAACCAACATCAAAGCAAACGTCACATTAGTTATTGCATCTACTCCTCTTATTCTGCAGAGTGAGGAGGGAAAAGCCAATCATTCCCACACAGCAGCTCATTCCTTTGGCTGTTGCTTCAAGGCTGAAGGGCAGTTTCTGCCCTTGGCTGACTGGTGGGCTTGTAGCCCACCCCTTGCCTTTAGCTGTGGCCACCCTGCCAAGGCAGCAGCTCTCCCTCCTGCTGAAATGGCCTTTCCCCAGCTGGAGTGTGGTTCATTTCTCCTTTGCATGCTGGGGGGCGAGTGTAGGCATCTCCTGGAGCCATCAGAAGGCCAGTGCCGTCCATCAGTGTCCCCTGCCTTCTCTCATTGAGTTAAATACACATCTGTAGATCTGGATGAGGCTCTCTTCCTCCACCTAAGGAGCTTCCTGAGCCTGAAATAAGGTTTCAGCCGATGGATCTTCTGAAATACCCTCCCGGAGAGCTGCGTGACTAAGAACCGGTGTTTATAAGCCATTACTCGGTGTGTTTTAAACTCCTGCTCTTTGATCCCTGTATGATCCAGCAGCCACTTTCTGGCCGTTTGGTGAAACCGGCAGAACGTGCCCTGCTCTGTCATCACATTTCTCCTGGATCCACTTAGCACGCCGCACCGCTTGCCACCCAGCAGGTTAATGATCCATAATTACCTTCTTCATATAATGAGGAAAGCTCAATATCTCCGCTGCGGATATGCCAGCATCCAGCCCGGGCACAGCCTCCCAATGTTAACTGATACCTGAGGCCCTGTCCTGCTCCCACTGAGGCGGCAGTAAATCCCCCTCTGCCTCCGCGCGGTCGCTGACTGCCACATGGAGGAAAAGCCCTCCCTGGCGCTGCTGGCAGCCTTACCTGCAAAATGAGTATGAGACCCAAACGTTGTTTTATTTAGGCTCCGCAGTAAGTATTTGTGTGCTTCCACTTATGCACAATATCAAGCCCGGCTCCGAGGAGCTTTCGCTGGTATCCCGTTTCAATCAATGCTGATTTAAATAAGCGTCATGAACCTAATTATTTAGTGCAGTCATGACTCTGAATTTGCTACGGTACCCTTGAGACAGGCAGGCTTTATCCTGCTCAACAGAAACATCCGCAGCTGTACCACACTTTGCTTCGGGTTCCTTGGAGTTACTTCATCGTCGCCTGACAGCTGTGTCCCCTGACCATTATCTGCTGGCCGCATACTTCAATAGCGGACTGTATGTACTGTATGCACTAGACTACAGTGTGACCTGACAGCCTGGCTTCCTCTCCCAGAGTATATCTTCTGCTACTCTTTAGCATCCTACAGTTTATCTGTGGTCAGCTTTCTTACCCATTTCCTGCCAGCTGCTACTGGTCTTTTAGTCAGCTCCGCCAGGCATACGGCAATGGTGAGCTCTCTGAGCCTTTCGATGGCGTTATTTCTTGTATGTAGGCTTTGCAAAGGCTGCTCTGCTGTATTATACACAAGGATTTCTTCCTTTGTAGTGTCATGGCAATTAAAGAACGTCACTCTAAGAAATACGGTTTTGACGTATACCTCCTGTTTATGACACGGTATTGACTTTATTTCAGTTCTTGCATTGTTGCAGTGTTTTGGTTGAGGCTTGATGCACACAAAATTGTTTCTAGCGACAATTACAACACATTGCCTCAGCACAAAGGATCCCGGCATTTGGTATCCTTCCCTCCTTTGCTGAGTTGTCCCTCAGAGATGTTAAAGCAGCCGAGAGCACAAGTCACTGCCGTGGATCCAGAACTGAGTCTTTTACAGGATGGCAATTCTCCTGCCTAAGCCATTTGGAAAATCGCTACTTCTCCCCACTGTGGCCGAGCTGATGGCAGTGAAACGTGGCTCAGGTGCTGAGCCCAGCTTGGAGGCGTCCCCGTTGCTGCAGCAGGGCACAGAAACTGGGGAGGGTCAGTTATCAGAGGACATGTCCTTTGCTTCTGTTGGTCCTGTCAGGTCAGATTTTAGGCTTACTGTTGGGGTTATTTTGGGAAGCACTGGCTCTGGAGGAACTGAGTGTATTAAGTGAGGGTTTTCTCTCCGCCCTGACTTCCCCCCTGGTTGGGAGCTCCCTTCCCAGGATGAGAAGGGTGTTCAGTGCGGCAAAAAATCAACTCCTCAGGCTCTGGGGCTCCAGACTGCCAAAAATAATGGCTTTGAAACCATCAAAGGAGAAGAACCCAAAGCCTTGTCTAAAGAATTTCCTTTTGTCCTTTTTTTTTTTTTTTTAAGAAAAAAGAAATCATATTAAACATTTATGAGATTTATGACTCGGCATGTAATAGATCCTTATACTGGGGTATGGGGCTTTGCAGAAGTTCCTATAACTTCTATGCTCTTGGCTAAATCCTGATGCATACCATCAGTGGCTGTGGCCTCTGGGATTAAGCGTAGGGAAGGCATGGATAAGGCCATGACCATCTCCTGTTCAACTGTGCAGCCTAACTGCACGCCTGGAAACAGGAGTGCTTAGGCCAAAGGCTGAGGCAGACCACATGGAAAATTAAAAATAAGAAGAAATTGTGCTTACACAGCAGAGTTCACTGCTGAGCTGCTGGGGGACTGAATGTTCATGGCACAGTTTCTGAAATGAGAAGGAAAATGAGAAGAGATGTCCTCCTGACATCCAAATGGTAGGCGAGATTCAGCATTCATTCTGAAACCTCGTGATGATATCTGGGGGTGAAGGCTGTGTTCTTGTTCTGAAACACCTTTTGGAGGAGCCTGTCAATCTCAGCAATACGTTGAGGATTCCTGGAGAGATTGGTCTCACTGTCCTAGAGCCAATATGTGTGAATACTTTGTGTTCGGTGTTCAGCATTGATACCCTCTTCTCTTCTGGTCACTCTACTAGACACACCTAGGAAAAATCCACTCCAACTGAGTGCCATAGAATGCTAAGATGGAAATTGCTTGTTAGATCTTCCTGTGCCTGCTGTGGGGCTCCTGCCATGTACTCAGGAAGCTATCGATTTTAAGGCATTGATGCATTTGGTTCCAGTGAATTCACTTGACCTACTGATGCAGATCTGCCAGTATAACTATTCTTCACTCCATTATTTACCACTCCAGCAATTTTTTTAATCAGATCTAGCTTTCAGTAGCTACATTTTTTCATTTTCTCTAGATAATTGCTAAGGATAGCGAGCGCACTGGGCTAAGAAGAGTTTTCTGTGGGATCTCATTAGATATCTTCAAAAGAGGGGGGTGATTCAGTTAGGATTGCCTTTTGAGCACTATTGGCTCACCATCTTTTAATTGATTTATTATGAGGTACATTCATGCTGGATAGTGCTAATTATTTTAATCAGAATGCCATGTGGGGCTGTGTTAAATGCCTCACAGATGTTGAAAGCCATGATGTAGACACAGGTACCTTTTTCAGCTAAACTTGTAATTTCACTAAAAAGCAACACCAGGCTCATTTGACAAGACTTGTCCACAAAGTCATGCTGATGACTATTAATTACGCTGCCATCTTTTAAGCCTTTGTCAACTCTGACTCACGTGAGCCTGTCTGAGCAGGATGAAGCTGCAATGCAAATGAGACGTGGGGGTAGAGGGGACTTGCTGAGCCATGTCATTTCCAGGCCAGGAGCTGCACCGGGTAGTACTAGTTGAGAAAGGATGGGGGAAAAAAAGACTGTTACCTTGTTAACCCTTCCCATCAATCCACTTGATTCCTTGATCAGTGTTAGGCTGATGAGCCTGTGATTGCCCAGGCTGCTTGTTTTACCCTCTGTAAACAGTGATGCCTTATGAGCTTTTTGCCAGTCTCCTGGAAGTTCTGCAGTGGTCCAGGATGTGTGAAAAGTCAGCAGTGAGATTTTGGAGACCTCTTTGGCACACCTCTTTAATATGCTGGGGTGCAACTTACCAAGTGCTGCTGATTGAAAAATGTTCGGTTTTGATAGCTGCTGTTTAACTTTCCCCTAAGTAACTGATGGAATAGAAAGTGTTTCCTTATCGCTGTGAGATATGAATACATCATCCTGCTACTTTCCAAATACAAACCTGAAATATTTATTGAGTACTTCTGCTTTTATGAATCATGACTGACAATTTTGAGATGCCTATCTAGCTGTGGAGCTATCCCATTGTTAGGAATTTGTTTGTTCCTGATACATTTAAACAGTTCCTCTTTATTGTTCTTACTGGCTGCAGATTTGCGTGTTGGTGCCTTTAATTTCCTATGGTAATTTCCTCACCGCTGATATATGTACACCCACACTGTCAAATCGTCAAATCCAGATGCAAGTCCAAAGTCCAAATCAGCCCCTGTTTTTGTCTCCACCCATTACAAACAAGCAGCTATAAAGCTTGGATTGAGGTTTAATTTCTGAATTTCATATCCCTTTCCCCTGAATCCAGAAGACCTGGCACGTTTCAAAGCCACCTCTTACTCAGTGGCTCTCAGTCTTTTAGCATCAAGATTAGAAAAAAACCAAAACATACCATTTATTTAATTCCTGTGAGCCAGGAGTAGAATCTTAGAATCACAGAATCATTTAATCGTAGAATGGCCAGAGTTGGAACAAACTGGTTTGTACTACAACAGAAATACCTGGGTTATTTTTTGGGTGGTGAGTACAGCCCTGACTCCAGAGGTAACTTGTGGATGGGGCTGCTCGTCCTCTGCTCCCACGCAGGGCTCAAACCTGCTGCAGAGACTGGAGGATTTCTGCACGAAGGGAGCAACTATTGAGTACGGAGGCCGAGTCCCTTGCGTTTTGGTCCAGGTGCTGCTGTGGTGTGTATAAATAAGGGAAGATGGGAAATAACGGAAGAGCGGGGTGTAATTAACTCCTTGTAACGAATTAGGGCTGAAGCTGTGTGTGTTACCTCCCTGTCCTGCTGGGCAGTCACTCACAGCAGTGCTCAGCCCTGGGTGCGTGGGTAGGAGGGTAAGCCTGAGTGCTGCCCAGCTTTTGAGTTTGGGGGTGGGTGGCCATGGCATCTGGAGGCATTTGGGTGGATTGTGTGGGGCTTTCTCTTTGCTTCCTCACAGTTGCTGTGGGAGGCGTTTTCCATCCTTTTGTCTCTGAAGCAGCGCACTGCTGTCCGCTGCAGTTGTGCGCATGATGTTGTGCCCCAGGGGCTTAGGAAAGCCTTTCTAGGTAACAGCAGGTGAGGTGTTATTTTTGATTGCAACTGGGTGACTATTTATTGGCTCTTCTGCTGGGTAAAGTTATTTAGAAGTTATGCAGCTGGAAGAACGCTGTGAGCCTGGCTTACAACTCTCCTCTCTTTCCCAGTAATAGACTTTGATTTGCCGTAGTTCATTTCCCTCTGAAGTCTGCTTTTTGTAGATAACATAAAGCACTTGGCATAGTGGTTGATAACTGAATGTATGAAGCATGACATTTTTCTAGATGCAGTATGCCATATGAACACTCGTCTTTTGTATCGGAACCCATAAACAAGAGTTGACTGAGGGCAAATAGCTTGCTCAGGTCCTGTGGGGAGGCAGGGAGTGAGAGTCAGTGCTGGGGGGGACCGTGATGTGGTCACAGCTGCTTAAGAAGGGCATGTGGCAAGAGAAGGCAAAGCCCAAGGGCAAATGATCCCTGTGAACCAACAGGTAGCAGGTGAGTTGCCTCGTGATGTGGAAAGATAAAAAGTCTTTTGGAAACTTAATTTCCTCCTTACTTGTTTTTCTGTCCAGTGATTAAAATACTGACACGTTTTTCTATCTCTGGAGCACAGCAATCCACCTCTCCTCCTACTTCCCCCAGGCCAGTGAAACCTCAGAAACTGGCATTAAGGACTGAGACACCCCTGCTGGGTTTGGTCCTGGACAGCTGTGTTGGGGTAGATGACAGTGCCCATGCCCAGTCCTCCAGTGAGGCAGTTCACCTCTTGGTTTCCCCCTCACTGCCCACAAGGAAAAGCTAAAAATAGTAGCCAGTCTTACAGAGTTCTGGGAAACTTAATTCCTTAGCATGAATACAGCACCGAGCTCGGTGGCTGGAAAGCACTTTGTGCCATAAGATGGAGCATTCTGTATACCAGTGAATATGCAGAACCGTGTAGTATATTTTAAAAGTAATGAAGCTTCACACCTTCAGCTTTGCTATTAAAGCTTTGCCGAGAGCTGGATTCACACTGCTGCGTTGCTGAGAGTTATTAAGGGTGCCTGTGAACGGGGGGGGAAATGACTGCCCTCCTCCTTAGCAGCCCTGAAGGTTAGCAGCCTGGCTCCAGCCAGCGCAGGACTCACCCAGAAAGGTAAAGGGGAGAGAGACCGGTCATGTCGTGAAGGGCAGCCAGAAGGCTATGGGAAATGCATAGCTCTGGTGAGTCAGGTTGAAGAAACTTGGGGTTGAATTTTCAAGCCTCCTTTCCTAAACTGTGAATGCAAGCTGCAGGCAGGCAAGTACAGGCCAGAGACAACTCAAAGAAATGCTGACTTGCTCATGAAAATGCAGATTTTACAGTTGTGTGTGTGTAAGAACATCGCATAGCAAGTAAGAAGCTGTGAACTCGTTCCCTTGATGCAGACTGAGCTTAGCCATCTTTGGTTCAGGCTCAGTTTTAAGGGAAAGTAAGCTAATTACTGATTCTGAATGAGAATCAGGCATCCGTTTGCATTGAGTTTTTGCATTCTGTTTCAGCTGTACATTTATGAGATATCCAGAGGCACGGGAACTGAAACTGAAGAAAATATTTGTGGGATTCCACAGAGATGGAAGCTGCCACTGGTTTGCACGTGTGAATTTTGCCAGTACATTTTGGTGGCTTAGAATAAAAGTCTGGTCCTTGCTCATAATGAAAGTTGAACCTAAAACTGGCCACATTCAAATTCCCAATGCCCCACAAACTGGAGTTATGGGAGCTTAAGGTAGAAGAGAGGGGCAACACCGGGTAAAGATACTGTTATATTTATTTTGGTGCTTAGGGTTGATTAGAGTTGGGTGAAAATGATTAGCTGAAAGGATTGTGAGTAAACCAATTTAAAATGTAATTATGAAGGGCTCAAGATAGTGTGTGTGATTATGTTTCTTGCCTGTGTGCACTGTAGTTGGTGATTTTGTTCTGCAGCAAGTGGAAGGGGGAGGAAGGGGCGTGCAGGGGAATAGCTGGTGGTGCTGGGTATACCCTGCACTCTGAAGGTGTGCTTTTTGCTGTTCCTGAGCTGCTGCTAAGCTGGGTATCAAACCTGGTGTAGCCACAGCAACGCGTAGTTGTGTTTCAGCTGCTTGGACCTGGGAACAAACAGCCAGGTAGGTGGTGGCAGTGAGCTCCGTGCTGCTCTCCTGGGATGCTCCTGGGCTGTGCCACTGTGGGCTCGTACGAAACCAGCTCGGGCTGCCCATGCAAGCTGTGGTGTAGCCTGGGATGAGATCACTGACATTCTGGCTAGTGGCATTTCAAGGTTGTCCATATTGCCCTTGTGACCAGCAGTGGGGAGTAAGCCCTGTCCTGTTGGTAAGTTGTCACAGGCCAGCTCATGTCCACGCTGTTGGGAGCAAAGTCACTCCAGGACGGGTTTGGTGCGTCCACACTGCATGCTCTGGAGTGAGCTATGTCTGTGCAGAATGGGTGTGCAAGTGGGGGGACTTGTCCTCCTGGGCTGTGCTTGGTTCTTCTGCCAGACACTGGCCTGAGGCCAGAGCAGAGCAGCGCAGCATCCATGTTGTGCACGTCCAGGAGCCGAGCAGGGCAAGCCATGCAGGTTGAGTGGAGGCATCTTTCTGAGGCTGTTGCTTCTGGGCTTTCCTCCAGCTGTTTTGCTTCTGTATTCTCATATTACTGAAGGCACAAAAGGTCAGGAAATGTTCCGAGCATCCTTCTTACATTAAACAGGGAAGACAGTGGAGGAAGAGAAAAATCACGGGTGGAAGGTGGGCTGTAACAGGGAAGTCATTAAGGGGGTGAAGTCAGGAGTGCTAAAGTGCATTTTATCATCAGTGCTGAAGGGACGTGATGCCAAACGAGCAGGTCTGCATTAGGTAGCGAGCTGTGCACAGAGGCACATTTAGGACAGAAAGTGAAAGGACATGCTCCGGCTGACTCACGCACCCGTCCACAGCGTGAGGGTTCCCCCTTCCATAAGAGAGGCAGCCGCAGCCGGGCAGCTGCTGCGCCCCACGTGACAGGGCAGGAAGGAGCCTCCTGGGACACGCGCTCAATCTCTGCTGCCGCATCCTGTAACTCCTGATCAAGCATGATCTTAAAAAATAAAAATGCAGTGTTGTGCCCATGTTGTTTCATCGTTTCCTTAAGCTCTCTGTATGTCTGTTTTCTGTTACTGGCCTTAATTGGGCTGTTGGCTGCTCAGGGCAGCAGCGCTCTTCTTGTCCCCTCATCATTTGCTGTGGCCGGGGGGGGGTATCACGCAGGCTGTCCCGTTGGCACTTCAGACACATCCGCTGACATTTTTTGGACATGGGCTGAAGATAGAGCTGTTCCATTGGGACAGCCACATTTTCGCAGCGGGAAACCCATGTTTTTATTTTGTCTTTTGATCAGTAGGTGTTGGTGTGTGTCTGAGGGTCCTGGTGATTTTTCAGCACAACTAATCCTTTTCCTACTTAATCATTCAGTCAGTACCAATGTGTGTGTGCCTCTGAGTAATGGCCTAAAGACCAGAACTTCTAATCAAATCTTGCATTTTGCTAACACTACAAATCAAACTTTGAAAAATTGGTGCAATAAGAAATAAAGCTTCCCAATAAAGAGAAAGGAATATTTCAGCTGCTGTCATCTTAATACCTTCTTGCAGGAAAGAACTGTTTTTGGAAGATGGCAAGGGAAACCAAAAAGGGGTAGCAGTGCCTACAGCTGATAACACTGACCTGTTTTCCTGGCCTTCCTCCAAATGCAAGGCCAGCTTTGCTTGAAATACAGGTGATTCATCAATTGAATTGCAAGCAGATAGTGTGGTGCAGAAGCACAATCATAGACGCGTTATTATTTCAATAACCTGAGTTTTAGCTGTTCCACTTTAAAAACTAATGAAGCAAATAATGTTATGACACAGATGTAGGCAGTGAAAATGTGTCAGAGAAAGGCAACTGACCTCTGTACTAATAAAGTCTGTCAAATTAGTAAAATATTTTTTATATATTATAATAGCTAATAAGAAATATATAGGCCATGAGTATTCAATGATGCAAGCCTTGTGGAATCATTTATACCTATGAAAAGTAGACGTAAAACTTCATCAAGGAAAGCAGGAGGTTTTGATATCTTCTTTCCACAAGTGTAAATGACTAAAAGGTCACAGGGTGACTTTTGCTGGGGTAGGTTATGGATTTCTCAGGTCACATTGGCATCATGTCCCTCCTACTGCAGCTAAGGTTGGGCTTTTATTTCCACATACACACATCTTTTAATCACTCACCTGTTGTATTATTGGTTCTTCCAGACACTCATGGGCATTCTGAGCTGAAATACAATTGGTTAAAAACCAAAGCAAAATGGATTCTGTAATCCAACCATCTGGTTGGAGGAATGGGATTATATGAGATGGTTGCCTGGAGCAGGAGAAGGTTCTCTCCAGTCCTCGTCCTCTCTCTCTGCCTCAATATTTGTGATTTCTCACACTGACAGATACTGTGAAGCCAATGTAGAATGTGAACCAAAGGTAGGTCAGTTAAATACAGGCTTGAAATTCTTTCCCAAGTCATGTAAAAGTTTTTGTGGACAAAACTGACTGGTCCCATGGGAGAAACAGCAATATTTCTAAAACCAAGTGAGCTTCCTAATGCATTAACATTGTAAGCATTGTTGTGCTATAACCATCACCAGCACTGTTTCCCGTGCTACTTTGACAAACTTAGTCTATTAGTGAACATCACATCTGCAGTTCTGTCATATTGTAATGTCACCAAAGTTGCTGGACACTCAAACATCGACAGTACAAATACACTGAAAAACATAGCATGACCTTGTGTATGTCTTTTAGGAGACACAGTAGTAAAACATCCTTTTATCTTGTTTGCAAACACTTCAGACCGATGATTAAGGCACTAAGAGGTTAAAACCCCTTGTAACTCCAACAGTAGTCACCTACCGCCTTTTCTCGTAAAGCAAAACCTTTATGGTGTGTCTCATATTTACAATTCTACATAGCCATACCTTGTGCTGGTAAGTGTGTGATAAAAGTTTGCTTTTATCAAAGTTTTTCATAAGATTTTCATATCTTAGCTGTGTCCTACCTCTATACCTACAGAAGTGTTACTGTTAAAGAAAGTATTAAATAATATTTAAATATTAATAATTAACAACAAACACCTCATATAAGTTATCGTTATCGAAGGGCACATGCTCCTGATTATGGCCTCTGTCCTTGTGCTCCCCTACACCATACCCTTTTACTTTTACTGGCACAAAGGACTTTCCTACCATGGCCAAGACTTCTTGGATGGAAGGTATTGCACTGAAGATCAGACTTGGACCTGAATGATGGCCTTTCCCATCCACAGACAGCTGGTAATGCTCTCCCTGTGCATATGTAAGTCCTTCCTCTGATTTCATTTGAGTTGATTCGTATGAGGTATTCTATAAGTTGATTCGTATGAGGTATTCTATAAGCAGCTGGCTGCAGTCTCTCAAACGCCAGCCCTTGTTCTAATTGGGGACTTCAACTTACCAGACATCTGCTGGAAATATAA
>JAOQGH010000023.1:99338043-99375893 GCA_025769975.1 Gallinago jamesoni | reverse complement strand
TGTGGTTGGACTCGATGATCTCAAAGGTCCCTTCCAACCACTAAGATTCTGTGATTCTGTGATTCTGTGATTCTGTATAACTTTGACTAACCAAGTGATTGACCTGATCACCCACATGACCACCCACCGGGGTGCATGTCGTGTCTTGCACAGCATATGGGAATGCTGGTAGCGTAAGCAGCCGTGTCTCAGCGACACAGTTCCTGGTGCAGCCATCTTTTGCCCAAGCTGTCATCAAGCTGGCTCTTATTAAATTGTATTCAGAGGTTTGAATAGCCCTCGACTGAGTTATCCACTACAAAATATGAAGTTTGGCTGAACTTGATTAAAAGAAATGGTAGAAACCATGTTATTTTAATCACAAGTGAGTTGTTGGTTTTGAATTTTTTCTAATTAAACATCAGGTGAGATTAACTACTCAAAGGGTCTTGCTTTTTTACTGGGTCTTAAAGTAATGATTAGTTTGATAAGTTTTGAATTGTTTTAAAAAGGCTATTTATTGATTGGGAAAACAGCTTTTGGTGGTTTTTTAATTGCACAGTGAAAATTATATTAAAAGTTAAATTTTTTACTTCTTATCTATATTTTAAGAAGCTTTGAAAGGATTAATTAAGCATTCAGACTACCTGCTGAGGTAGGTAAATGTTACTATCTCTGCTTTTCTGATGGAGAACCTGAGGCACAATGCTGTGTAAAGCCTGAATCCACCATGTCTCCGTTTCAGAAAAAGACAAGGAAGATCAGCACCTGCCAGGGAGTAATTAATAGATTAACAGAATCAGGTGTGAGTGGCTTTTCCAAGGTCAAATTATAATGTTATGGACAGACAGTTGCAAGCATTTGAGTTAATGAGCTACCGGTGGTGAGCTGAACTGTGAAAAACTCACAGGATACGTGCTCCTAGTCACAAGTGATGTACATAAGAGTACAAACTGCCATGAAACTTAGCATTTGTAGTGCCTTAGGGTAGCCTCACCATGGCTCAACTGATTTCCTAAGCCACCACAGCATCTTGATAGCTGGTGGTCCTGCGTCCCTGTGTCAAAGTCCTCCCTCCTGTGGTGTGATCAGTAGGGGTTCAGAGATCTGCTCTGCAGATCCAGGCATGGGAAAGTAGCTAAAAAAGACAGTTTGGCTCTGGTTGTTATCAGTAATATCCATGGTTTTTGATGATTTCCACACCTGAAATCATTTTCTTATACTCAAGGAAGTTCTTAATTTAAAAACCACCTCCATCAAACCCAGTCTTTCTGTTGGTTTAGTATTTTTTACCAAAAAATGGCAGAATTTACCATTCGTCTGTATTTAATGATAGGCCCCTACAAGTACCATCACTCATCTGTGAGCTGAGAACAGCCCTTCATATTGCACTCTTTCTGCTTTCTGTTCATCTGTAATCCAGTCCTCCTCAACAGTTTCCCGTGGGAATTGTTATATTAAAAATGTAATGACAGAAATGTTGTTTTGTACAGGACTGTTCAGGAAAACGATGAGTGCTGAGCAGATGTGTGTATTGAAACCCCTGTGTCTCTGTGTTTTGATAGGTTTTTCTCTAAAGCTGTAGTTAACCACAGTCAGCAGTGTGCTTGAAAGGGTTAAAGAAAAATAGGTTTGAGGAAATATTCAGAGCCATTTGTAGGTGCCACACTTTCAGAGATGCAGTTGCATGCATGCTTGCAAAAAAAAAAACACAATGGGAAGTGTGTCAATCTCCTCTCTTTGCAGATGCATGTAAGTCTGTGTAAGCAAGATGCTAGTTGCCACATATTTAGAGCACGGGGCTGTGTCCCCATGCCCTAATTTCTGTTTGTGACCCTGCAGTGGCATGGCATGTGACAAAAGACAAAGCATTGAACTTCACCGGGTCAGTGCCATCACAAAGCAGAGTGACCACATGTCCCTGTGAACCACCCGGTGCTGCAGTGGTAAAAGTGCTATCAGGATGCCAAGCACAAAGCTCAGTGTTAGTCACCATGTTATCTTCCTTGCTGTTAAATTTGGGTTTCTGTCCACTGTGTCCAGTTTGATATCTCAGAGCTTATCTGCAAAGCGCATTGCATGAACACCTGATAGATTGTCTGAGGCTCTATAACAAATATTTCCTTTTTTTGTTTCTGCAGGAGACTCAAATTTCTCCAGCTCCTCTGCAAGTCTGTGGAACAAATTTCAGTAAGATGTATGACCTACCAGAAACCTAGATACATTGCTAAGATGCATTTCTTCAACTCTGCCTTCAATACCAAAAGCGCAGATAATAGCAGACATCAATAACCTTATTTTAAAGAAGTTATATATAATGTATGAAAATATAAAAGCATTATATAGCTATATTTGACAAGTGAACTCCACATACTCATATTTATTTTCATCTGTGAAGATTTCTTCCTGGGAGGAGAGAAAAAAAGAAAGATCAACATGTGACAGATGCACATCAGGGAAGTGGGTTGTCACACTGCAGGGAGGTGTTGAGATATCACAACGATGGGCATGCTATACAAACCTGAGCAGAACAAAACACGCTGTTTGGAAAACTGAGCAGACGTAGAAATCGTCAACTGCCTTAGTGAGAAATGGTGCTGAGGTGAACTGCAATTTTTAAATAATATGCAATCTGGAGGAGTCTCTGTAAAACAGGTGTTAGAGCTTGAAGTTGAACTTTTTACGTTTGTCCCTAAAGGCAGATCTGTTAAGTTTTTACTTTGTGAGGGTATAGGCTTGAGGGGAATCACCTGTACCACAGCGGTATCCTTTGCTTTTAGAAATGGAACTACAACCTGCTGCCCGTGCTGCTCCGAACTGACCTTTGAGTCTGCTCTTGCAATCCAGTATCTGTTTTCTGAGCCTAAGCTTTAAGTCACAGGCTTCGCAGCAGTCTCCCCAGAGAGCTTTGAGGCAGTTCATCAAAGCAGGTGGAAGGAAGAGTATGTTGTAATAGATCTTTCACTCTTGCATATGAATAACGAGGAGGAACAAAACATGCTGTCTGTGGACATAATTTTTCTTTAGAAACCAATCATACCGGGACTATAAATATAAGCAATGTATAGCAGGTGCTACATACAGCCTTAAGTATTCTTCTCTGGTGCCAAAGTGTGTGCATTGGTGTGATTTTGTTATGGACAGAGAGAAATATTGTCTTTTCTTTTTGTGACAGCTCAAATGCCGTGTTAAACAAATTACTCCCAGGAAATCTCAAACGTTTTTATTGTCTGAGCAGCTCAATCCAAACAATTAGTTTGTGTTCAACTTCCTAGGTAAGTTAATAAGCTTTTTAGAGTACTTCATGATTACCGTTTAACCATTGTCTCAGAATTTATGCTTCTGTTTTGCCTGTTTGGCATTCATATAGCTCATTCACTAGACAAGCACTTATTTCCCTTCCCCTTCTCAGTACCTGCATTTCATTCCCTCTCAAAGCTTCATTTTCCTGGTAGCTCTCGTGTGGATTGAAGGGTGTGCACCTCTACCTGGGATAAATTAGTCCTTGCTGGGCCTATTCCAGCAGCATTCAAGAACTTCCAGACACTGTTCGGAAATGAGTATGAAGTTGAAGCTACAGCTCTGCTGCCCAGGAGATTGAGTTGCTGTCATATTGCATCTGACTTGCATCAGATCAGAGTTTAGGATTTGGGTGATTTGTTCTTCAGATTAATGTCAATCTGTTTTAAATTAAAACACCCTGGGGCAAATCCTTTGCTATGATCAATGAACTGTCTGGCTGCAGTCAACCAACATTACAGCAGACACGAATTTGGCCTCCTGGTTCATTGCCTCATCCCCTACAACATCACGTTCCTTATGTGATTCAGACATCAAGCCTTTGATCCTATAAGTTGTTGACTGTCTTCCACTGAAATCAGTGAGAATAGAGGGTGCTTTGGTGTTCAACATTTTGTTGGTTTGGGCACAAGAAATGGGCCACATATCTGCTGTACCTAAAATATAATTATGGTGTATCTGTGAGCAGAAAATCTGTTTTGCACCTGTTTTATCACAGGAACAAAAGGTGCAGGAAGTATTTGGGAAATGAGGAACACACCTGTGTGTGAGTGTATAACAAAGCATCTTTATATGTAATCATTTGCTATAAGTCATCTCAGAGTTGACAAGCTGTTTTTCAACTTCATGTCACCACTGCCTGATGCATCTAATTAGTCCTGTTCTCCAGCTGACAAATATCAGCTGCTCTTTCTAAAACATGGTCTCTCCCTTAAGTACATCCCTCTGGCAAAGTTAAATATTAATTATCCTTTTTTTATTTTATGATTATTCATGGGTGCTAATGTCACTACACAATGAATGGGTAAGTCAATACCACAAAACATTAAAAGTGTTCTTTCTGAACCTCTGCCGAGCTGTATGGAGCTGTGCTAGGAATGAATGTGGCAGTTGTGGCTGGTCTGCACTGAGAGACCAGCTCAGATGCTGGCCTATTTTTTACAGAAATCATTTCACCTTTTAGACTGTGTACTTGAATTGCGAGGCACAGAACAACACAGATACTGGGCTGCCTGGATGCCTCTACAGGTCTGAGTTATCTGGACTTGTACTTCTGCTGAGTATTTGGGTAGTGCGAGTCTGCTGGAGCTTTTTGGGGTCCTGCTGTCCTCCTTCCCACCCTTTGCACCAATGACTATGGGAACTGGTGGTGAGCTCTACTCTTAACTCTCAGTCATGCTTTGCCCTACAGCTTCACCAATTCCCTCTCTCCATGTCTACTGCCACTCCTCAAACAGAAGAGCACAGTCCTTCGCTGTGGAGATGTGTGTCCTCCTCATTGCCACATCAGTAGGTGGCTATTTCACATGGATCTTGTTTCTGTTTGTCTCTCCAGCTGACCACAGCCAGGGTCTGTAAGCCTTCCTTTCAAAACCAGCAGTCTTTGTGTGCTAGCCCTCAGGAAGATCCATATCCATGCCTTGTGAAACGGGCTTCAAACCGGACAGGGAGATATGCTGTAATCATGTTTCCTGAGACCAGTTATACCAGCTGTACCCACCCTATGACATCCCTAGCTGTTCCCATGAAAATGAAGTTGCCCATCTTGTCCACTTTGCTGCCACACTGATGTGAAGGCTGATGCAGTCATTTTATTTCTTTCCCCCTCAGTGAGACTTTGTATTTGTTCTGTCTGGCCAGATTTACAGCTGGACTCATTTTCTGGCCCCATGCAGGGGCTGACGTAGCCATACAAGCCCTTATCCTTTGTGCCTTTCAAAGAGTTGTGGGCAACTTTGAAGCTCTTCCCTTCCTCAGGTGGCACTTTGGGGTATGCAGGCTCACTTTTATCTCAATGTCTTTTTGCTCACTGCAGCTTGATCCATCCGGCTCTCTGTGTGGATCAGAAAGATGCTGAAATACAGGAGGGTTTCCTGTAGTTATTCCTTGCCTTATTCCAGTTTCCCACATTGCCATTGACCTGACTTTCTGACCCAGGTTCTTTGTGAATGTTTCCTAGCATGACTAGCATTTGCTTACCACATCACACAACCCAGCATGTCTGCAGCCCAATGTGCTAGACTTGTCTTGCCTCCCTTTCTGTAGCCAGTAGTTGGAGTTCAGTTGATTCACCGAGACAGACCATAGGACTGAAATAGCAACTGATACTTGTTAGAGCTTGGGCTAACATTTTTGCAATATATAGGTGAAAATTAAACTCGATCCAAGAGCAGTATGTTTTAGAAGCCGGAGTGTTTGTGGATATATTCATTGTAAAGATAAAAATTAATAACATCTGTTTGCATTGCGAGTGCCTTGCTTAGGGAATGAAGTGCAAATAATTATGCCAGGGTACCTGCCACATGTTTAGGTCGTGGTTTTATTACATGCAAATTTGCATGCTTCTCTTCTGTTTTTAAGTGTCTAAAAAAAGTGACACCTGATGGAGGTTTTGAAGAATGCCATTTTTTTTGCAGATACCTGCTGAAGGTCCAATTCCTGACCAAAGGAAACTGAGGTGGGTAGAATCAATGTGAACATGAAAGCTCCCAAACTAGCAGTCATGGAGGATATCCAATCATTATAATTATTTCCAAGTAATTTAGCGTATCTCTAATTATACTATGAGGTCATCTTGATGCAAAATAATGTCTAATTAGACACAATCCCTCTTCAGATACTCGTAATAGATTCCAGAGGAAAACCTTTTGGCTCCTCTTATTGGGAGCTTTTAATTCTTAATTTACAAATTTTTTTGTAATTAATTTTTTGAGCAAACAGGGCAAATCAATCTATTCGAATTAATTAGCATTTCTTCCTTGGTTTTCTAGTCCCCCTCCCTCTAATTCCTCTTTTTCTTCCCCTTATTTGAATATTATTCTAATTTATTCGTGTTTGTTTGCAACCAGTGCATAATTATTTCACGCCATAGGCGGGCAAGAGACTGCAGCACAGAAAGGTTGAAGGTCTGGGAGAGAAGGAAGATCTGCAGAAAGGTTGTGTTGGTTACCTTCGTTTAGTTATAATCACCTTCTTGTGTCAGGACTGGTAATGGCAGCAGCAGAGTTAAGCAGGACTGTGGGGCTGAGGTGGGACAGGGTAGCAGAGCAGTGGAAGAAACCACCACACCTGCAGAGAGGGAAAATGGTGAGCACCCAAGCAGGAAAACATTTTAAGCTGAATATTGTTTCACCTTGATACTTTATAAGAAAGTCCCTATGAGATCAGATTTGCAAAGAACACCTGGGCAGCGTTCACAGAAACGTATCTCATCTTTATTAGTCAGTGTTTGTACAGCCACTTGCTTTTTTCCAGGGTTTATACATATTTATTCTTTTACCTTACGCAGATGTACCCTGCGCTCCGTGGCAGGCAGATTTCTGCTCCAGTGTGCGCTCGCCCTCGCTCCCCTTGGAGCTGTGAATCTCTTTAGCCGTGAGAGGCAACGCTGTCCAGTGGCTACAGCTGTAGGCTGGGTGCCAGCAACTCCCCATGGTTTATTTTCCTGGTTCCTTTCCTAACTTGTTCTGCATTTTCTGTGTCTGTCAAGCAGTGGAAGCTTTTGTTAGGACAGTGGTGTCGCACAGTTGTGGAGAAGTGACAAGAAAGCCGTGTTTTTCTTGGGGTCTATGTTGTGTTACACTTTGGTTTTGTTTGGAATGGGAGCGTTCAAAAACAAGGAACCTAAGTTAGCAAGTGATTTTGTCTTCATTTTCCTCATCTGCAAAAGATGCATAACAATGCTTATATACCTAACTCCCCTGGATATTGCAAAGATTAATTCATGTTTGTAATGCACTTTGAAAATAGAAATTGCTAAGTAGCATTAACTCAATCAGAAATTGTTTTTCTGTTGAACAGGATCTTTATCTTTCCTATAACTTGCCTCTGCTGATCTCAGCTTGTACTTAATGTATTTGGAATTAAATCCAACAGGAGCATCTTAGATGCAGGGACAGAATGATCATAAGAGAGGAGGAAGGTTTTGTAAGATAGCAGATTGCTGCTTGGAGATGCAATCTACAATCTCAGTTTGAGGCCAGATCAAGGTGAAATACTGCTCTGGCCTAATAGATGCATTCATCTAATTTTCTGGTCAATTAGAAATCAGCCCAGACAATGCATGAAGACTGAGGAGATTAAATAGAATCTAGAGAAATATCTGAGGGAACAAAAGATACAAAGAAGCTGAGTCTGCTATGTTGGAGCAGTCGGGGCAGTCCTAGTAAGAGGCAGTGCCTGTTCTGGGAACTTCTCTGTGCTGAATGAATTGTGGTATTCAAAATTACTTCTACACTAGTAAATGAAACAGGCCAGGGAACTGTTTGCTGGTCCCAAGGCCAGCTGGAGTGCCATGGCTTTTGACCATAAATTCTCTTCCCCCCCTACCCCAACAAGGTGGCCTATCTGAACCGTGTATCGGGAATGGTCCCTGGCTATTGCTGAAATGTGTCCAGGCATTGTTTGAGAGAGCGGGTTGCCATGGGACAAGTCCATGCCAAGGACTGCACTGACAGTCGAGCAGTGGGGTGATGCTGTGCCAGTACTTGGGCCCGTGCCCTGGCCCTCTTTGGTTGCCTAGTGCAGATAGCCCATATGTCTCTGACTCTGGGCCACATCCTACTGTTCCTTCAGCCCTTCCTTGAATTCTTGGCTTGAATTCTTGTTTTATTTGTTTGTCTCAGAACAGCATTGCCAGGATCTGAACTGCCTTCTGGAGCGGGTCAGATCGCCCAGCCCATCGCTGGCTGCTTAATGAGCGGAGGGAGAGGTGCAGTCCTTCCGCGCGGTGGGAAGTGCGGGGCTGGAGGCTTGGCTGGATGGTGCGTGAAGAGTAAAAGGGTCAGTGCCCTGCCTCATCAGAGAGGAGCATGTATGGACCATGATGCGGATGCATTCACAGGGCAGTTCTCCGAGCTGTCATTTCCCAGTCACAGCCAAGCTCTTAGGCTGTAATAAGTCCGACGCAAGGAAGTGGGTCTCAGCTAATCAAATGTCTTCTGTACGCAGAAGGCAATAGAAGTTTGGTAAAGTGGGATGGAAAGTGATTATGAAACCTAAATAACTTATACTAGATGAACTAATTTCTTCTAATTTGCAAAGCTAGAGGAGTGGAGTGTTATGTAGATTGTTTGTAGGTTTCTGTGTGTAGTTACACATACAAGTGTATTTATTTGACAAAACACTGGGAAAATGGGATGATGATCTGAAATTAGAGGCTGACTCAGATGACGAATTTAATTTGTCAGTGAGTGAAATTAGTAGCAATGAATAGAAGACATAAAATGACTTTATCAAATTTCCTGCACAGATCTTGTTTTAAAGAAGGAAGAATGCACAGCACATAAAAACAACTCAAAACATTATAATATATGGAAAATGATAGTTACTTTTAGCATATGGCAGAAAGAAGTTACCCCTCCCCTACCAAACCCAAACCGCATTGCTTTCTAGAAAAGTGCAGATTGTGTCATTCATGTTTAAGTTCTCCCAGTTCCCATGAAGTATGGGGGGGAGGGAGATGGGCTGGGAGCAGAGCGTACAACTTCTTGTCCTCTTATCAAGAAAAGCTTTTCAGTGCTACAGATTATTAGGTCATGTGCATACATGAGGCACACACTTAACTGATGTCCTGAACTGGGCTGCCTTTAGCCACAGAAGCCAAAGGCAAGTTTTACATTATCCCAAACCTTCAAATAACACCACCTGTTGTATGGTAGCTTTTATTTTTGACTAGGATTCACGGATTCATGGATTTGAAAGAGTTGGGAGGAACCTCTAGAGATCATCTAGTCCAACTCCCCTGCTAAGCAGGATTGCCCAGAGCACATCACTCAGGACTACATCCAGGCGGGTCTTGAAAATCCCCAGAGAAGGGGACTCCACGACCTCTCTCAGCAGCCTGTTCCACTGCTCTGTCACCCTCATTATAAAGAAGTTTTTCCTCATATTTGAGTGGAACTTCCTGTGTTCCAGCTTGTGCCTGTTGCCCCTCGTCCTATCACCGGAAACCACTGAAAAGAGACTGGCTCCATCATCCTTGAACCCACCCTTTAGGAACTTGTAAACACAGATGAGGTTTCCCCTCAGTCTTCTCTTCTCGAGGCTGAAGAGCCCCAGCTCTTTGAGCCTTTCCTCATAAGGGAGGTGCTCTAATCCCTTAATCATTTTAGTTGCACTACACTGGACTCTCTCCAGTAGTTCCCTGTCCCTCTTGAACTGGGGACCCCAGAACTGGACACAGTATTCCAGTTGTGGTCTCACCAGTGCAGAGTAGAGGGGTAGAATGACCTCCCTCAACCTGCTGGCCACACTTCTCCCTGTGCAGCCCGGGATTCCATTGGCCTTCTTGGCAACAAGGGTACATTGCTGGCTCATGGAGAGCCTGCCATCCACCAGGACTCCCACATCCTTTTCCTCAGAAGTACTTCCCAGAACTACTGGGAATCTGTAGCCTATATTGTTGCCTGGGGTTCTTCCTCTGCAGGTGCAGGACCCTACATTTGCCCTTGTTGAACCTCATTAGGTTCTTCTCTGACCAGTGAGGAACACATTATGATAAATGTAAAATGATAGTCACTTTTGGTGACTAACATTTTACATTTATTATAATGTTGGCAGTTCTCGGCCAAGGAGAAAGGTGTTCTCCTTGATGAAAGAAAAAGGAACTTTTCAGTCTTGCAAGGACCTCAGGAAGGTTTTCCTCAGAAAAGAGAAATCACAAGATGAGGCCAAAACATTTAAAAGGCTTTGACAAGTTCTCTCTCAGGCTTTGGGGAACTTGTAAATAATTGTGAAATTCACAGTCTCTTTCTCTTCTGCCTGTGACCACATAAATTGTTTTGTGATCCATGCTGATCCATGCTGATAATAGCAACTGAGAGACAGAAGCCTAGCAGAAATCTAGCAATTTTTAATTGTTTGTAATCTTTAATTGAGAGAGAATAAATTTAAGGGGACAAGTAAGAGCCTGAGAAATTTGTTAAATGCAAATTGAGCTGGGATAAGTATGATGTCTCCTACTGGGACAACTAAAATACAAAAGCCCATCTAGAAGCTAGGAACAAGGGTTGGGCTATGGAAAAATAGAAACCAGCATTCTTTGGCTAGGGAAGCAGATGTAATCATGAAATGATTGTAGACTTGAGAAGCATTATTTCTCTGCAAGTATATGCCCTCTAATTCACCTGAAAGATTCTTATCTGTTTTCCCTCCTGAAGTGTGCATATATATCTAGATTACTCATACAGATTATTTTGCTTCCTTTCATGCTTCACAACCTATGTTTTGCTATTGTAAGGGGCCTTTTCACTTGTGGTTGCAAGTTGCTATAGAGATCGTCCCAAACTAGACCCGCTGGCTGTGTCTGGACTGGAGTTCAGGCATGGAGGTGGGTGTGATCATGGTACTGGAGACATAGACCCAAGCTGAGGATAGTCACCAGCAGAACTCTGTGATCTTAGTTTATCTCATTGGGTCTCTTATGTGACACCCATGCAGAGCTGGCTGAAGCCTTTCTGCTGCATCGTTTGTGGGAGGAAGGAGGGGAAGATGGCATGAACTTGTGAACTATGCAGTGCTCTAGGTCCAAGGCTTAACAACCCCTCTCCCTGTCTGGCCCCACCTCCAGCGTGAGAAGCATCTTCAGTTCCCTTGTACCAGAAATTTTCATGGCCTGGTTTGTACTCTGCTTTGAACATCAGAAAATCAGCCTGAAACCCATATTGTGCTCCTTGAAAGGTGATCTTTTGAATCTATCCCATAGTGCTGGCTCTACCACCCCTCTGAAGCCACAGGTTGAGAAGGAAGGAAGGCTCCAGGAATCTGCCTGGCTTTAACTCTCCTTAAAAACACTGGCTGAGTGCTCCTTTACCAGATCCTGTAAGATGCTAAAGCTGCTGGTCCAGTGAGTACACCACAGAACCAAGGTTTAAGGCACACAGAGTGAAATTCTGAGGAGTTTTTTGGGCCTGCTGATGTGAATAGGTAGCAAGCCAGGGACCTTCCAGAGACCCACCCTGCTTCCTTGGCAGAACAAACCAAGGAGTAAGGAAAGCAGCTGGAGAGGGAGAAAGGCACATAGGTCCCTTTCATCTTTCATCCTGATCTGCCTTTAATTCCTTTTGGGACACACCTCAAGAGGACAGGACATGTTCTCCTCAAGAACATGTACACTGTTGATGGACTTTGCTTAGGATGAGCAAAGATCTGAATAGTTTCTTTTATCCAAAGGCTAAGAGCAATCTTTAAGAACAACTTTATGAAATAAAGTGATGGGAAAATAGGCCTTTGATACAAACAGCGCAGATGCTCATCCTGCTGTAGCTGCTTCCCTATGATGGTACTGTGTCTGATACAGCCTGAACTTCACATAATTGCCAAACTTTTCCCTCTATTTTTTCATGTTTTTAAAGCCATTTCAAGTGTACATGTGAAGATTCCAAAAATATTAATATAAATGACATTAAAAGATGTTTCTGGTGCTCCTATTTAGACTGTTCCTGGCAGAGGGCTGGGGAGTTTAGCTAGAGCTGCCCAGGCTTGCCAAAGCCAGCTGAGCAGGAGGTTCCCCCTCCTCTCTCCACCACCAAGAATGGAAAAAAATTCTGTTGAGCCCTAGATAAACTTTGAAAATGTTAACAGAAAGAACAGTCTAGAAGCCAGATGTGATGGAGAGAGAGAGGAAAAGATCTGGGCAGTCTTGAAATGGTAGAGGGGAAGGGATTTATCACGGGATGGTAGGAAGGGCTGCAAAGGGGATTAAAAACAGGCAAGTGAACATTACTGGAGGCTGATGATATTACAAGGGAAATAGCTGCTTGCTGCTGGCTGTGTAGGAGGCTTGTCAGACTTGGGGAAGTAAAAGCATAGTGCTTACATCAACAGGATTTTTATTTTTTTTGTTATAATGGCATCTGGTCCTGTGTTGCATTTGGGCATGATATTTAGTGACCTACCTACATGTGACACATTTGCTGTAGGCAGTATTGGTTGCTGCAGCTGGCAGGGACAGAAAAGCTTGCAGAGGGGAGCTTTGGAGCTCAAGGGCCCGGTACTGTCCAAGCCCTGAACAGGTCCAAGCTGGGTACATCAGCGTCAGCACCAGAGGTGTCCCACTGGTGATTTAAGACATGTGAGTTTCAATGTTCCAGCTTGAACTTTGGCTCTTGGGAGCCACTGTACTGAAAAGAAAATGTGTATTTGATTATGAGTGAAAAGGAGTGCCTAAGCTATCTTCAGCAATTTGAAGAAAAGGATTTGGTTTGGCCTTTTTGTTGCACAGAAAAGTGGGGCACAGGGAGGGAGGGAGAGAGGGAGAATCCCTGCCCTCTCCAGCTCCACAGTAACAACCTGGGGGTGACCCATAATTGCTATGCCCATGCAAATGCCACAACCTGAGCCCAGGCTTGGGCCATGTTCACTGTTGGCCACCTGCTGAGTTTCTACCTGTGTAAAGAGCCCTGTGTGGCCACCAGGCATTTCACGAATGAAGGAAGAGACCTAAGTTGTGCCTTGCTGGCTTGAGGCAGTGTGGGATCGCTGAGTAGAACTGGGCTGGGATTTAACTGGCATCTAGCAAAGCCCCATCCAGGGTGAAGTCCAGCTATGGCTCCTTGGTTCTCTGCTGCATCCCCAGGGTGGGCTGGTAGATGGCTAGCTGCCAAAGGAGAGTAGCCAAAATGAAGTGTGAGGCAAGCAGCCCCTTCTGCCACCCGCCTTAAGCCACAGGAGTCTACACTAACTGCAAATGCCGTGGGGGTCAGCCCTATCTCTGAGAAATCCCCAAAAGGGAATGGGCAAACCCTAATCCCTCAGAACCGCAAGAGCTGAGCAGGAGCTACATTCCGCCTCTACTGCCCATTAATGCCTTTTGCTTCTTATCCAAAGCCATGGGTTTTCAGGCTGTAAGGAGCAGACAGTTTTGTAGAGCTTTTACTGTAACTTTTCATCAGGCTGTGGACCATATTTGGGAGTGCTCAGGTCCCTTCTCCCCCACTACTGTTCTTCGGGGCTCGAGTGTTGTTTTGTTGGTAGTGATGCTGTGCTTTTTCTTTGGATCCCCACTGGTATTTGCTTGATGTGGACAGTGCAGGAAGTTCTCCAAGTCTGTTTCAGAACATCAGATGCCCTTAAAGGTTTGAAGGGCTTATCAGTCAGTGACTTTGCAAAAGCATTTCAGACGCGCTGCAGAATTAATGGGTCAGATAAACAATGAATGGATCTTTTTTACTGTTGTGGTTCATAGACACCTTTCTGTTTCACTGGGCCTAGAGTTTTATTGGATGAAAAGGGATTGGTCTGGATTAGTCAGCAGTCTTTCCTGAGGACCTAGCACAGCACAATAATCGCACAGCATTGTAGGCAACAGAAAGAATAGGAGCAATTGTATCCAATACCTCAGTTATTGGAACATGCCTGCCTGTTCATGTGAGCCAGGAGAGAAAGATAGTTTTTCCTTTCTGAAGAGGGAAAATTGGAGGGAAGCTGTGCCAGAACCTTTCCAGGTTTAGAGAAGTGGAGGAAACACCTGCTACGCCATCAGCATTCTTGTTAACAGTGACTGCATGAGTGACAGAATCTGTCCCTTCCGGAGATGATTCAGACTCAGAAGACTCTTGGTAGTGATGACACGAACGCCTGGTAGCTCCTGAAAGCAGAACTAATGAGCAGTGCCACTCACTTAGCGTATGGTTTGACAACAGATGCACATGTTGGTAATTAAGTATTTGGCTGCATTACATTATTTTATTTTTGGATTTCTCAAACACACACCCATCGCAATTTCTAGACACATTTGCATGATTTCAAGCGTTAAACTTACATCATAACAAAGGTAGAAAAATCAGCATAGGGAGGCTAAACCCCACTTTCCTGAAGGGCTCAGTAGCACATAGGCCTTCCTGTGCACCCCAAATCTAGGAAACATATAAGCTCTGTATGGAAAAAATATACATAGGGAATAATCCCAGGGATTCTTCCTATGTTGAGCAGAGCTATGTCTGTGGTTTTGGACCAAACCAGAACACAAGTCTTGTACCAGAGTTTTCTACTGCTGTATGATAGCATCCATCACTGCTTGTGACCCAGCAAAGGCTTAGAATAGCTTTGAACTTCATGAACTTCATAAATACCTGAATGCAATTATACTTTGCAGTGCTAGAGAGCAGATTCAAATACTTCATCTTAGCAGAGATCTTCTGGAATGTTTTATTCTGTCCTTGCATGCCAGCAGTTAATGTATGTCAACATGTTAACGCTGACCTCGGCTACAAGCTGCAAAATATGTACATAATGGTGCTTGCTGCAGCATTTTGCTCCCAAACTTTATACCTTTTCTAACTCAGTCCAGATATTTATTAAAACTCTCCCTGGGAGCCCATGCAGCCTTGCTTTATATATCAGATGTACTGGAGGAACAGTTGCCCTAGAAATGATGGAATTGCTTCTCAGCCCACTCCACCCAGATTCCTGTAGTGGGTTGTTAAGGAGGAATTAGGGTGCATCACAAGGGCATGATGGAGAAGCATACAATGGACTGGGGAGGTGACCTGGTCCAGGAATAGTGCATGACATTATGGTTTTCCCTGGACATGGAGTAGTGCATTACATTATGGTTTCCCTGGACATTATCTTACAGGACCATAGCTTCCTTTTGCATGAAAGTTAGAAGCTGGGCCAACTATGTTGAACTTGAGTTCATTCTGAGATTCTGAAACCAGCACAACTAGTGAGAGGAGCCATCCTCTATCCCAACGTTAGTAATGGTACACAGCAGAGGTCCAAGACCTAATGGAGTATCCTTGTAAAACCACCTGTGGCGTTGGTAAATATTTTGAATGTCTGGTCTTGTCTAGAAATTCTCAATGTTTTTTTATAATTCATAGAAATTCCAAGAATTTGTCACCATTGTTTTCCAAAAGTAAAGTTGTTCACAGACTGTACCATCTTTCCATGAAAAGATATAGTAAAATTTCCTTGTTTTGCGCTCTGTATTTGTAAGCATGGTTCTAAAGCTAAAATTGTAAGATGCTGGTGCAAAGATGCTATTTTACTGACTGAGAGGTGTCTGTGTATCTTTCTGTGTTCCTTTTCACTGGCTGGAAAGTCTGCCTGTGTAGACCAGAAAATGACTACAGTTTAAGCTGAAGTAGAGGTTAGCTATGCTTAATGAAAAAGAATTTAAGTTAGTGCTAACACTGAGAAGAACATTTAAGATCTTGAAGGAGAAAGAAATGAGAATACTAAGAAGAAAGGTGTGACCAGGCAGCTCTGCCTACAAACTGTAACCCTCCAGGGCAATCTCAGGTTTCTGCTATGTACTAGCATACAAAACAGATTACATCCTAACCTAGACTGCAAGAATGAGAATATTGGAAATCTGATGCAGGTGTTTGATGGTAAACAGTGTTTATAGCTGCCAGAATGGAAACATTTATATGTGTGAGTGAGTGCAAGTGGAGGGCAGGCCTCAAACTTTCACCCCATTACCTTCACATTTCGGTTTTGCTTTGCTGAGTACTAGATGCCTTGTGATTTCAGCCTGCTAGTGAATTCAAGAAAACACTGACAATTTTACTTGAGCTAGTTCAGTGTTAAAATGTGAAATGATAGAATCACCTGAGAAGTAGTGGGCTAATTTATCACAGGAACAAAAATACACAATGGAGACTGAATGGAAGAAGATGAGTTCTGACAGGCATGCCTTTACTTTTTCAAGCAAGTATTTTTTGCTTGGGTGGGTGGTGCATTAGTTATATATACAACTTATGCTTTTAGCTACAGCAAAATGTGAGAAGACATAATAATAGCTCTTCACGTTAAGGCTTCCTCTTTTTTTTCTTTTTTTTTTTTTTTTTTCTTCAGTTCAGTTAGTTTTTTAGATGATTCTCTTTCTGAGAACTGGGGGAAGTATTTTTAATACCTCTGAGTGCAAGTGGTGACTGGGCTGCCCTTAGATGAAAATAGCAGTAAATTTACTAGGGAGTTCAGCCAGAACTTCCAGTGCAAGGATCCCAATTACTGCCTCACAGTGGTCCCCAATCAGGAAGATAAAAGAAAACAAAGGTATCCATCCAAAATACAAGGCAAATTCACCTTTGATGACTTTGCATGTGTGACGGGCTAAATATGCTCTAGCTGTATCTTTATTAATAGGAAAGAAAATAAAAAAAAGTTGTATTAGTATAGCCAAAAGGGCAACGTCTTTACTAAATTTTTGCCCTACACACAGTGGTTGCCAATTGCCCACAATGAAACTGAAGCAGGAGCAGAACCACTGAACCTGTTGGTCTCCTCCGTCAGGGTTATGGGCAGAGGTGTTTACCACAGCCCCAACACACCCACTGCCAGTGTGTTTTGTGGGTGGGGTGGATGTTAAGGAAGGGAAGGTTAACGAGCTTATTCAAGCAATCTTGGGCAGCAAAGTGCTAAGGAAACATCCTGCCTCCTTGGGGTAAAATGTTCCCCCTTGCTTTCCCTTTTGAAAAATGCAGTTCTTAACTCCCACTTGCGCTGGTTTGGAGTAAAAAATACAGGAACGTAAAATGTCTGGTCCAGTTCTGTCTCTCAGTAATGGCCAACCAGATGCCTAGCAAAGAGTATACAGGGCAAATGTAGGAATATTTCCTTATAAATTTCCTTCCTTCCTAAGCCACAGAAGTCTATGCCTAGTACCCCAATAGATGTATGTCTTGTGAACTTGAGACTGTGTGCTATTTACAATATCCTTTGGCAAGGT
This sequence comes from Gallinago jamesoni, assembly GCA_025769975.1. Lineage (NCBI taxonomy): Eukaryota > Metazoa > Chordata > Aves > Charadriiformes > Scolopacidae > Gallinago > Gallinago jamesoni. The sequence goes on along the minus strand of JAOQGH010000023.1, from coordinate 99,358,717 downwards.
GCTCTTCCGTGTAACTACTGGTTCTGTTGAGAGTACCTCTCCTTGTTTTGGCTCTGTCTCCTGACTTCTATTTTGTGTCCCTCATTCTCAGTAAACATTTCTTATGCACCTTTTCTTTGTCACTCTTTTTGCAAGAATCACACCTCTTAATTTTCTATTCCAGGAAATGAAACATCTGAACCCCCATCATGCGTGCATCTTTGCATGTTCAGTGGAGGCAGTGATATGGGACTGCAGACAGTCTTTCCAGCAGGGATTTCTTCAGTATAGGCTTAAGGTGACTCCTTCCTTGACTGCAGAGCAGCTATATAGACACTGGTCTTCCTGAACTCCAAGGGCAAGGGCAGTCAGGTTGGCTGAGGTGTGTCTGCCTTCAGGGAGCAGTGAAGAAGTCATCCTCATTTTCTTAATGCATGTGAAAGAAGTGCAGGGATGAGGGAGTGAAGCATGGGAACTATATATCCTGCTCACTTTAGAAGACTACACAGGTCTGCAAGATCATCTTATTAATAAAAGTTACACTTTTCCTAAATGCTGGGAAGGTACAAGCACTTAAAAAACCTAGAACGGTTTAACCCCAACACAACATAACATAAAAAATCTTGAAGTTGAGCGAGGTAGGGCTGGTTAGAGTTCAGGACTGGGGTATGAAAAGCTTCATTCATGCACGGAGTCCTACCTGGTATGAGCTGCCCCTGGAGCCCTGTGGGAGGCTGGGCAGGATGAGGAGCAGAGGGTGCAAGCAGGCATTTCCACAGTGCACAGAGAGTGTTTGAAACTCAGACTGTCCAACTTTTTTTTTTTTCCTTTAAATTGGACAGATGCTTTAAAAAGCAGACATTTCTTCTTTAATTTGTAGCTGTTAATTCATTTATAAACTACATGTGCTTCATAAGTGATTATGCTAATGTACTTAAGACTATTTAAACCCTTGCACTGATTAGCCTAGCCATTCATTTTAACTACATTGTACAAATAAGATATTATCTTAAAAATGTGTCTAACAAAACTCCATAATCACAAATATGCTATTTTACTGAATGCATCTCTTGGCTTTACTGAATTCAGCCACTTACACTTTAATTTTTAATATTCTGTTTTGCTTTGTATTCATGTATACTGTATGGTGGGACTAGGCTGGTGGAACGCATTTAGTAGCAAAAATAACCAGTTGAATTTGTATTTCATCTTGTCTCCAGGCGAAAGAATTTGTGGGGGTCACGCTCAGCTTGTGCATGCAGTGGAGCAAGCAGGCTGTAACCTCTCCGAGGCAGGTGGGACGCACTGGCTCTCTGCCGTGAATTGGTATGACATGGCCCTGGCCCTGGTTTCTGCTCTGAGGTCTGTCAGGTGCTACGGGGCTGCAGGCAAATCACTTAGCCCAGCGGGTCTGGTTTTCCCCATCTGTATGGGGTAATGATGCTTAGCTACCTTCGACGTTTACTGATGAGAAGTGCTATCTGAGTCATAGGCGTTGTTATTAAAGGTATCTGGAGTGATGATTTCTTTGGGCAGCTTCATGCTGAAGGTGGCTGAGGCCATTCTGGGCAGGTTCCCCTGGGGCTGTGGTGTCAATGTCATTGTCTAGTGTCATTTCTCGATGAAATGATCCAGGGAGTATAAAGAGAAATGAGGATCTGCACTCCCTCTGTACTGTTCTGAAAGCAGCAAGGATGTTCTGAGTGATCCACCTGATATAGAAAACTTGTTGCCAGCTGGCTGGCAGAAGGTGAGGATGAGACTCTGCTAGCGAGACAGAGGTCCTGCCTTTAGATTTGGAGGAGCAAGCCCATTCTGCTGTCTCTGAGGCAAAAATGACAGAGCTTGTTGACATTTCTGAACCATAGAATGGTTTTGGTTGGAAGAGACCTTAAAGTTCATCTAGTTCCACCCCACTGCCCATGGGCAGGGACACGTCCCAGTAGAGCAGGTTGCTCAAAGCCCCATCCAACCTGGTCTTATACACCTCAAGAGATGGGGCATTCACAACTTCCCTGGTACATCTTTTAAAAATTTGTTTTAAGATGAATTAAAGTTAAGAAGGGTTTTGTTTGTGTGTTGCTACATGACCCTGGCATGCCGTGAAGTCAGGAGGGCTGTTGCTTTTGGAGGGGGCTGCAGGGCAGAGCGGCTGGTCCCCACCTGGCCCACCAGCATCGGCTATGGGGCCAGACCATGCATCCCCCCCAGCCCTGGAGGAAGCTGGGGGGGACAGGTGGTAATGGGGACAGGGACTTCTAAGACCTTCCGCCCCGGCCGTTTGTTTGGGCTGGTTCTTCCTTTGTGTGCTGAGCACTCTCAGCCGCAGACATTAGAAACAGCTAACTGAGCTGTGTGAAATAGCTGCGAAGGTCAGAGTAAAACACAAAGTACTTAGCTCATCTGAAAATTACCCTCATCAACAGCATTGTTTATGTCTGATGGATAGCCCCAGCACCAATTACGGTTGTCGTTTCCTGAGGTGCGCTCCGGGGTAGGCGTGCAGGGGGAGATGCAGAGGGAGGGAAGGGACTCTTCGCAGCTCCCTAGGGAGCCAAGCCGAGGGCTGCCTGCCCTGTGCTGTTAGGATCCTGTGCCAGCTCACTGTGGCACCCACTATCCTCCTCCTCGTTGCAGCAATCTCAGAATTGTATCACAATTTTTGTTTGGGGTTTGTGTTTTTTGTTTTTTTTTGAGATCTGGTGCTGATGGTGCTGTGTGGAACGAAAACACCGAGGCGTTTCCTGCCCCAAGATGGCCACTCGCTGAGGCCCAGCCGCTCAGGCAGGATGCAGAGAGGAGGCTGCCTTGTGTTGTGGTCCTTGTTTCCCTTTGGTATCAGAGTCGCATCCACAGAGTCAGAGGGGCATCCTCCCTCTCATCCTCTTCTTCAGGGGAAAGCTGTGCACTGGGGAGACTGGCGGAAGATACAAAAGAGAGGGAAATGTGGGAAGATAGCGGCTGGCCTGATCACCGGAGGGTGGGATATGAGAAATAATAATACTAATGCACACTAAAAAAAAAAAAAAAGAGGCAGAAACGAACCAAGGGGAGAATTTAGGATCTTGAAGGGGTGGTAGACAATGATGTTTTGATATTTACATCTTTTTCAGTGCCCAATAGACAGTAATTTGTTTCAGGGAGGGCCTCTGTACCCTGAGCCCTGCTTGGCTACACATGCAGCAAATCTTGTCCTAAAAATTCTCAACTTGCATTGACTATTTTAAGAACTCTGATGAGTAAAAGAGAGCAAATTCATCCCAGGATCCATCACTGGCATAAAACTATAAGCTCTGCATAGTAGCACCAGTACAAGTGGGGAAATAAAAAAAGGTCCAAGATAGACATCTGTATATCTAACAAACACTGTAAAACTGCTTTCAAAAATGTGCTGTGGAAGGAACACATGGAAGAGGCTGGGCTACTTTGCTAAAATGTGATATTTAGAGACTGGTTTGCCCGAAGGGGGCAACTGCTTATACAGATGCGGCCCTGTCAAGCAGAACCCCGGCACTGCCCGTTGGGAATAGAGACACCTGTGCACGCGGGTGCTGGCTTTTGCATACACAGAAGCTGCTTTTAGGGTGCATGGGTGCAAGCAACTCCTCCCTGAACATCTGCAGGTGCGGCTGCATGCAAAGAGACAAAGGGAAGTTGAAAGGAGGCAATAGTATGTGCCCTTCATGGTAAAAAAAGTCATGAGTCACACTTCAAAATGCCGTAAGATTCCATGTTTTCAGGCTTTTCTCTGCAACCGGGAAGGGCAGAGTTTCAAGGACAGTAGGTACCAACCTCCAGCAAAGAGGACTGCGAGCCCAGAGTGGACAATCCTGAAACTTTACCCCTGAAGGTCTCAAAACAGCTGCAACTGAACTGCTCGCAGCACAGAGCCAGTGTCACATTCTGTGTCACCCTTGAAGTGTAAACCGGGAGACCCTCTTGCTGTCCTTGCGAGAATGGAGAGTGAAGCAGAGTGAAGCAAAGAGTGAAGCATTCTTGAGTTCCCACAAGAATGGCAGCACTGATGCAGGGGTGTCACCCACCAGCACGGCTTCCTTCCTACCCATCTGTGCAAAGCACAGCCTAAAAGTGTGCGTGTGCAGCTTCTGTTTTGGGATAAAGCATGTCGAGGTCAAGCTAGATGCATAAGGGTTAAACACACAGCTCACTGCAAAGTGGGTAACAGTTGGGTTTTACCATTTATTCTATGTCACTACTTACTGTCATAAGAGAGTGGGTATTTTTTCTTAAGTAGAGAGATACGCAGAAAGTATATTGGGTTTTAGGATGGATTATAGAGCAAACTGAAACCCACTAAAGCATGAGCACCAAACCGTGCTGCTTTTTCTTCCATGCCACTGATTAGGCGGAGTTAAAACTCTTACCTACTTTCTTTATTAAAAAAAGTAATACCAACATTTGCATTTGTATGGATTTCTCTGAAAAATTTTAATGGTCCTGAGAGTCACACAGTATTGTGGGAAAACTTACTACTGGAAAGCAAACAGAGACATCTAAAAAAGAAAGATGAGTAAGAAAAGGACCTAGTATATGATTTAATTGGAATCAATGGGAATTGTGCCATTTGCCTTTGGTGGCAGCAGAATCAAAGCTGAAACACCAGCTGTAGTTTATTTTAGATTGCTGCCTGTCTGAGTTTAGATTTCAGATATCTCCACAGGGTTCCTTTTCTTTTAAGTATCTACAATTTATGGCAGCAATATATATTCTAAATGTTTTCTTCTTCCAGAGGATCAGCTGAGCCTGTAAGGTCTGTGGGTGAGACAAGCCCTTTCCCTTTTTTCCCCAGAGGGAGGTCTGCAAGGTGTGAGTCCAGAGGGGGTGAGTATTGCACCACCGGAGGATGTGCCTCAGGACTGGGCCTCCAAAACTGCGTGAATGCAAAGGTGAGAGATTTGAGCAAGTTGTGCTACTCAGCACTTCTCAGGTAGAGATATGGGGGAGCAGAAGCCAGCTAAGTGGGCTGGAGATGGAGCAGCCTGCGGGGCGGAAGTCTCAGCAGGCCGTTGGCTGAGAACTGAGCTCTCAGGGTGAGGAACCAGTGGGGAAGATGGGGTGGAAGAGCCTGATGTTGCCAAATCAGTCCGTAATCTCTTGGAAAGTGCTGCATTGTTGTGAAACAGAACACAGGGGGAAATATCCTCATGTAGGGAAGAAGGGAAAAATAAGGCCTGAAGTCAAAGAAAGAGACTTGCAGAAGGCAACAGAGAAATGGTATCTATTTTGGGTAGATATGAGTCTGTTTAAGATTATAAGTTTTGAGTAGCTGTACTCTTCTTGATGGTAAATGTATATGATTATGATGAATGAAAAATGATAGTCACTCAGAGAACAAAGTAGTTGCTGAGAAATCAGCATCTTCTGCAGCCCCTACCTGCTCTTTAATACTCCTTAGTGGGAAGGGACAGGCAGAGACCTCTGCAGGATGTTTAGACAGGGAGACACTAGTGGTGAGCACTTGAGACACAAGATTACCTGAAGAATAGATGACTTTGGTGCTGGATGGAGAAGAAAAGTTTTAGAAAACAAAATCCAAGAAAAAAAATGTGAATGTTGGGTAGGGGAAATGTCAGAGGGGCTAGGGCACAAAAGTAGCAGCATCGTTGTGAAGGCATGTAAGGAAACTATGAATGTGTGCTGAGCTTTGTAGCAACCTAGTCAGGAATCACTAAAAAAATTCACTAAAAAAATGAGGTGAGGAGCATCTTAGAGAAAAAGCTGCGGTTTGCAGAACTTCAAAGTTTCCTGGAGTGCTCCTGCTGTGGGTCACTTTGCCTGACGGGTTTACTGAGGCAGAGCATCACAACTGTGTTTTCTCTCTATTCCTTTTTATCTGGTCAGAGGAGAGGAATACCAGACATGAACCAGGTACTCAGCTCTGCTCCAGTCCTCTCAATGTATATGATCAAGTCATTGATCAAGCCTTCATATTTCAAAGAAATGATGAAGATCCTCCCACTCTTCTGTGCTGTCTCCCAGAGATGTATGTTACTGAAAGTGCCCTGAGCAGACGCTATCTGACATTATAATAGAAAGCAACTGATAGGCAATTCCCTCTGCTAGAGCAACCAGAGCTGAAGAGGTAATATAACCTCCTATAAGCAAGGACAAATGATGACTGAGATGTCTCTAGCCCAATAAATTGTACAACACATATTCTGCTGTCCTTGGGTCTGATCCTGCATTTCTTGAATATTCTAATGTGCAAATAATGTTGAGAGGAGTTTGGGGCATGTGGAGAATGCAGCTAAGGCTCAACAAGTAAATGGTATTAGCAAATGATTGCATGAAGCACAGAGGCCACCTGGACTTGTGTCTACAAAGATTCCAGTGGCAGTATTCAAGTGAAGTTTTGTTGAGTTGGAAGGGTGTTTCTGCTTTGCTAAAAGAAACAGTAGAATTCATGAAGCTGAATGTTAATGAGACCATTCAAAACTAAAATAAGGGTAGCCTATCTCTGATAATTAATTTGAATAGTGTCATTCTTCACTGAAAGAGTTGTCAAGCATTGGAACAGGCTGGCCAGGAAAGTGGTTGAGTCACCATCCCTGGAGGTATTTAAAAGACGTGTTGATGTGGTGCTGAGGGACATGGCTTAGTGGTGGGCTTGGCAGTCCTTGGTTAATGGTTGGACGTGATCATCTTAAAGGTCTTTTCCAACATAAACGAATCTATGGTTCTATGATTCTGCACTGAAGTTAAAAAAAATACCCAAAACCAAAACCTCAAACAAACCGAAGCAAAACACATTTCATCAATTTTAATTTGTTAACATTATTTGAGTGTTATGTGCTTTCTACAGCTCTCTGAGCCACAAATAAATAGATGGGATCCATCCCCCAATTATCTGTACTAGGGTCTTGTTTCAATGTGATTTACTTCGTGTTGAAAATCCTTTGGGCAAATGCATGCATTCAGATATTCTTTATTAAAACTTTTAAATAATGGGACCAATTAGCAGTGTAAGTGACCATACTATTTACCTTATCTGTTGTTCAGCTTAAAAATTCCGTTTCTCTTTAACAGGTTTTCTGTGTGTTTTCATGAACATTTTTGAGGAAAGTTGCGCAGGAGGGAAAATTGTTCAGGAGCAAGTGATATCTCCATGAAGGGAAATTCATCTATTCACTATCATCCACAGCCTGACAATTGATTATAGGAAATGTATCAGCCCAGAGGTAAACACAATGGAGTTTATTAATGTGGGTGGGATGATTGGCATGAAATAGAAATAGTACTTAGCATTTGTAAAGTATTATTATTCTGATTAAACGAAACAATTTTAATATAATGGTTCAAATAGACAACATCCTTTTTAAAGGTAGAAAACTGAGGCTTATTGAGACTTAATGACACACAGAAGGTCACAGCACAAGTTTGAGGGATTAGCAGCTGAATTAGAAGACCTGACTTCCATTATAATGCTCTACATTAGATGACAATCCACAATAGAAAGAATGGAAATAAAAAAAAGACAGATGGAGAATGAAAGGAAACGTGCATAAGTGTTTGAAATAAATATATGCAGTGGGCAAGAACGAAACTGGTAATTGAAACCTTTGCTCACTTTTAAAGACAATTAAATGTATTTGCTTGCAGTGCATTTGGAATAACAGGCTACTGAAAGGGATGATGGGGCCTGTGAGAGAAAGTGAAAGCATTTACTGAGGATGTTGCTAAAAGCTGTATTTTTGCCTCTGTTTTCAGGAAGGAATAAGAGGACAGATGGCAGAAATTTCCCAAGGGAGAAAAGAGAATTACTAGAGAAGATCAGGATCAGACCTGCATAGGTGATCATGAAATCGAAATGCCTGAAAACTCAATTTCTCAAGGTCGATATAGTCTATGCCTAGGTAACCAGCCTCTGAATTCTGAGGCAAATAGGACAAAATGAGAAAACTGGGAGTCCTCCATACCAGGAGGACTGGTAACAGTGTAGTATCAGTGATGACCTAGAGAAAATCAAAGTACATCAGGGTATTGTCAGGTGGGTGGTTTCTATTTTATGTATGTTTTCTGCACCATACTCATCACTGGAGTTTCTGAGCACATTCAGTAACATCAGCCATGTGGTCTTAGCTCTCTCAGCCTCTCCTCCTGGGAGAAGTGTGTCTTGGAGGGCCTTGTTTAAGGAGCATTTGTTGTTGTTATTAATATGTGTATTGTAGAATATTTGTTGCTATAGGATGGGGTGAGAAATGCATCTTGTGCCTGAGTTGGAAGGTTGTAGGTTAGGGAGGAGAATGAATTTCACAGTATCAGTTGCTCCTGGACAAGGTCTGGTTGGACTGGAAATTGCTGGAGATTTAGCAAACTAAGGACAGGAGTTCCTCCTTCCTCCCCATAGCTGTCGACCTTATCTCCAGCTGATTTGTGCCTGCTTTCTCTCTGCTTTAGGGATAAAGGCCCTTTTCACACATGACCATCAGACTCCAGCTGTACAGAGGAATGCAATTCTGTTCCAGTCCCAGTCTAACAACCAGATTTTGTGAGATGTCTTGTTCTTAATGCCGTGGGAGCCAAATGCCTAAACATCTTGAAAATCTGTGTTGACTTTATTCCAATTTTGTCCATCTAGAAATTGCACAAGTGTATAAAGTGTCCCTGTGCTTTTGCATCATATAGGTAAATACTGTAATATGAAAAGAGACAATAGCCATGGGGAGTGTGCCGGAAAAGCTGAAGAGGAATATAGTGAGACAGCTTAAATACTGTGATGTAGTTATTCATTGTTGAATATTGAGTTATTTTCAGCATGATTGCATGAGAAATGCTACATCTACCAAAGAGTTTAGTTTTGTTTAGTTTTGACTTCTTTGAGGAAATGCAAAGAATTCCAGTGGATTGACATTGTGATTAGAATTTAATTTTTGGACCTTTTGGAACAACTGAGTTTTATAAATGTAACACAGGGTGATCAAGCTTATTCAGTGCCAAGGAGCAGGTTCCTAGTTTTAGATATCCTCTTCCAGATCTTTGTCCAGAGTGTTAGGATCAGAATTATTGATCCTTTCTCTGTCTTCTTAGTGAATATCACAGAGCCTTGCCAATGGAGGCATGAGCTCTAGGAGATGCTCAAGAAGTGCTTTATTTCCCATGTTGTTGGTAGTGGCTGTTTCTCTTATATCAAATCCTTTTGTCTGGTCACAACTGAACTGATGATGGGCTTGACAGTTGTCTTGCTGGATCCTGGTTGGACTGGACGAAAGAAAAATTTTTGGACACCTAGAAAAAAACAGAGAATATTTTGAGCTGGAACTACCAAGTTACTCATGCTGACTACTGAACTCCAGGATTTCATAAGCACTCCAGGATTTCATATAGCCTTAGTTCTGTCTCTCAGTAATTTTCTTTAACAAAGGGCATTTTTTTCTGACATTAAGAAATTACTTGGAATGTCTATTGTCCCTTACTCCTCTGTTACTATGAAACCTAACTTAGAAATATTAAAGGTGTGATATACAGCATGTTATCCTCATCTAAAAGGTGCAAGCACTGATGCAAAAAGTCACTTGCTCTGCACGTATGCCTGGTGTTGCCCACAATAAGTGTGTGTTTGAGGGAAAGAATAGGTGAAGAGGTCATGCGTGGCTGATGTTGATTGAAGTTATGTTTGTGCCCAATAAAGTAAAGATATTGTTCAGTAATTCCTGTTCTTGTGAAAATATTACTATTGTAATAGTACCAACCTATCTATGTGTGTCAATTGTCTCTCATGCAAGCACCAGCTGGGGAAATGCATTCCGCCCCATCGCATATGAAAGAAGCTCAGCTCCTGCCTCTGTGTTGCTCACAGCATTTAGTGGTTTAGTGCCACCATGTGCACGGGCCATCCCCCTTCCCTTCCCAGCAGCGCTCAGGGGGAGAGTTTGTGCTCAGACAGCATCTAAGTCCAGATCAGAGGTGTAGCTCGCATGAGTAGGATGCAGGTGGTGGGAGTGGGAGTGAGCGATCGCTCGCAGTCGCGCTGGGTGACAGCTAACCAAGACGGCTTCCTCCGCCCACGCGCAGGGCCCAGCTGAGGGTTTTTTTTTCCTGTTCTCACTTGCTGTCAAGATGTGCAGCGGGCTGTCGGTCGGAGCGGGTGGGATGAGGTCACGTCCTCTGTACCATGTCAGAATGGGAGTGACTAGCGTCTCCCATCTCAGTGCATGAGGAGTCAGCTTCCAGAGAGGTTTGGTGGCACTGGCAGTGCTTGGTGAGGTGTTATCTTCTGAGGAGCAAGTTCCCTTTGTTGAGACTTGTTTCTTACACTGAATACTGACAAAAGTTACATGTTGGTCCACACCAGCAGCAAATTTGCCCCTGGGGTCTTCATCCTTCAGTTGTTTAAACCATACTCTTATGATCAATGTGAAGTGGGGTATGAAGAAGAAAATTAATTCTATGTACGTAATGTAAGGTATTCTGTACACTTTAAATCAGCTGTATATAAAACGGTCAACCTATTTCTCATCCCATGGAGGGCCTTTAGTTTCTCCTTGGTTACATATGGTGTCTGCCTTAATGTGGGCTGAGGCTGGTTGGGTAGACTTAGTTATTATATTTACTTGTGCAGTAATTGAGACTGATACCCACTGAAATCTCAGCAAGAGTTGAATGAAATTTAATTCTATTGCAAAGGTGCTGCTTTGTATGGGGCCCTGCACAGTTGTCCATCTCTGAGACTCCTCAGCACACTGGTAATAAAAATAAGTAATAGAGCTACAGTTTATAATAGTTTAGTGAGGGTGTGTTATTTGAATTGCTGTTTACAAGAGCAGACCCTTACCACATCTCTTGTCTGTCTTTTCAAGGAAATCGTAAAGACCTTTTATTTTCTTTTAAGTCTATGTTCTTTTTATACTTGTGATTCTGTGTACCTTGTGTACAGCTTTCTGAGCTGCAAAATTCTACTATGGATAGAGTACCAGTAGGGATAATAAATAGGAACTAAATTTACATTCTTCTTTTTTTTTGTTTTCTTTTTTTTTTTTGTTTTTTTTTTTGTTTTTTGAAAGCAATTTACATGTTATGCTTCTGGATCCTAAAGCAAAAGGAAATGTGCTTGACGCTAAAATTGGCTTCGTGGCTCCAGTTTTCTCAGCTCTGCACCACCTGCCTCTAATCAAACTGTCCAATTACAGGAAACAATTGTTTTCTTGCTTTCTGTTAAGTGCAGAAATTTATCCACTAAAGGACTTTTTACCAAATGTTGCTTTTAACAAAACCACTTTCACAATTTCTTTGAAAAAATGTGCTGATGTTTATGTCCAGCATGCATGTTAGAATTTAAACATATGGTCACCAAGATCCACACAAGGTCATTCACAAAATAGTAATATTTATCTTAACTGATTGTAGGGTTTGGAAATCTGTATTGTATTGGGAGCAACTCAGTGGACATTAACGGAGTTTCACTATTGTTGTGATAAGCTGAGAATCGGGCCCTGACCTATAATTATCACATACATGAAGAGCACTGATAATACAGAAGGGAAATTGGTCTCCCTAGATATGCTTCCTTAAAGTGAGACAATGACTTCAGGCTGTTTCTGAGCTGCAAATCTCCCAGGTGAAGTCCTGCTGGAGTAGAAGAAAGTAGAATAAAAAGCAGAGTAAGAGGATCCAGCTTTGGTTAACAGTGCTTCCCTTGCAAAACTAGACCTCAAATCCAATTACAGCCTTAACACACTCAGTCAGTCCTACAGAAATACATCAGATCACATGGAGAAAATGAATACACATCTTGTTCTCTCTCATTTTAACAACAATATTTATGTATTTTCACCTAACAACTACCTTTTATCTGCAAAGAACCATATTGATAAGGAAAATACAATATTAACACTATTTTTTTTAATTTAGGAGCTAACCAATTATACTAAAGGTTTTTGATTGCCTCACAAACTTTATATGAAATGAAATAGATTAAATAAGAGTGCAATGATCCTAGTTAAGAATCCTATATAAAAAGACATTTAAAACACTATAAAATTTCCTTGAGAAGCATAAGACAGTTATTGGAAACTACTGAGTAGAGGAAACATGAGGAGCTACTATTCACTATCTCATAACATGAGAAGGTGGGGGGTATTCTATGAAATTGACAGTCGATAAATGCAAAACAGATAAATGAATGACTCGTAGGCATTAACTAGTAAGCCAACAGCATGTGGAATTAATTTCCATAGGAAATCTATATTAAACTACGGCACAATTGGCAGCATTGCTACAGCCACGTTGAGAGGGGTGATGTACTAAAAACTATTTTTTGTTTCCAAAATACATTTAATATGTGTCTGCGTACAACTTGCAGCTATGCTAACTGGAATAATAGATTCTGTTTTCCTCTGTTAGTTGAATCTATGCAGAGGTGCTTGGTATACACTAGAAAAAGCTTTGGAAATTGGACACAATGCAATAAGTGAGAATTTCTCTTTGTCCTCATAACTATACTTGTCTATGCCTTTTTTTCCTCCCACATTTTCCAATTTTTCTGCCTTTTAAATCAAGATCAAGAAGGGAACAATGCTGGAGATTTCTATGTTGGCTGGCTTGTACTGTTTAGCAACTTTTTGTTTGTGTGCTGAAGTGGTGATTGGGGAATATATCACTTTATTCCTGTTATTTCCAAGATTGCTTTAGTCACACATGAATAGTTAATCTTGCTGCACTTATATGGATAGCACAGTGGTATATAAGATAAGAATTAAAATTCAGTAACTATAGAACAAATCTCCATTGCTTTTGGAAGAGAATAAAAGAGAAGAGTAACCTAACACAAAGCAAATGTTGCTTGCAGTGCCGTAAAACCCAGACAAAATCTGAAATGCTTCATAAAAAGGGAGCCAGCGTGTTTGCCAATTGTTATTCCTATGGCATGGGTTTCATTTTATTGTGTAACCTGTTATTTATTACAGTGCCCACCAACATGGTAACATCCATTCTTCACATTATGGGTGCAAATATATTTTATATATGTTAGTCAAACAGCGTAAACAAATACAGCCTGACTTCTCTGAAGCTCTTGGCTCCAGAGACCTGAGTAGCCAAGCTAATACCCTGAATGGCAAGTGCTTGGGTGTAGTGGAAAGTAGGTATGAAGAGATGCAATTCCCAGTACTCTTAACATTGTAGTCTGTGTGTATGTCTATTCCTAAAAGGAGATATGAGGTTTGGTCCTAAATCTCGGGTAATGCAGAGAAGAGGATTTGGAGAGCAAAGGCAGTTCAGAGCAGTGGAGACTGTTGCCTAGAAATTCTTCATATGGGTGAAAAGGAGCACAGGTACGTATGTTCTATGTGTTCCATATATATAGGTCTGTATGGAGTTTTTGGAGTTATAAGAAATTGAAGTCGTGGATATGAAGGTACTGTGGAAAGAGTAAGGTTGGTGGGTTGCAATGCAGGGATGAGGGGTATGTCCTGGCATAGACACTGGAAATGTTTGGAATCATACAAGGGTATTTCCAACATTATAAAACTTCGTCCTTTGTTATAAATTGACCCTGTATTTCCTGCTGAAACAGGGAAAGGTTGACCTGTGATTTCCAAGTTTCCTTTCATATATTCCGCTTCAGTGGTCATCTACTGTTGGTGTCTCACTTTCCAGTTTGAAACATGGTCATCCTGCCAGGTGTGTGCATACACACGTCTGCATGCCCTGCCTCCAGTGACCTTACAGTCTTTGTGTCTTTGAGTGCATGGTCAAGATCAGGGAAGAAAACAAAAATGGTATGCTTAAAGAAATAAAGAAGGATAAAAGCAGAATTTCAAAGCATCAAGGATTCTTTCTGTCCCATAGTGACAATTCCTGTGTGGAAACGTGTGCTGTGGTGCAGCCTTTCCCTGCTGCACGGTGGGCAGTGGGCAATATGAGAGCTGAGACACAGAGCAGCAAAAGCCTCAGCCTGCTCTGAGGGCTCCCCGTGGGGAAATTTCTGCACATCAGAAAAAGTTTTTCTCTAGAATTTCTGCTATTACCAATTGTTTCAGGTCCTGGTGAATAAACAGTCCAGTGTGCTATACTGAAAGGATCTAAATTACACAAGTCTACCTACGCAGTAGGAATATACTCATTATTATGGTTTCACACCCTTCAGATCAATCTGGGATTATCCCTGGACAGTGACATTTTTCTATGAAAGAAAGAGGCACAGATGAATCGTGCAGATACCATCTTTGCTTCCTGCCCTTCACACCCCATCTTACAGCATTTTTCCCACATTTGTCACTGACCAGAATTGTGTTTTGGTGCAGGGCTTGAAGCTCATTTAGCCACATAGGAATAAAAGCCCTGAGTTTAAATATGTATGTCTATCTTTCCCTTGCTGAAAAAAAAAAAAAAAAAAAAAAAAGACTTTTAACATATATGTGTCACATTACTTAGTTTTGTAGGAAGGGCCAGTATCCTGCAAGAAGAGATCCAGGGTCCAGCAAGTCCAACAGCCAGCAGATGCCCCCAGATGGCTTCAGAAGAAGATGCAAGAACCATCACCTTCAATGCAGTGCAGAGCATGGACTGAAGTCCCACTGTGTTAGCAAAGATCCACCATGTGATTTTAATCGGGTAATTGTCATGCTACCACTGCCAATGACACAGCCTTGGAAGAGGCTCCTTTTGAACAAAAAGCAAGAGCTTTTGGTCAGCCATCCCTGTGGCAATTCTCTTGTGGGTCAGAATGGTATTTGGTTTTGTATTTAACTGTATTGCTCAAAACATTGATGAGCAAATTTAGCCTTTTTATTCTGGTCACAGTGCAAGTAGTTTCTAGAAAGAGACAGAGCTTGCAAGATTATGATACTGGTCACGTGTTTTTTTGAGTGGGTAGCTGAAACATTTTAAGTAACCAAAAATAATAGTAGAGAACATACGATAGCTTTTTGTTATGATTTTTATTTCATAGGACAGTCTTTAGCTAGTTATTCATGCCCAAATTCATTACTTTCAGGACTCACAAATATATTTTATGACTATCTAACAGCTTGTCTGCATATTGGAACACAACCTCACAAATAGCAGCACAGAAGCATTCGCAAAATTAATTTAATTAGTATTCTACCAGCTCTGGAGCTTAACTACTGTGAATAGGTGTTGCACAGGCAGTATAGTTTAATGGTTCCTGCGGTATTTTAACTCAGGACTCCACAACCTAGTTTTTCAGCGTCTATGCTTGTGGAAAGAGGGACACAAAATCTTTCAGTCTGCCCAGCTGAAAAATGGTACGCATATATTTACGTAGCTTAACTAAAATTGGTAGCATGAATTGAAATATTTAGATGAAAGCTGCTTTACAGTGTAAGCACAAAGTATTATTATTAGAAACATTATTACATTATCAGCAGTGTGGCTTACAACGAAAACCCATGAACTTCTGGCTTTAGGAGCCAGGTCTGGGATTTTTTTTGTTGTTTTAATGTAAGTATTCAAAAAAATCTAAAATAGACAAAATAAGGATATAGATGTAAAACAAATAACAATGATGTTAACTTTATTAAAAAGCTTCTTTGTGGTATAAGGCAGGAAGTGAAACTGCTTTCAAACTGCAAATATTTCTCAATCATTTCATGCACCAGCAATCTTTGTAATAGGTTTTCTGTTGGTTTTTGCAAAATGTTCAGATGAGCAGATAAAAGTTCAGACATAGAGGGAAAGGCAGTCATTTTTCTTAAATTTCACTAGCCATATATTTCATTCTGTGATTCAAAGTGACCTTAGACTCCATCTCCAAGAACAGATGTGCACACTGTAAGTTTGAGCCCTAACTATTTTTATAGGGTCTTTTTTTTTTTTTTTTTTTTTTTAATAAACTGTATGCTAGCAGCCAGCTAACCGGCTTCGGGTGTTAACTCATGCTTGGTGAGAGTTCAGTCAGAGATAGCCGAGGTGGAAACGGCTCCTGCCTGTCTTCCCCACCCTCTGCTGGGGATGCTGCCTTGCCACGGGGCTGGCTGAGTGTGTGTTCCTGCACCCCGGACAGGGAAGCTTACTGCCGGCTGTACTTGTGTGAGCTGCTGCCCATTTCAGGCTGTAAACCCTGCTGACTCAAGAGGGGATACTTGTTCTGCTTAAACTGTCCCCGGGATGGTAGCTTCCAACAGAGGGACAGAGGCGACAGCTGGCAATGGTAAATGCTTCATCCATCCCAGTTAAATCTGCCAGCGAATGTGAATTGACACTTTTAGGTTTTGTGCTACTTGGAACTACTTTTCTGGCTCTAAGTATCATGTTATGTTGATCCCAGAGGGTCAAGTACAAAAGTACTGAGCACT
Source organism: Gallinago jamesoni (assembly GCA_025769975.1). Lineage (NCBI taxonomy): Eukaryota > Metazoa > Chordata > Aves > Charadriiformes > Scolopacidae > Gallinago > Gallinago jamesoni. Next base: position 99,342,464 of record JAOQGH010000023.1, on the reverse strand, counting down.
TAGAGATACTAAATGCCCTTACTCGGTGAATTAATGGGCTTGAGAGCACTTGGCAGTGGGACTACTCAAAAAAACTTCCATCAAAACCGTTGTTTGACAGAAAAATAGTTTTTTCATTAAAAACAGAAAGCTAGGAAACTGAAACTTCAGCTAGCATATTCACTGCTGCACCTGGGTCAGGCTCGGAAAGCACAAGGACTAAGTGTTAATTAGATATCTCTTGACTCAGTAATTCTTGCTAAAAATGCTGCGTGCAGGGCATCTAGAAGAGCAGCAGGTGTTGCGGTAGGTTTTACTTGTCTAATCTTGTAGTTTCTAGACACCACCACGCCAGTCTCTGAATTTATTCAACCAGCAGAGGTTTATTCTTGGTGTACAAAAATAGAAATAAAAAGGTAGGAAAGCATATGCAATTCAAAATTTCCAAGGCAATTCCATTTCCCAGTGTTCAAAACCGATCTATTTGGGTTACATTTCAGTCAAATTTTTTGTCTAAATTTTGACAAATTGAACTCATGTTTGAGAGACGTGTATTCAATTTTCATGGTATGGTTTTCAACATATCCCTTAGTTTTCCAGTGCCTCACCTCAGCATCTATAAAACAGGGGTGTTGTGTTTACCTTGCAGAGGTCGTGTGGAGATCAGTACATTGAAGAAGGTGATGTGCTCTACTGTGGTTGTATAGGACAGTGAAAAATGTGAAGTGTGTACATTTGTTGTTCCCTGGATTCCTAATCTTGGATTCTTTGCTGAGCAGGAAAAGTCACAGATTTCTTTAAAATCGTAGCAGTCTGCTGTTTGTGGTCTGTTTGCATGCTCTAAAAGTTTTAGTAGAATCTTTGCAGTGACTTCTTTGTGTTGGACAGATACTTTGTGTTGGACTTTAGTGACCTCAGGACCTGTATGGGTTCAATGTATTTATTTTTGTGTGCTGACCGTCCTCACGTTTCAGAAGCTGATCTGAAGACTGCTGAGAGCTTGTCAAAGTCTACATTTCATTAGACACTATGTATGTGCTTGCTTGATAGCCACAAATTTCACAAGCATGATGCTAATGGGAAGGAAAGCATTTAGTACCGTAAAAGAATTGCTCCATTTGCACCACTTGTCCCTCAAATCTTTTAGATAGCTAAGGATAGTAAGGTAAAGCCTAATGATACCATGCTGCGTTACAGGAGGGCAAACAGGGCCCTCAGTGTCACAGGTGGTATCATTCATAGGACAAGACAACTAAAAGGAGGGGATGGAGCCTCTCCAAGCTTTGCAGGGTGTCTGTGGCTTCAGGCTGTGTTCTGGATGTTCCAGGAACCTTGATTCATTATCGTTAGCACACTGTTTGCACAGCATTTGTGAATGCTGTAGAAATGTTTATAAACAAGTGTCAGATAACAGAAGTACTTGATGAGCTCTCTAGTCACACAGACTGCATGCAGATCGAGAGGCACCAATGATGATGAGAAGCTGAATGATTTCTAACATGATTTGGAGGAGATGGAAAGGGATGATGTGCTTTGCACTTGAATGAGTTCATCTGCTCCAAATGGTTTAGTTCTTAAATCTGTGTTTGGTGGACCAGGTTGGAAGTTTTAAGGCTGTAGGATCATTCGGGTTATGAGGGACCTTGTCAAACTTCTACTCAAAGTGGGGTCAGCTAAAAGATCAGACCAGGCTGCTCAAGGCTTTGCCCAGTCAGATGTTGAAAACCCCCAAGAATACAGGTTGCACAACCTCTTTGGGCAATCTGTTCCCCTGCTTGATTTCTATTGCTTTCATTGTGAAAAAAAAGTGGGTTTTTTTTGTTTGTGTTTTTGTTGTTGTTGTTTGTTTTGTTTGTGGTTTTTGTTTGTTTGTTTTTGTTTTGCTTTTTTCCTCAGATCTAGTCTGAACCTTTTTTCTTGCAACTTATGCTTATTGTCCTCCCACTATGTACCACTGTGAAGAACCTGGTTCCATCTCCTTTATAACCTCCTTGTAAGCACTAGGGGGTTGCTGTTAGTCCCCCCAATGCTATCTCTTCTCCAGGCTGAACAAGCCCTCTTCCCTCAGCCTCTGTTCATTGGGCAAGTGCTCCAGCCCTGGTGGCCTTCTGCTGAACTCACACTGTTTTGTTGATATGCTGCTTCTCTGTCACACAGATTTACAGTAAGAAACCTCATTCCTTTAAAATAAAAAATTTCCATGGGAAATTTCACTTTTCCCATTACAAAACCAGTTCAGAAGCAGCCCATGCAGCCAGCTGATGGGCTGCAGAGCTCTTGGCCTCGCTGGCTCTGCAGTGTTGCAGTGTGCTTGGGGCAGATTGTCAACTGGCATTGCCAAGGGTCTCACTCAGTTCCAGGACTGGTGAAACGTTACTCTGGAGTTTCCAGAATGAGGTACTGTGTAATTTCAGGGAGGAGAATTTCCAAAACTGCAACACTTTCTTCTCCGAATTGACTTCTCCTTCGGTTCCCCTCCCCCCTTCCTACTTCTCCCTCTCCCTCCCCCCCCCCCCCCCCCCCCCCCCCCCCGAAGAAATTTTCTTCAGAGTTGACTTTGTGTAAGGTGCGGGCTGGACCTACAAATCCTTTTATTTTAATTTACCTAGAGGTTTGTGAGAAATGGGCAGGAGAACCTGTCATTAGTAAAGTGTTTGTTTAATAGAATAAACTATTTTCCTCTTTATTGTAGACTTCAGATTCTGAACAATTATTAACTTGTAGCCTTCCCTCTTCCTTCCTTTTCTCTTCATAGTTGGACCTAAGGCTTTGCATTTCTCTCTTATCTACTGATTTCAACATGTTAACAGTGAGTTTTTGTGGGGTTGCATAGGCAGAAAGCAGAGGATGTTCCAGAGGGGATCTTAAAGGAACAGTAATATAATTAATTATTGTTTTTTATTAATAATTGTTCTGCTATAGATATAATCCTATTTTTTCCCATGCAGGCAAACTCATAATGTCCTAGGCAAACTTGAGAAGGGGCTGTGTTGCTAGTCTTGGTGCATCATGTAAATTGGCCTCCTTCTGTCACCCTCCCTGCTCTATCACCAGGCCAACAGCTGTGTGGCCTTGGGACTGACTCTGAGGTAGGTGACGTCATCAAAAAAGCCATACGTTTCTGGCTGGTATGGCTTTGTATTAAGAAAATGAGGCAAAAGAGCCAGTAAATTTCATTCATCCACAGAAGGTGCCTCACAGCATGAGGCTGAGCCAGTGGACTTCCATGCACGGGAGGTTGTAAATGTGAATGCTGTGCTGGATTGAAATGAGCCTAGAAAATGTTATGAACAGTTGTAACATTTGAAGTAATAAGACAGGCTTAATTAAATCTTGTATTTCAGGACATTGGCTAGTCTCTGTAGGGATCAGGAAGGATTTTCCCTTACCCATGTACAGCATTTCATAATTGGCCAGGTGCATTATGGGGATATGTTCTTTCTCTAAATTGGAGGCAGATTTGATCTTCCTTTAGATTGTCATTTGCGTTTGAAGTGCTCTGAGAGGTGGATAAGAAGGTGAGTTTTGTGCCTGCATGTTCTTCAAGGCTGCGCTAGTTACTGCAAAACTACTTCTGAAACATTCAGTGTTCGTGTAGCTGGAAGCCTGGAAAGCTGTACTCTTTCGGGATGGTGAGAGGAGAATCTAGGCCTACTAGATAGTAGCTACTAGCTAGTAGTTTGTGTTTGCCTGTGTAACTCCTACCTGTTATATGACCCAGCTTCCTGGAGACTTGAAGTTGCTGCTTAGATCTCTCATGTTCTTGAAGTCCTAACGTGGTCATGCAAAAGGGACAGGCATCTGAAACCGTGGCTCACGGTGGCAGGCCAGACGTGAGGTATTGGATCTTGGCCAGACTGTGCCTGCAGATTTATTCCATTACCCAGGTGGGAAATGCTGGGGGCACCAGCTGAGAGCTCGTCTGCCACTGAGCATAAAGTGCTGTAGCAGACACACCATGTGTTTCTGACTGCTGTGTACAGGCACACAACCTTTTTGAGTTTTGTACTGGGATCAGCCATTGAAGTGGCCTTCTATGATGCAGTGAATATTGTCACTGGGTAAGAGACGATCTATGGTTGTGATCTATCTGGACTTCTCTAAGGCCTTTGACATGGTCCCCTACAACATCCTGCTTGCCAAATTGGAGAGATATGGATTTGATGGATAGACTGTTCAGTGGATAAGGAATTGGCTGGATGGTCGCATCCAGAGGGTGGTACTCAATGGCTTTAAGTCCAGATGGAGAGCAGTGACAAGTGGTGTCCCTCAGGGGTCCATGCTGGGACTGGTACTGTTTAACATTTTTATCAGTGACGTAGACAGAGGGATTGAGAGCAACATCAGAAAGTTTGCAGATGACACCAAGCTGTGTGGTGTTGTCCATACACCTGAGGGACGGGATGTCATCCAGAGGGACCTGGACAGGCTGGAGAGGTGGG
>JAOQGH010000023.1:99327523-99337943 GCA_025769975.1 Gallinago jamesoni | reverse complement strand
TGTCCCTGCTGACTGCGGGGGGGTCAGACTAGATGACCTTTGGAGGTCCCTTCCGGCCCAGATGATTCTATGATTCTCTCAGTTATATCCATTGGCCAGTTGCTAGTGGTCATTTTACTGGGGCCAGGAGAGTGTGAAAGAGGGACAGAGGAAACTGTTCTGTCTTGCCTGGCACATTAAAAGCACTCAACTTCCTTTGCCGTATTTCTACAGAAAAGCCAGGATTTTAATTAAAAAAAGCCTTTTGTTAAAAGACCTCTCTCTAAAATCCTTTGTAAAGGAGCATTTACAAATCATTAAGATTGTTACTAGCTGCCACAGATCGTTGTTCACAGTGAACGAGGAGCAAAAAGGTATATGGTACTGGCCATTTCTTAAATAAGGGAAGGCCAGTCCCTACCCTGAAGTGCTTAGTTATTGCCCAGTGTATGAATTGGGTGATGCTGGGAATATGAAAATTATCCCCAATTAGTTTAGTATGAAAGCTTCTGATAATGTTTTAATAACATGCTTTTTATGCAAAAATTTAGCTTTCTTCTCAATAATTAACGCTTCTGAAAGGTTTAATATGCATTTATTGAGTGTGTTGTGATACTGGCACATGAGCAGAATAATAAGGGATTGTATATGCATGAAAGGGTTTTCACCTGCATGTTGACTTTTAATTCTTTTTTTAAAATGCTGAACAATAAGGGTTATTCTAAATTATATTCCTTCAGAGTGACGGTGGTAAAAAATCTATTTTGGATTGTATTAATTTCCTCAGTGACACGGTGAAATGTTTAGCTTGTGTGCAGAAATCAAAACTGCACTACCTGCTTGGTACCTGCAGATCTTTGTGAAGTAAATTTGCAGTGTATGGAAAAATTCTTTGCAGAATTTGCAGAAGTTTATCTGGTGTGCATATGTATCTCCATATTAGTCAAATTATTTGCTTTTAAGTGAAAGTAAGTGAAGAAAAAATACTAATGACACCCAGAGCCAGAGCAAAATGGTTTCAGTTTCTTGAACGGGGCACCTAGATGTGAATCATCATATTTTCCCTGTCAGAAAAACCTGAGTGGTTTTTCCTCAGGATAACAAAGGTACATGTCAACTGTTTGAATCTGAAAGCTCAGTGAAGGCAGCACACATTAGTTTTACCATGAGGTAAACTCCCTCAGGTCAACCCCAGGCAGGGGGACAACACTCATCTTGACAAGCCACCTGACAGTAAAACTTGTGGTGCCTCATTGTCACTATTTTTTTACCTCAAGGTAGCTGACTGGGTGTTAGCTACCCTGAGGTAGAAATGGTGCCTCTTTATCAGCAGCCACCAGCCCTTGGATGCGTACGTGCAGGCCAACATTGTGGTCCCTGGCCATCCCCAGGTGTGACACTCAGCCTGCACAAAAAATCTCTTTTCGCCTTTCCAGTGCAGTCCATGACAGAAGGCAAGTCCAACATCCTTCATGAATTTCAACCCACTTCTTTCAACAAACCTGGCTCGTCCAAAATTTGCAGTCTGTCAGACGGGTCCTTTTAACTAGTTTTGGAAAGATGTAATATCATTGGAAATCACTGCGTAGTGTGTATTCTGCAGCCCCAAATGCAGTGTAGGTACCGAGGGCTCTTTGCAGCATACTTCTTGTGAGCTCTCTCCAGGCTCCTCTCCCATCTACTGCTTCTTCAGGTGTTCCTGTTGGCTACAGTTTTGCCCTCTTGTTCTTAGAATATTCTCATTTTCATCTCTACCAGGAAATAAGGGCTTCCTTGTCTCTCGCTCTCATTTGCTGAAGGTCCCTTGTTTGTTCCTGTGCTAAGAGCTGGGAATACACTTTTCCTTCCCACCAGTCTTCTCTCTCAGACAGAGCAGAAAGTAGTAGTAAATTATTCAGTTGCCCACATTTTAGCTGTAATGGGGTGAGAAGCAGATGGTTAATAGCAACTGTTATTTTTCTTTTCAGTACATAAGCCATTGCAGGGGGAAATAAAGGTGTTGGTTTGGCTAGGGAGAGGCGAGGGATTACATGCATCCTGCACTTTTCTCTTTGGGTGAATGGGTTGTCATCAAAATCATATGGTCTGTGCTTTGATTTGTAGAACTCCTGAACAACGGGCTTGCCTGGAGATGACATTCAAAAGTTCCCGCATTACAGGCAGACAGATGAATGCCCTCAAGCTGAAAGTAAGACCTTGCTTGATTCAGAAAACTAATGTCATTTTCCTGGTGTTGTTATTGAAGGTAGTGTTATACTCCTGTGTATCTGAACATGACAGCAGTTATAGCATGGGTAAGTGCTTATAATCAGCTGTGATAGTGTTTATTTTAGAAGTTGAGTGAATCACTAGAAACCTGCTTGCTGCATGATTTTATCAGGGAAAACTGTTGCCTTACAGCTATGTAAACTTACAGACAACTAGAAAATGATGTGTTACCAAAGCATCACAATACCTTAATACATTCTATGTTCTAGGTATGGAGAATTTCTCAATTCAGCAGGTAGTATTTGAGAGTGCTGTTTGCTTGTCAACTACTCTTTTTTGCTTCTGTCCCAATTTTCCTTCCCTTGATGAGAAAATGTGTTTTCCCATCCCCTCTTCCCATACAACTGAAAATGTCTAGTATTCCAGTGTACATCTGCCACCACTCTACATTCCCGTTACTGAGTTATTCTTCAATATTGATCATTGTCTTTTATCACAAAGCTTTAGCCACAAAGGGCCAAAGTATTTTAATCACATCTGTATGACTCCCTAGATGTTACTCTAAGCTGTGCTAAACCTGTCCAAGTTCAAACTCTTGACTTTTTTGTGAGTTCAGACTTCTTATCCCCAGGTCCTGTGAGGGATCTCTTCATGTGGGTGGCCTGTGTGCTAAAAGGTTGGGTCTTGCATTTTTCCAGCCAAGTCACGTGTGGGCCTCTGGAATCTCAGAAATTTTCCACTTGATAGAAGAAGGGGACTTCAGAAGCACTGCTATAAGTACTTCAAAATATAGGGTGAGAAAATGTTTCAGTGTGCTGATACCCTCCTGTCCTGCCCACTTTTGGAAAATGGTGATATATTTCTCTGAAACTGCAGTTTGGCATACTAGTGGTTGTGGGCTGGTTTTGGCCAGGGTTTATTTGGCTGTCACAGAAAAGGCATGAGGGCTTGGAAAGTTGCAAGATGCAAGTTTAAACTTGCATGAATTACACTAGTATGCCTGTCTTTGGTGAGTTTTGAATTGACCCTTATGTCACAATGAGAGCTTCCTAAGGTTCACGATACTGTGAAGGGAACCCTGCCACTTAGAAATCAGTATGTTAAAAGTTCAGCAGCTGTATCAAATTAATAACTTTTGGATTCCTGGTTTTCAGATGCAAGTCACTGTTTTTGACATAAGTACAGGCTTATATTATTAGTGAATGATCTCAGCAGAGGCAAAATACCATTTACAGGTGAGAAAAATGATCAGCTTCTTTTTGCTTTGAGGGAGGAACATATTCAGATTTTTCCCAAGTACATATGACTTTACAGTTCTTGAACACAAACGACTTAGGTGAAGGCTTCTGTTAACAATATGGTGGGTCATTAAAGGTCCACAGAGGAGGCAGTAAGTGGTGACAAGTATCTGCAGGTGAAAGCCAAGTAGATAAATATAAGGTACTTTGGCACCTGTTTTCTTATCTAACCTTTTAAGATTGTCATTAACAGTTTCCTGTTTATCCTTCAGTTGAAATCTCTGCTCACCTTGAAGCAGCCGATTGTTCAGTGAGACGACTCATTAGGAACTGCATCTTGCTCCATCTCAGCAATTGGGCAGTCAGCCTTGAGGTTTTATTCCCAGTTCTGGCTGCTTTGCGTAACAAAATGTTGCTGAAGCCTGGTGGTATCTTTGGCCATCAAAACTTACTTGCTTTAAAGCTAAAGGTTGTGTGGTTTTATTTTTTTCTTAATTTTCTTTTTCTTCTGTTTCTTTTTTTGGGCCCATTTTAACATTAAAACCAAGAGGTATCTTGGAGGGGGAGGGTGTTCTGGTTAGCTCACCATGTACAAAATTACACACAGTAGGAAATCTGGGGACTTCTCTCTCTTGCTTCAGTGACTCTAGCAGTTTGCCCAGAAATCCTACAGTGACATGTTGTAAGGGTCATGGGTTTGGAGCAGAGCCAGCAGTGGTGTTAAGAAGCTGAATTCCTTATGATTCCACTACTTTTTTTTTTTTTTCTGCTGTTGGCCCAGTGCAAGTAGCAAAAGTAGCGTGTCTGAACCTGTTTCCTTGTCTGTTCTGTTGGCTACCCACTTTCTTCTCCCCCAATTCAGGGAAAGTTGTGAAGAAAGGTTTGCCTGTGCCCAGCAGCACTGCAGGTGTCTGTCCCTCTAAGAGTCCCAGCACTGTGGGCGTGCTGGAAAGAAAAATCCCCAGTGACTTCACCCAGCTTGGCTTGTGGTGGTTACTCACAATGAGGTCATATTTTTTTACTTTTTCTTTTTTTTTTTTTTAGCTCTGCATGTTTAATGCTACATCTGGGTTTTTGCATATGAGTGAAACTGCAGCTCTGGGACTGATTCAGAGAGTTTTCTCTGCAGAGTAGTTTTGGTGAGTAAACACAGATAAGAGGAAGCTGGGTTAATCCAATAACTCCTCCCTCAAGGGCAGGTGCAGCAATGTGGCTCAAGGTACAGAACAGAGGAAATGCCTTGTTGACACAGGTGATCAGAGAAAAGTGGCCAAAATTGATATAATGATATTAGTTTGCAATGCAAAGCCCTGCTTTCTCAAGGCTGCTATTTTCAGCCCTCCATAGCACGTCTCTGTTCTTTCACCTCCGTTTGGTCAGGCATCCTGTTGTGGGTGAGTTCCCAGCTCCTCTTCATGATCTCTCAGTAGCTGCGTTGTTGCAGTGCAGCTTGGACTGTGCTGTGTTAAACTATGAGAATTGTTAAAATAAACTCTGAGTCATATTTGAGCTGTATGTGGGATAAGATGGTTATCAAGGTTTATTTTTTCATATAATTAGGTCTCTTAAACATTGCCTCATTAGATATCTTCTGTGACTGTTGGAAAAGTCCTCAGGGGGCTAGCGGTTGTGTGTTTTCAAGTGAAGTTCATATGATAAATAACATACAGAATCTTGCCACTCTGTGAAGGTTTTTTTATTAATGACAATTAACCAGGCGTTTATCTTGAATCCTGTGTTCTTGTCTTGAACTCTCTCCAGCTGCTATTACAGCTCTGGTATTCTGTAGCAAGTAAGAACATAATATTACTACTGTCTATTCACAGATGGGAGATGGGGGAACTGCATTAAGAGCCCATCAGATAGGAAGGTAAAGAGGCTGCTTAGGTTTGTATGGAGCCACTTCCAAGTTTGGCAAGCTGGGCTGGAGTGCCTTGGCCTGGACTGAACTCTGACTCCTGTCAGCACTGCTGGGTTTGCAATAGCTCAAAGCAACTCTTTTCCATCATATCCTTGAATGTTTAGCACCCAGGGCTTCAGGGATAGCCCATCTTTGTCTCTGGGTATTCCTCTCCTTTCTCCATGCCTAAGGGGCTGCCTGGGCAGTAAGCACCATAGACTTTCCCCTGCTCTGCAGTAGTGTGAGCTTTCTGTGTTGCCTGTCCCCTGCCCTCCTTTGCTCATGTGGCTGTCCACTGGCTCACCTCCACTTCTCAGTGCCTCTATCTGATGAGACTGGTGCTGTTTAGATACGTTTTTGGGAGGTGTCAGAAAATATCCAAGGAGACCTAGTTCTTTCTTTAGTCATCTTTTCTTCTAACCTCAATCAGGAAATCTTGCTCTTCAAATTCTGCTTCTCCAGTGGTCACCACAGTTCTTGCCTCCTCCTGTCTCTGCCCTCGCTTCCCCTTCAAAAACAGGAATAACTGGCTTGCTGCTCCCACTCAGAGCTGGTGGGACACCACATGTGAAGTAGGAACTGCTCTGAGAGAAAAAAAAGGATGTTGCTGGTCCTCTGAGGCATACCTCTGCCTTTCTGCCTTCCACTGTTGAATTATCTCTAACTGCCACAAGTTTTAGGTGAGTTGGTTAGATAGAGTTAACTGCATAATATGATCTCTACAGTGATAGCTTTTACAGTCAAACGTTGCAAGGTTTTTTCCATTTCTTTCTTCATCTTTTCCCTCTTTGTATTCTCTAATTTTTTTTGTTTGCTAATGTTGGGAAATCTAGGAGGTATTTTTAGTACGACTGGTGAATCCAGGATGCTCACAAATTTTAGTAGAAATACCTTTTTTTTTTTTTTCCTGCAAAGCTGTGCCAAAGGTTCATACATAATTTAATACTTGTCAGTATTCTCCTCAAGTCAAGAGTTTCAGCCATGTAGTCAGGGACAAGGAGGAAACAATATGTGGTCTAAGTGATCACTGTTCTATCAGGGGCAAAGAGTAGTGAGCAGAGACCATGAGGCTGGGACTTGTTTCTCTGCATGATTTGATGGATTGACCCATGGTTAATCTGCAAACAGGAAGAAAAAGGGGATAATTAACAACAAACATGAAATTTGGAATGCATAATTTGACCAGTTGAAGCCGCAGATTAGCTGTTTTTTCAGATTCAGAGACTATTTGGAAAGGTTAAAGCTAGGAGGAGTTCTGGAATAGCCTGCATCAGCAAACTGGTACATTATTTACTCTGGCAAGGTTTTCAGCAGTAGGGAAAGCTATTCCAGGAGGTGTTAGTCTGGGCATGGTCAGCATTGGCTCAGAGTTTGTATAAAATGCAGATTCAGGAGATTAGTGGGAACAGAAGCAGACTTTAGGAGTTGTAAGGCACCTCAGAACATCAGCCTATTAGACTATTGAATCTGCTGAGACATTCTGTTCTTCTCTCTGGAAAAGAGGAGCTGGCCCATGTTATGGAATGACTAATAAATTGTCCCTGAGGACTGGCGAGTTAGGTAGGAAAATGTTATTTACCTTTAAAAAAAACACACACACACACACAAAACCAAACCAAACCCCAATGATTTTTACGCACATTCAAGATGCTAATAATAAAGTGTCGGTGGAGCTGTGCCGTCTGCTCATAACTGTGGTCATCTCTTCTCCACAGCATGACTGAGTGTTAGTATTTGTCATTTCACCCGAACTACTCATGCACTAAAACTAACAATTTGGCCATCACATCACTCCTGGGAGGTTTGGACATGAATCATGGAAGAGGTTTTGGGTCTGTGCCACAAGTCATGGGAATTGTGGAAGGAAACTATTATATGCTAGATTTGTTTTATAGTAAACCACGTACTGTCCTAGAATTAGGCCTCTACTTTACATTCTCAGGAGCCAAGTCAAGGACTCCTAACTCAGATGAAATTCCTCTTGCCATTGGAAAGTTTGGCTGTCCCAAACATAATTTAGGTTTTCACTTGGCTTCTTGTTTACAGTTTCTTTTATTTCTCATATATTTTCTCTTTGGATTCAGGTTTGCTCTTTCACATGAAAAATCTGCCTTAATTTTTTGAGTGGCTGGTCAGTACTTTTAGTATTTATTTCTCTTCTCTTTCATATAGTTAAAGATATTTTGAGGATCCTCACTTCACATTCTGGTCCATGCATTTTTTTTCCTTTCTCCTGCAGTCTCACGGGGGAGGCAAGGGTTATGAACATCTTTCTGGAGGTGGCAGATACCTGGGGTAGGGCCCCGTTTAAGGCTGGGTTTTAGTACACACTGTCTTGGGAGCTGGGGGCATTCAGTACATTGCACATAAACCAGCTGAAGAGCCAGTGAACTCAGCTGCAGCAGAATATATTGCTGTATAATTGCCCACTCTGAGTAACTCAGTGGTGGAAAAAGTAGACTGATAAACCCTGTGTACTGATTTCCAAATGGTAGTAATTTCACTAGTGTGCCTTAAAAAACAAACACCACCTCCTCTCCCCCCAAAAAAGAACCCCTACTCCTGCAAACTCCCCCACCAAAACCAAACAACCCTCCAAAGCTGAACCGTAAACCCCAAACTCTGTAGAAGGGAGAGCAAAACTTACAGGGAGATATTGGGTTCATTCTGCCAGGAATGTATTGTCTACAATATTACAGGTAAGGTCTTCTGCAGGGAAGTAAAATAGTTTGTAGGAAGAACTCTTAAACCAGCCTTGTAGAATCAACATGATGTTTTATTGTTTTGTTGAACTTGCTTTTATATATGAAAAATAACTAAGAGGGGAATACAAGTAAGCTGAAATTAACTAAGGCTGGATAAATTCAGCATAGGAAGTGGTGACATCTGGGGCTTCACAAAAACCAACCTGTTGTGCTCATCCAAATGGTATTTTGAGATGTGTACTGAGCTTAAAAGAATTAATATTCCATTTGAAAAGAATAAAAGATGCTATTTTGGATCTTATTCTTTTCTGAGGCACAGCTGAATGGTGAAACCAAGTTTTTTCCATACAGATACATGAGAAAGAATTCATACTCCACCAAATTAGACCTTTACGCTTCCACCTGCATATTATGGCTCTAATAAACACGTTATCAGCTCATGAAAATGATGGCAAACAGGTGACTGGAAGATTTGATAAGTCAGCAGCAAAGATTAACAGATTTTTCTCAGGGAAAAGCGACGAGAGATTCCTTTATTTAAAACAATTGCAGCATGTGAATTTACTGCACTTAAATCATTACTGGCAATTAGTATGTGTCAGAAAGGTTGCAGCTGGCTCCAATTACAGGTAGGGCTTTTAGAAGCTGAACTTAATTGTACATGTGATAGTGAGAGGCTGAGCAATGCATACCAGCATAATGGTGCTCCCAGTGCAGAAAGGAGGGCAAGATGTTATGAGCCAGGAGCTGATTATTCTAACTAGGCCTAGACCCTGCCTCCTGGGAAACAGATATCATAGGGGAAAAGTGCTGGGAATGCAGCAGTTCACCTTGCTGGACTTCTTTGGTGGTGGGGATTGCTTAGAAACTATGCAGTGCTTCTCATTTGTCCCTCTGTAGTAGGTTTGCCCATTTTAAGGTCTTGCAAGTCATATCCAACCTGCACTGCATAATTCATCCAGCTTGAGGCCAGCTCCCTGCTGCCTCACAGTGCCTGCAGCTGGAGGCAGGGAATGGTTTGCAGGCTGCCTGGGTTTTCTGATGGGGGGCTTCCACTTGTGTAATTGTCATATGTGAAAAACTTTCTTTGTATGATGGCAGGATGTCGGGCTCTGTTGTAACAACTTGTGATCTCCTAGCTGTGTGCTTGGGATGCTTCTGCTCTAGTCATGATATCAGGACCTCTCTAAGTTGCATGGTGGGGCTATGGCCATGCGCCTTCACCCTAGTCACAGACCAAAACAAGTTTTTTGTCTTTCCAGTTCTCTCTGGAGTGTGTTTCTTGTCATGTGACAAGATAATGATATTTTGAATAGAAGACTAGGATGACATCATATATTAGGAATGGGGGCCGCAGTGTGTTGACTGCCTTTTCATACTTCCTTAAGAAATAATGTGGTCCACCTTGACAGAGAAATCTATCTTTGGTGCTCTTGAAGTTCCAGTTATACCAGCGATTGATATCTGTTAATGACCTGTGTTGCTCTGCCTAACTCCTGTGCCCCTGTTATAGAAGCCTTGAAGCATGGAGAATAAGTATTAATATTCCCACTTAGGGATTCAATGCTACATATAAACCTGATGTGTGTGCCTGTGTCAAGATGATGCCCTCAGCTGGAGCCCAAGCTTACTGCTGGCTTGTGAAGGGGCTTGTGTACATTTAACGGAGGAAAGGAGAGGGTGGAAAGGATGCTACCTTTTTGTCGCCTTCCTTCCCTGTCTTATATGTCCACTGAAGGAGAGAGCCTAAACCTTTGAGATCCATGTACCTCTGAGTCTTAGCTTCCTTTTTCTAATAGAAAGTTGTACCTAGCCTAATGCAGTTTGAAATATTTTCTTGGACAATTTCAACTGTATGTTACTACTTCAGCTGTGGTATGACTGTATCTGTGTCTCCTTGTTCATTAGCCAGCAAACCAGCGCTTGTGTGGGCAGAAGGCAGGCATTCTGCAGTGTGCTTGTACTTGGGCTGATGCATGGGGTGCAAGCATCCTATTGATTCTTTGTATTGCTCATAAACTCATGTTTGATCAGCAGGACATCTACCATGAAACTCATTAGAGCTGCTATTTTGGGAAAGCAGGGTGATGTTTCACATACCATGTGCTAATGTGAAAAGGATGCCATGCTTGTAAAACTAAACTGAAACTTCGTTGGAGAAGCATTAAGTATTCCATCAGTGCACACAGACCGACTTTCCAGTAATTCCTCCAAAGTCTTCCCTCTTACAACTTTTCTACTTACATCCAAGTTCCACAAATGTTGCTATAATGTTGATAATCTGTTTTAAATCCCTAGCTCTTTATGAGAGGTTGAGGGAGCTGGGGTTGTTCAGTCTGGGGAAGAGGAGACTGAGGGGAGACCTTATCGCTCTCTACAACTCCCTGAAA
>JAOQGH010000023.1:99265236-99327461 GCA_025769975.1 Gallinago jamesoni | reverse complement strand
GTGGTTGAGGCACCATCCCTAGAGGTATTCAAGAGACAAGTTGACATGGTGCTTGGGGATATGGATTAGTGTTGGGTGGTGTTTTGTGTGGTGTGGGTTTTGTTTTTTTTTTTTTCCTCATTGTTTGGACTAGATGATCTTAAAAGGTCCCTTCCAACCTAGGTGATTCTGTGATTCTGTAATAGTAATAAAATAGCAACTGGGACCTGGGAAAAAAGACTCGGGGATTCCCAAAGTCTTCCTATGTTAAGGTGCTTTTCTTAGTATCAACATCAACGGAAGTACTTGCTGCTGTATGGTCAACTAGGGTAGTTGTTTGAAAATTGTGTTAGTTTGTTGTGTGAGGCCTTTGCAAACAGAAATGCTGCTGTATCTCTCCATGTGATTTGTTCAAAAGCAGAAGACCCATTTTTTACACAAAAACATACTTCCTCTATAAGAAATGATATAAGTGCAGTAGCTAATGTCTCTTCTGCCTCGCTTATCACAACTCATGGAGTGCCCGCAGTGCTATTATTGCTGTTATTGACACTAAATCTAACATTTCATTCTGCTTAACTGTACACAGAGAGCTGAACTTGAGCATTACTGGGTCTAGAGAGGAGCTGTAGAAAACGGGAAGGGTAAAGAGCAGTGCTCATTGGGTGAAAAACACTTTTCACAGACTCTCTGGAGGCCACCAGAGGGTCACGGCAGGGCTCTCTGGGATACTGCAGGGCCATGGGGTTGTCCTGTTGTCACCTCCTCATGAGTGCCCTGCTAGCATTGTCTTAGGACTGTGAGCTGCCTTCAGCTTCTTTGGTAGATTCAGTGTTGTCAACTCCATGTAGTTCCTGCAGCTCTCCATGCAAGAAAGAGGCAGCTTCTTTTATTTTTTAAAATGAAAACAGAGATGATCGTCTTGTAAAGTAATTGCTGGGATGATTTTGCCTTCTAAGAAACAAAACATTACTGTTCTTAATGCAAATTTAAACAAATGCAACACTGCTCTTTATGGAAACTGCCATGGGCTATGCAAGAAAGTTCATGTCATGAGAAAACCAGGCTGCTAATGGGCCATCCTGTGTCTTGTTGGCCACAACTTCTCTTTGAGGACTCCAAGAACCATACAGATTTAATTATATTTCCACAGCTGAATACCCTGCTTGCTTTGTGGGAACAACCTCCATCTTAGGCAATTTGCTCTGAAGACTGGAAGTTGCAACTAGATTTCTTTCCCTTATTGGATTTATTTAATGGGAAAAGGTTCTGAGGGAGTAAAGTTCTGGAGAAGTAAATCCAACCTCACACGTGGGACACGTTCTTTCACATGCAGGACTCCAGCAATTTGTTCTGCTCTCCCACAGCTCATGTATTAGAAGAACTTAGGAGCAGTATACAAGAGTCTTAAAGATACAGCATTACAGTACTAAATAAGGAACTCCTTGTCCTTCTTTAGTGTTGAGGCCTTCTTAAATGTTTTCTTTTGTCTTTAGTCATTATAATTGTGTCACTTACCAGCATTGACTGTACAGATCTGTTGGGGTCTTTCGGTGAGACCTGGGATCTGGGAGAACTTATGTAATCCTACTAGCTGCTCTGGTTTTGTGTCCTAGGGCATAGCATTTTAGCTTTCTGGGCTTCTGTGCAGTGTGCTATGAAACAGCTATAGGAGTAACTATATAGAGAAGTATAATGGCATATGAGAGCTGCAGATGTGTAAAATTACCTGTAAGTTTTTTAATGAAAAACATGCTCTAAATATAAATTATTACTGCCTTGAATTTCAATCTATTTATGGATTTGGATACCAACAACAAGGAGCTTTTCTTTGCTGTGGCAGTCCTGTCTCTGTGAGCTACTCAGCTCCTTACATGGCTCTTCTCTCTCTTACCCACTACCAAATAATACTGTCTAAAATGACTTTATTTTTAACTGCAGCTTAATGTCTGCAGCACATTCACGATTATACCTTGTGTGTGGAAAAAAAAAAAAGGCTTTAAAATATGACTTGATTGGACTGCAATCCTTTTTGAAAAACAAGAGCACTGCTGACCAGACCTGAGGATCCTGGGGTTTTGGGAACAACACTGGCTATTACAAAACTTGGGATAAAAATGGGGAGTCAGCAATACTTGAGGTCACTGTTGTGGTTTTTTTTTGGTCCCCACTGAAGACAGCAGCAACTGAAATGATTCTTTCTTGCAAAGAAGCCTCCTCCTATTTCTGTTTTACCTTTAATAACCTGTCTTCTTGTCTCCCTCCGTGCCTCAAGCAGTGATAGCATGGAGTTCTCTAGCAGCCCAGGTGGCATTTTGAAAACCATAGGACGTTTCTTTCTTAAAAATCTGTCCAATGAAAAAGCAGTTTCTTATTTTCACAGGTTTGTTATCCCCCTCTGTGGGAGGCAGTCCCTATTTTGTTTCCTCCACTGCCATTCTCATCCCCCATATTTCCTTTACAATGTCTTCTCTGTGTTTGGGCATCAATGGCTGGGCTTCACCGTCCTCGGGGCTCCAACTGGTGGGGATTTGCCTTAACAGCCAGTCCTTTCGTAGCAGGGCTTTTTCTAAGACCTCTTGCTCCCTTGGGAGAAGCTGTCAGCCCACACAGCTTGTCTTGAACAAGGGAATATTTGAAGGTTTTACTTAACTCACTTTCAGATTTTTTCACAGATTAGTATTTTTTTAAACCCCGTTATGTTGTTTTAATTGAGTCTTGCCACCAAAACAAATGAACATTGTGTCACCACATCTCAGTTCCTTTCATACAACCACAGCTAAGAGAGTTTGGAGACGGTGCTACCTGCAGAAATGTTGAAGCCAATGCTATGTATAATCGTGATGGATTACATTCAAGCTACTCCATACATAAATCTGGTCACACCAGAAGGAGAACTGTGGAAAGTATATAACATTAATGTATACTCATTACATTCCTCCTTTCACAGGCTCCAAGGCTGTCACCCTGTCAGGGGGGTAGGGAACTTCGAGTAATGAGGAGTTAGATTTAAACATTTTACTAGAAATCACTGCAGTTCTTCATCAAAAGGGGGGTGCTCTGTAAAAAAACAGTGCTTCTGTCATGTACAATGGCTGCTAAGCAGCAATGAGTTCTACGTTTGTTGTCTTTTTACTGGTTGCAAAGAAGCTTTTCTCATTTTGTAGGTTTATTGAAAAAGGCAAGATTTAAAAAAGACATCTTGCAAACTGTTTAAAATTTATAGTGCAGCTTTCTACTGTCTTTGAAACCAAAGACAAATTTCCTACTGATTTTATCAGAAGCAATGCAAAGCCTTAAAAAGATAAGTAATGTTCTTTCTACCTCATGTGGAAATGTGTCATGTGGTTCCTCCCTGGATGGTATTGGCTATATCTTTACAAGCATACACCAAAGACTGAATTTGGTCCAATAGTTAACATTTTATTTATTCAATTTGCAGAACCTTTGCTCAAAATGAAGGCCAAACTGGCCCACGAAGTGGGGAGGAGGAGTGTAGAGCAGGCAGCCACATAAAGTAGGGTGTCTCCCTCCATGATTAGAGAGTAGCTGGACCAGGAGATTGGTAGCGGAGTAACGCTCTGGAGCTGCGGTGCCACACATTGGTGCTTACATCTCTCTTATCACTCGTTTTTCAGAGCCAACAAGCCGTCAGTGCCCCTAAAAATCCTTTTCTCTTTTTCAGGGGAGTAAGTGTGTGATTCAGTCATCTAATTGAAGTCCCAGATTTGAAACTTTTGCTGAGGAGCTTGGCTGGTTCAGGCAGAGGATGCCATGTTACAACAGATATTTTTCAGAGAAGAGCAGCGCTTTAACAGCCAGCTCAACAGGAGGGAATTTCCTTTCCAGGCAGAATGAGCAGGCAGGTCTGTTGCTGATCACCAAGTCTGTGGTTTATTCAACTGTTTTTCTGTGTGCTGAAGGCCCTAGCTGGTGATAGGGCTGCAAGCCTCCATTGCCAGCAGCGTACTGGTGGCACTAGGGCTTATATCTGACTTCCTACAGCTGCAAACACTGCCAGCAGTAAGATTTCACAATGCCTGGGACACAACCACTGGGATGGAGAGTGGCTTCTAACTGAATTTGGGCAGAGCGAGAGGCTCTAAGGAAGGGTAGCTTTCTGCAGAAGGGAAAGCTGATCATCAGAGGAGAGCTGATCATCGGAGGCCCCCTGCTTTTCATTTACAAAGCCCACTGCCCTTCCTGAGTTTATTGCTGGTTTGTTACGCCCTGCAAAGTTTCTTTCCCAACTCTGGATATTTTTTGACTTTGCGTCTTCCACTTGGGTGTGATTTGGTATGGTGATTCTTGTCTCTGTTATCTCCAGACTTCCATTCATGCAATGGAGGATGAGGACGGAGGCAAATTGGAGACTCAGCTTGTGCAAGTATGACACCTTTGTAAACTTGGAAAGACAAGCCACTACCACCCCAAGCCTCCATGTTCCTCCTGGCTCCCAGGCTATTGACCGTGGTCTGGCTCATCAGAGCCATGTGCTAGTTACTATCATCTTGATTCACTACAGCCAAGAGTTCTAGGCCAGGTTATGCTCATAAAATCTCTCCTTTAGTCACCTTTGTCCTGTGATTCACACACCTGTATTGGCATGCAACTACATTCCTCCCTCTGAGTTCAGCCGTGACTTGCCAGTCAGCATGCTGTTCTTACATTAATAGGAGACTCTGGGCCCCTCAGTATTGCTTATTGTTCTGCTGGGTTTGGTTTTGAGAAATGCTATCCACCTCCCACTTCAGCTAAAGCAAAAGGCAGTGTTGTATGCAAAGAGAGAGAATTTTATGGTCCTTTATAGACCTGCATGTATAGGTATAAATAATATTTTCTATCATAAATAAACATAGAAAATTCTAGAATATTGATAAGCCTCAGTTTTTAATACTGTTATGTGTCTTGATAATCAAGTTTTGTCTCTAATCAAGAATAGGTATTTTCACTGCTGAGATGTTCAGGGGCTGCTTTCTGGTTTGAGCTCTCTCTCAGTAATTCACTTCTCTGGGCTTCTAAGTAGTTGGTTTGCTCAAGGTGTTGTAGCTGTTATCCTTGAGAGTAACACACAGGTCATGGCTGATATAGATAACAAAACAGACACTGTTCAAAAAACCCTCAGTTCTGAGAGCCAATGTTGTTCATAATCCTTGATCTTCACTGGCTGCTTGCAAACTTGACAGTGTGCACCAAGGGTAGACACCTGGTATTTGCAGTTTTAACTAACAGGGAGCTGTGCTGTGGGATGCGTGTTGGGATATCATTAGGATCAGGATTACTGAACCATGTTACAATCTAACCTGAGATCACACCTGAAATTTCCCAGTCAACATGGGACTCCCTCAGATCAGGTAGCTGTTGAAGCTCAAATTGAGCTTCAGGAAACAGAAGGAATCTGAAATTGGGGTCGGAGTTGATGACATGACTCTGTCTGTAATGATGATATATATGTCAGGAATTTACTGAATTTTTGTGTTTATTTTTTAAAGGTGGGCCTAGATATGAAGACTATTTCTGACTTTTCCTGATTTCTCACCATAATTGTATTCAACTCAATTCTGCTAGTGTAATTGGCATGGGAGAACTCAAGCAGAAGAGAAATGTAGTAGGACAAAACAAATACACATCACGTTACAAGACCATATGGGCAGACTTAGCCCTACCTAAATGTGAGGGGTGCACCCTGGCAGCCTCTGTCATGTCCTGTCAAGTGAATGGTGCTGTATTCCCTGCTGTTGGGGAGAAAAAAGTCCTCTTGTTGTGTACCCTAGTGAGGCTGCATCTATAGGACAGGCTGTATTTATTATATGCATGTTGGAAAAATGAAGTAAAGAGAAGGAAAGAGGTTATAAACATAAAGAAACATGTACATTTTTTTTTTCAACACAGCATGCTACATATAGCACTGTCAGGCTAATTGGTAGTGGACCGCATGACTCCAGGCTCAGCTTAAATCCTGAAATTCCAAGACAGGAGGTCTTCTTTTGAACTTGCTGAGTGAGGCAGACTGAATTTTGGATGCATTTGAAGCTGATTTCATATCTGACCCTTGCAATAAAAGCACACAGGATATGGTGTATATCTGTGATATGCCCCTGGTTACCTTATTCTGTGGCATAAGTTGATAATGCACCTAGCCAGCATATATAATGCTTCTTGGGCCAAAATCAAAACAGATATGCAAGGGTGGGAATGAAGCTTAAGTGTGGAAAAGTTGAACACAGCCTCAGGCTTTTCCCATAGGCATGAACAAATCCCTTGAAGCCTCTCCCTTTCTAATTTTAGTGATAGAAATGGGGCTTTTGCAGGAACTTTTGATTGCAGATTATTTCTTTACATAGAACTTGTGTGACTTGTTTAAACAGCATTGCAGTTCTGCAGTTCTTTTGCAACATCTTTGGAGGGCATTAAAGCAGTGTGACAGGCCTGACCCTGCAGGAGTTGAGACGTGGGTTCAAAAAGTCTTATTCACTCATTCTTTCTGCAACCCAAGGACAGCCATTATGTTCTGCACGCGGAGTTTGTCCAAGGTTCCTGCAGTTATTGCTTTCCATCCTTCCTCATGCCTTTCCATGGCATGGAGATCTCTGAAAGAATGCCTTTATTTTTCTTGTCACTGCCATAAATGCTTCCCTGTGGGTCCTGGGTTATAGGAGAGGATTGTACTTCTGGAAGTGGAACATCTGTATACTTCCCTTGCAGCACCCTAGGTTAAAGATAACATGATGTTAATTGCCTGTTGCTGAAATATCCTTGTGGAAAAGCTGGTGTATTTCTGGAATAGAAGCATGCTGCAAAAATTCAGTAAAAGTTTAATCCCCTGGTCTGCCACAGACTGTCAGCGTGTCCTTGAGCAAGTTCATGGGTCTTTGTGTAACTCGATTTCTTATGAGTACAATTTAAAATAAGTACACTTCCCTATTGTATTTGAATGCTGGGGTGAGAAGTGCATTAAGGACTGTAAAATACTTGTTGTCTGCAATGGTCAAGCCATATAAAACATTACTTTAGCTGTTAAAATACCTGAATAAACAATATGGCCAGAAGAGCCTGAGTTCTCCATGAGGTATTCCAGCCACTGCTGAAGGCCTGTGCCAGCACGCTGTACTGCCTTGTATGTCACTGTTAATCAACATTTCCCTTCCTGAAAGGATTTGTTGAAGGAGCACCATTTTACTCTATCTCAGACAATGCAGGTTGGCTAACATCTCTGGGATTGCTCATCATAGACAGTAAACTTTGAGAGGATGCTAATACTTCATAAGGGCCCCACTAGCCTGAGGATCCTTCTGGTACTTAGGCGTTAACTGGAGATGGTCAGGGCTTCTGTACTGTCCTAGATCAACACACTTCATTGTAGTTCCCTGCGTACTGCAACTTGCATCAGATCTGTCCTGTTAAATCAGTAGAATTATTTAAATAAATTATTTTTATTAATTTATTATATGAAAAAATTTAGAGCAAATTCCTTTGATGTGTGATATCCTAATCACACCCGCAGGGCATTAGCAGGCACAAGGCACATCTGAGTGTCTCTAATTCCCTAGTGGTGTGATTATATCTCATAATATTCACAACCCCCTGGAGCTTCTTTACTGGTATAAATAAATCAATTATTTAAGTCAAATACTTTGATCATTAGAAGCTGCCAGTGAGCGCTTGAATGCCTGAGCTGTGCGATTCACCAGGAATGATCCTGCCTCTCAAAATGCTGAGCAGCCGAGCTGAGTGCTACCAGCACTTCATTTCAATCTGCTTTATAAATTAGATTAGAAGTCGGTTTCCAATACTTCATCCTGGATAGCAAGGAAGGGAGAACTTTACAGGGGTGGAATTATGAGATATTGCTGCCAACAGATCCTTTTATCATTTAACACTGCTGTCATAGGTTAAATATGAGCTACTGTTCATATTAACTAATAGCTATTATACAGAAAACTGACACAGGGATTCTAACTAATGCACCATGAACCTGGTTCACACACACTGCACCATATTAACTATTATTTGCACATATGGATGGAAAGGAGTTTTGAGTCACTTGGGATATATGGCAAATTAGCATTTTATATCATATTAATGAAGTGTTAATTGCTCCTTGCAACCTTTTTTTGTGCAAATTGAATGGGTCCTATTTGCATTGTCATGTAACTGCTGTATTACCTTGCAGCACTTTCATTAGGATGAGGCAGCACAGAGTTCATCGAGGAAAAATATTAGTAATTGTGATATAATTAGTTATGAAACTAATATTGTTTAAAGTAGAGCAGAAATACCGTAGTTGACTTTGGTTTAGCTTGGGAATATTTTTTATTAATAGGTTTTATAAAGTATCTTTCATTTTGCATATATTAAACTGACATCTTTACAAACACAGCTCCCTGCTCCAATATTTTCTTTTTCAGTTCCTGTTTGTCAGGGTGTTTTGTATCTTATAATGAAACATGAAACATAGCAAAAAACCCCAAACCAACAAACTGGGGGGAGTAGTTTATTGCTGGCCATTTATCTAAAGTGAATCACAAGTCTGGAACTTTTTGAAATTGTGAAATATGAAAATATCTCTAAATATATTGTATTTTCAGGTGTCCATGAGCCTGCCCAAACAACAGCAAAGTCTGTAAAACAATTTAAGAAATGTTGAAGGTGTTACAGTCCTAATCACTTGCAGGATCTGGTTAACTATCACAGAAAAAATTCTCCATAAGAGTAAAATATAGTATGTGATATTTTCAGCCAGGGCAGGTATTTTGTGGGAGAGGTAGAAAAAAGTGAGGCAAAAAACCCCTGAAAAGTAATTTCATGCTAATTCATGTTTCCATGATTGCAGAGGAAGCATGATTAATTTCTGCAGCCTCTATGGGGAAGGCACCCAGACAAAATGACATAAATCTACATTAGAGGATTTAAATGCTTTTGCCAAGAAGAAAGTGAGCTGAACTTTGGGTAGCACAGCCCTTTGCTAGTCAATTTATCCAGACTTAGGGCCTGCACCTATTCTTTTTCAGTGACGTATTGGATACGGACAGATTGCAAGTTCCAGCCGAAGGCGGTATGACAGCTTTATTGCTGTTGCATGGGCAAGATGTTGTCTTTGATTGGGAAATAAGCTGTGGACTTACAGAAAGGTATGTACAAAGAAATGCTTTCAGATATTTGTATTATTAAAATAAATGTTATTAATACAGATTAACTAGCATTTAAATTCTCTCTGTTTTTGCTGTGGATGCCTATGCATTTGTGTAGATGTACATATTTATCCAAAAGCTAGTCTCATCTTGAGAGAAAACTGAGCAAAGAGACTGTGCATAATATAATCTGTCACAGAATATATTCTCAAGTGTCTGTAGGGGAGGGGAATTAGGTCTCGCACCTCAAACAGATATCCTGAATGCTCTATCCAGCTGTACAAACAATTGCACAGGACGTTGTCCCAGGTAGGCATGAAGCAATGCGGCAAGTAAAGACCTTGTTGCTGACTTAGACTTAAGAGCGTTTCCAAACAAGCACAAGCAGCTCAGCATATTTTTCAGACCTGAAGTCTAGATAGGGGCATTTGCAAATTGCTTTGTTTTGCCCTGTATGTGATCCTGGTTTACCTGATGTAAAAAATGTGGATCATCTGGATTTCAGCTGTATTCTGTCCACCCAGGGGCCAAAACAGAAATACTTGATTATAGTGCTACGTGCTTCCGATTTGTTCTGAACCAAAGGAATTGTATTGGTGAGCTGGACAAAACTGGCTTTGTGACATCTCCTTTTGCCTTTGCAAAGTGCTTTCTTGTCTGTCTACCTAAGCTTAGACTTGCTGAAGTCTTTATGGGGAAAAATATTTTCTCTCTCTTTTTTTTTTTAATTTTACTTTTTTTCTGTCTTAAAAATATTTCATAGCCCTTGCTATGGTATTCTGGGAGACCTCAGTAGATGATTGAGAACACAAATATTATTTTATTGGTAAAGTCAGAATGCATCAGCAAAGTCTTACCTGGCAGCAGTGCGCTGAAGCTTGCTGTATAGTGTGCGTCAGAGCTGAGGTTTTAATGGGCTTGTTAGTTATCACAACAAATGTGGACCCTGCAGGGAATTGTTTACTGTATGTAAGAAGATGAGGAGGTCCTGGGTGTGGTTAGGAGAAAAGGGCGATATGGCAACCTCAAGGATTTTATGGGTTTATGTTAAACAAACAGCTGTGGTAACATCAGGAGGTTATCAGGAGCCCGAGGAGATGCAAAAGCAAAGCTCTAGTAGAGAGATAGTGGGCTGACAGGTGGGCTGCACTGGTGTATTCCTCTCCTAGTCCAAACGAGTCTGGGAAAGGAGCTGAGCAGAAAAGGGAACTTTTGGTAAATGAGGAACGCTGTGTCTTGCTTCACAAGCCACTTCCTGTGTTACGTGTGCATCTCTTCTCCAGGCACTGCTGACAGGAGTCCTTGCTGAGCTCTGGAGGCCAACTCTGGGCTATGCAGCTTTTAAGTTCTAGCTAAGAGTGTAGCTTAAGCTACTGGCTACCAAAAGTCATTAATGTGTGGCACAGTTCGGTGCCACATTAATTCGGTGGCTGGTGAATTCAACTTCAGTACAATTCCCTGCAGTTACTTTATCTGGATGAAAAGGCACTGCAGATTTCCTCCACTGGCTGTGTCTACAGAAATAAAGGGCTCTGAGTGAGCGTGTAGCAAAGCCAGTAAGTGTGTGCCAAGGTGGGGGGGGGGCTGCAAATCAGGCTTGGAGACACCTTGTTGCGATGACATGGAGGAAACTTCTGTGGCTGAGATATGTATCTCTTCCTTGTCTTAGAAAAAAAAAATTAAAAGGAACACTTAATTCTACAGGCTGATAAGCAAGAAGCTTTTCAGACACCTAAAATGAGTAATGTGAAAAATTAATAGTTTGGAGTCCAAAGCAAAGTTTTTGTGACCTCAGAAAGGGAGAGAGAAAGAGAGAGTCTTTAAGAGAATGAGAAGAATCTAAAAATACTGATTTCAATTTGCCATGGGAGGGAGCAGGAGAAACAAGCCACTGGAACAAGTTCCTGAAGCTTCTTGCTAGTTGGAATGTCGAACAGCAGAGTGAAAACAAACATTTCTATAAGGTTTGCCTTCCCAGAAAAGATTAAGTCCAGGCCCTTGTGCCTTGCACGCTGTTGCTGGCAGCATCTGGTCCTGTTTGAAACAGCAAAGAAGGCAAGACTTTCAGTGCATTCATCTGGTAACACTGATTTATGGAAAAAGGGGAAAACCTATGGAGGATGTCTTTCTTTGGGAGGGGGGTCTAGGCTGTGGCAGGGTCCAGCTTGTACACTTGTGAAGGGCTGTGCTCAGCCTCTGGGGCTGAAGGGAGAAGAGGGGATGGTCGTGCTCTGCACAGAAGCCCAAGGCAGCACCCTGCCTTCAGCAGAGCTCTTCAAGGGGTGCCTGTGTCAGGCAGCCCTCTCCTTTCCCCAAATTCAGTCTTTGATGCAGATTTCATGAGGCATCCTGAGCCTGTGTGATTCAGTTCTGTGTTTTGTGTGATTTCTGTCCAATTGCTGTCTCAGGAATATTGCTCCTGGGTTAGGAGCGCCAGCAAATCCTGCTTTAGATGGCCCACCTTTCTCTTGTTGGGGGAGAATACTGTCTGTGTGTGTCTCCAACCGGCCAGGCGAGAAGGAAGCTTTGATATTTGATTTGACTTTTTTTCTCTTTAACGTGGAGTCCAAGCAAAATCACAGCCCCTGTACCTTGCTGTCTTTGAGAATAATAGAGTGACTGAAATAAGATGATAAATTAAAATGAGGCAATGAAAATTGCTTAAAATCAATGCATCCGAAGGTTACTGGGCTATTAACATGAGATGAACTTTCTTGTGACCTATATGCACGCAAAGATTGACACCTATACAGGATCAAAGGAGCTTATGAAAGGCTAGAGTACATGAGAGGAAATTGAAAATGTGTAGGTTGTCGATCTCAAGAGTGGCTTTTATTAGTTATTGTACATAATAACTATTGTGTCAGAAATGAAAGGGATTAACTCTCACCCAAGGTATTGCACCTGAGCAAATATTGTCTTGCCTGGGTGAAATTTGTGCCAACACAAAGAAGACCTGGTATGAGGCTATGTACTGCTTAAGTCTCACTTAAGTCTTCAAAATGAGGATTATGCAGGATTTTAGTAGAGCAAAAATATAGGGACAATTTTCAACCCTTATATTACTGCAGTGTATGTTCCCAGGGCTTTTGGAGCAACATAGAGTCTCACCAGAACACATGAAAGCTGTCAGAAAGTACTTTCTCTGCAGAATGACCATTTTACAGATTTGGGAGTTTTTCATGTCACTGAACTGAAGCTCCGAAGGGATGTTAGAGAGAGGCTAACTTGGTAAATGGCTTTTAATGGCTGAATGTTTTCTTCTGTGCTGCATTTTCCAATGGCTCAAATGCTTTGGTCTATGTGAGCAAGCAGGGGAATATTTCGCTGTGATCAATAGGATTATCTGAGAAATACTTATATGGGACTGCAGATGACAGTTTGTTGTTGGAAGTGTGGTTAGAAAACGCTTGAAATTTCAGAATAAAAGTAACAAACATTTTCAGGCCAGAGGAAGAAAATTCTCAGACTTTAGTACAAAGGAAATATTTCTCATGCTGAATCCTTCTGTCTAGGTCTGCTTTCAGCAGAGGACACTCACCTTTCAGTCGCACTCTTGCATCTGTGCCCAGTTTGCACACCTCTTGCTAAATATTTTCCTGTTTGTGGAAGAATGGTGAAATGGTTTCACAAGAACGCAGACCATTTACTTGACAGCCGTTCCCGTATTTAATTGTCTGTCTTCAGTGATAAGGCGTGCCTATGTAATCTGGACTGTAACCACCAGAGGGGAAAGGAGTAGGATATAATATACACTCAGTGTTTTCAGAAAAGCCTTTCTTAGTTTTTTGGGGGATTCCCATATTTATTATGTCTCCCCTTCCTCCTGCCATGACATAGGTTGAGGGGAAAAGAAACGGGGAACCTCATGGTGTATTTCTGTAAAGCTCTCCCTCTGTGTATTAGCCTGTTTCCAGGGATACCTTCTAAAGATGCCTCTGTTTTTTCCAAGTATGTTCCAAGACATGGAGATTGCTTACAGGGTGTAAGAGCCTTGGAGATACTGTTGTATAAAACTGTTCCTTCTGAGAGGATGTTTGAAACTGCTTTGAAAATTCAGTGTTTTTGAGGAGCTTGTCACCTGCTACCCTCACTATAGTTTCCACATCACAGAAACACTTTTCTTCCCTATAAAGCTAGTATTGAACATTGAGCCCTTGCTGTATGGCTGACTTAATAGAGTTATTGGTTAGACTGAAGGATCATTTTACTTTTTTTTCTAGATTTTTTACTTAAATGCTTTTCAAGCCAAACTTATTCTGATCTGATTTTACTAGATTCATTTGTCCTGCGCTCCCCTCCTCCCCTTTCCTTATTTAATTTGATTTTACACATATAGCTGTAAACAGTGTATTTTTATATCTTGCATCAGTATAGTGGTTATGTTCTGATCTGAAGCTGATTAGTGATCTGAGGAAGCCAGATCAATCTGGCTTAGGTAAAATGATCACAGATCTTTCCCCAGTGGCATGCATGGTTCCCTACCTTCCTGTCAATCCAGAGTACAGCACCAGAGCAAAGATTGTGCCTCCCGGTGAAAGGAAATCTAATTTACTAGGTTTATATAGTACTGTAATCAGCATGTTTATAGCTAGTGGTAATTATATTGAGTTTGTTGGCTGATAAATTGATCTCATCCTACTCCTGTGTGCCTTTGGATGTTGTGTTTCTTGTGTTGCCCTGGCCGGTATCTACTGATCGCAGCGTCATTTGCTGTTGCTTCACAGCCTTTGCTGGCAAAATCTTAGGCTTCTCTTTTGCTCCTTTGAGTAGCTGATAATCAATAACAATAGTATTTACAAGCAAGAATGAATAGGGCTGGTTTTCATGCCAGAAGGCCTTAGTGCTTCTCTGATACGTGAGGAGGTCATAGGGTGATGATGGACTCCCTTATCCTTCATTTAATGTTTGCCTGATGTAAGAGCACTGCAAAGTAGTTCTTTATCCTTACAGAATCCCTGTGAGGTTTGCAGTACTGCTGTCACCATTTTATAGATGAGGAAATTTTTGGCAGAACAGAATCAAATGACATAACCAGCATTCCTCTAATATGTATATCAGATGGTGATGGTGATATATAGAATGTGGGAATTCTTCATTGCAGCACCTTATAGCTTCTTCACAAGTTTGGCTGAAGACTTTGCATTCTTCTTGATTTCTGTCCTAGTCAGAATTGCTCTGTCATCTGCTCCAAATTAATTTTTGTAGGTTTTCCCTAATTTGCCAAATAAAAATACTGGAACAACTTTTGTGTCATGTTTGCAAACTGCATAGAGGTGAGGGAAATCTTGGATGAATCAGATCATGGATGTTACAACTTGCACCTGCGTGGCTGTGGCTGAGCTATGAGTAAGTGAGAACCTTTCTGTGCTAGGTGTGTTCCTTTCCAGTGGTCAACATCAAGTTTTGGAAAGCAGGATGGTTTTCCTTTGATATGTTTTTGATATATCAAGGCAAAAGTAAAGGAATATGCATTTCTTTATTATTAGGGGGAAAAATGCATTTAGATATTAGTTTTGACCAACTTCCTCCCACTTTGAAGAGAAGGAGAAAGGAAGAGAGGGAGAAAAAAAAAGGGGAATCAATGTGTCAGAAGTTTTTCTGTCTTATTTATTTCTAGAAAAAACATCACTAGTGAGCTTATTAGTATGGCATTTTCAGTGGAAATACAGTATTTCTGCTGGACAAAATGCAAGAATGTTCTATCTCATGGAATTTCCCACTCAGGAATGGAATAGTTCTTCATACTGCCACGACCGCCTTAGCTCCTATTATGGATTTAGCAAGTAGCTCAAAAATACCCATCAGGACCCAATGACACAGCTGCTGTGGTGTTTTTTCAAAGCCTTAAAGAGGCATACCAAAAAATGTCAGGAAAAAACTTGCTACTAGAATTGTTGGTTGCAATATAGAAAAGATCCTGCATTTTGCCACTGAATTTTTAGCCATTTGTTTTGATTTCTGTCACAGCGGGTTCTGCCTTGAATGTGCTATGAAATTTGTTTTGGTTTTGTTTCATGTGCACTGAGCCCAAGCAAAAGCCTTCTCTGAGAATGTCAGTGCCATTTTGCTCTTAGAGATTGTAGCTTTCAGCTTGATGCTGTCTTGTAATGACACTACTCTTGTTTGCCCTTGTTTTGATGCTCTTTTGATGTTAAATGCATTTTCTGAATGAATGTGGTTGCTCCATGTTTATAATTCAAATTACTAAACCCTGTTTTTACTGACTTTTTAATTATGCAGCATCTAAATCCAGAGTTCATTTTCTCTCAGAAGAATCCTCAGGGACTGGTAAAAAACAAAACGCCGCTTTTGGGTCAGGAAGTCCCCAAGTCACAAGTACTGCAGGAGGGTGCACTGAGGAAGTATCACTACACCCTTACCCTGATCTTATACTTTTTCCTAAGTTTGTGCTATTGGTTAGTGTTGGATACGCTATGGATCTGTGCTCTCACCTGGTACAGCTCCTTTATGTCCCTATACACACAAAAGGTATGCATGTCTTCATGCCTCGTGCCTTTTTTTGGATCTTGCTTACTGCATTCATTATTATGCACATGGAAGTTACTTATGGAAAGGTAAACATGTTTTAGGGTAATATCCTAACAGAACTCCCAGACTGTATCTGTGTTAGTAACCTGGGCAGGGCCAGGAATGGTGGCATGTGATGTTTAACTGTTAGCACGCTCCATTGCATGGTTTTGCCTGTGCCAGCCAGCACTCACTCTCCCCCATGGTGCCTGGATGTGGACTAGGGCAGCAGAATGAGCCAGGGACTATGCCAAGCAGGCAGATACGGATGTATGGATGAAGACTCCTCTTTGGGGAATGAGCAGAAGGACAGAGTTTAGCCATATGGACATAGGCTGTGCCATAAAACTTGTGCTCAGGGGCAGAAAATTGGCCCTGGACTGCTTTATTTTCTATTTCAAGGCAGGTATGTTGATTTCTGGACTGCACTGCCAGGCCCTAAGACAGAATGCATTTACAGCTCTCTGTATACAGGACGTAATTTTAATGCCTGGCTCCCTCTGTAAAATATGTCACAGCAAACTTCAAGAGGATTGTTTATGTCCCCAGAACCTTAAGCTGGAATAATGACTCTAATTTATTTATGCACATTCTGACAGCTCCTTATGTTTTATTCCGTAAAGCTAAATGTGGTCTCAACACCTTGGAGTTATTGCTACTAAGTAATGATACCAGGGAGGGATGGGGATTTTTGTCTCTGAGCAGATCTTTTCCACTCTGTAAGGATGTGAAACCACTATCCTGGTGTCTGCATATCTGCTGGAGAAAGGATGGTGAAACTGAGGGGTGATGTGGCCTAGTTGTGTAACTGAGCAGGAACAGATTGACTCTACATCAGTAGCAAATGCTTGAATAACCCAATAAACGTTGACCTTAGCATGGGACCTGTCACATTCCAACCAGAGCTGGGGAACTCTTTCCTACAGTAGAGACCCGTGAATGCTTGCTTGCTTTCTAATATGGCTCAGTTTCTGGTTTAGATCTGCTGAGTGATACAGCCTGGGTACCCACGTAGGAGAGACATGGTCTCTTCTTTCTCCATGGAGGTATGAAAGACAGTTAGACCTCTTCTGGTCTGAAAGGGTTGTGTCATTTATGGGCGTGATTGTACCATTTACATACCCACAGTGTTTCCTCTGTCTAATATATTGAGTTAGGTTTGATAATACATTTACAGCCAATCAAGGTGTTCATAGGAGCATTGAATAGTTCTGTAAACCAGCAGGATATGATATTGGTGGGCTGTAAGGCAGTTTTGACCAGGAGTTTAAGTGAAAAAAGGTAGCAACCGTAAAACCAAAGCACTATGAATTGGATGCTGTATGACATTGGACTTTCTTTTTCTATTCTCTACAGCAATGTCTATGCTACTAAAAAACTGTGAAGTAACATTCCCAAGCACGGTATTGTCTACACTTAAAGTGTTAGAAGAGTCCCTGGCAGGCTTTAGATCTGTGCCAACTAGGATTCTCCCAAATAATTTAGAATTATGATTCAGGGATTAATTCCAACCAGCAACCCATTCTGAACACGTACCTGACCTCTTGTTTTGGAGGCTAAGAGGGTTAAATAGTATGAATAGGAACTATGTGGAACCAGCATCTGTAATAACAAAGTACAGTCCCAGGCTCGTTCAATTTTCTAGTACAGATGTAGCTAAAGCAAGCTTACTTCTATACCATATACTTTTGGAAGCAGTGCTGCAGTGGGGAAGGGGAGAAATAATATGTTTAACCTAATCCAGGACATATGGGGATGACAGAAATCACATTAACACGGACTCCTAATTCCTTGCTGAATATCTTCTATTGGCTCTAAGCAGTAGTAGCACAAGAAAAATAACATTCATGATGGGCCAGTGCGGATCCCTAGAGTCTCAGTAGGGACTGCTAAGAGACAGAGCTGTAAATATGTCATGATAGACTGAAAAGAAAGAGGTACCACTCTAGGGGGGAACTCTGTGCGCAAGCATTGACTCATGTTCCCTAACCTGAGTGACAGTCTCTGAGACAGACTGATGATTGCCTTTGGGCTTTAGTTCTAGTTTTAATGCATTATTTTTATTTATTTATTTATTTATTTATTTTAAAGTCTTCTCTTACCTACTACTCCAACAGCACGGTTTCCGGGGCCAAGCTTATTTACAAGTCACATGGAGAACTACAGTTACAGATACAGTGGAAGGGTGTTACGCTGGTGCGGATACAGAAACACAGATGGGAATGGTCAGGTTACTATTAATTTACTAAGTTTATAATCCAAGAGAGTGAGCTGTAGCTACACTAGAATTCATGTGCAAAGTCATTCGCCATCAAATTCTAGTGGCAGATTTTGTTCTCTTTCCTCTCCTGTGGGAGAACTGTTAATGACCAAAGCCAATGTGGCAACTGACCACCTTTGCAAGTCCAAGCAGGGAGATCTGCCTGTTTTTTTTGTAAACACTGTGACAGTTCCCTGATTGCTAAAGTAAATTCCTGGAAAAATAATGCGAAAATTGTGAGTGTCAGCCAGTGATTTATGGCATTTTTAAGTAATCAAACGCAGCTGAAAATATTGATAAGTAAAAACTTGAGCCAAATCTTGTCTATAACCCTATCACAGAACTGCGTAAGAATACTGCATGCTCCTCCGTCCTTTTTGTGAGAAGGCAGAAATTTGTTCCATTTCCTGAAATGATTGCTGTACCTGTTAGAAGAGGCAGAACTTGAAGGTTATTTTAAAAATGAACCGCTGGGAGATGTAAGTTGAGTTACACCATCAGTGAACTCTGCCATTGTCAATCACAGGCATTTCTCTGTGGCATTTTAGCCTTGGCTCCTAGCCTTAGGACTAGGTGTAGGTATCTGGGTTCTTTTCACAAGTGGCTGGTCCTGACAAGTAGTGTAGATTGCACAGCCTTGGACTCCTGTTTCATCTTGTAAAATACACATAGTTCATCTCTAGTTGTGTCCCCGTTTTCGTTGAAAGGCACTGGCAACAAGAAGTAGCTGGTGGAGTTCCTGCCAGCAAGTGTTTAAATTTATTTGGCTGTTATAGGGGTTTTTGATATACTAGCATGATTTTTTTCTCTTTTTTTCTTGTCTGTGAATTCATGTGAAAATGAATTACGGAGCCGAGGCCTGGCCAGCATTAGGAAGTTGCCCTGCTTTAAATTAATTCTCTATATGGTGATGGGACCTTTGGGTGTTTGGAAAAGGCCAGCCACCAAATGTTTCCCCATTTTCATTCCCTAGGGGAAGGGGTTCTCATTATACTCCTGCTCCAGAGAGATCCACCTCAAAGGAAAATAGTGTGTTTAATTTTCTAGCAGGCAAGCAAATGCATCATGGAAGTCATCATGGTAAACTTGCTTCTTTTTTCTAACTTTTCTGTTCATTTGGTTTTATCTTCAAGACCCACAGTTTCTGTCGCGTGAAGTACACTAGTGTTTATCTCCAAAATATTGTCCCATGATCTTTGTTAGCCCTTTGAAACCAAACGCACACTGTGCATAAGTTACTCTGCTTAGTTCTTCAGCTAACAAATGGCTAGCTAGCTAGGTAAAAATAAGCTACTACCTAAAGACTCTCATTCCAGCCCATCAGGGTACCTGAGTATACAGAGCTAGAGCCCACAGTAACTTTTAGCATTTTGCAGTGTATGGACATATGTGAAAAGGAGAGGAAAAGGTGACTTTGTATGACCTTTATAAGGAGTTGGTACAAGGCTATATAGTTTACTTCGGGGCTATATTTTCCTAGCTTTTTCACATATGGAATAGCATCTTCCTCTGGAATAATCTCACCTATATAATGATGTCAGAATCTGTCCTACCAGCTGGAGTGAGCTATTTCACACGGTATCTGATATTGTTTCCTTTTTATCTGTTGAGATAGAGTGCTTTGCTGTGTATCTTGATATCCCATGGCTCTCTCTTTGGAGCTCTGTTCACACATCTTGATTCCATCTGTGCTCTTGAAGAGGCCCGTTAGGTGGAAGATGTATCTGTCAAACACATGTAGATTCTGGACAGCAGCCCTTTATGGGTCACGCCTTGAAACATTACTAATTTGATTTCAAAGGGAGCTATTACAAAATGCCTTTTGTGTTGTTAGGCCTCAGGAGAAGGACCTCAGTTGGACACAGTGAAATGCTGCATTTGCTATAGCCATGGAGCCCCTTGTTGGAACAGATATAAGAATCAGTCATGTCTTTGTTTCGGAGCTCGGTACCTCTTCAGGAGAAGTCCCCTGATGAGAGAGGGGGATGGCTGAATGTCTGTTAAAAGGTCCAGGGGACAGAAACTTAGTGATCCACAGCATCCATCTGATGCTGTCCAAAGCTGTTGAGCCACCTCAGGAAATGAGTGGAAATGTGACTCTTGTTTGACTATCCTGAGTCCTGAAAGTAGGATTGTGGGTGCAAGAGGGTTGGAGTACACATCTGTGCACTCTGTGGCAGTGCTTTGAAGATCTGTGTTGTAGCCTGTGGCTTTTTATGATGCGGTCATGTGCATTTTTTAAGACTAAGAATTAGACACCTTTGTGCTTGAAGTTAAGCATGACCGTGACTTATTCAGCTGTCACTCTAACAGACTTGGTGTGAGAACCATATGGATGGGAAGAAGTAGCCTAGACTCAAGATGCAAGTTCATGGATTGCGAGACAGGAGGCCAAACACTGAAACAGCATCTGACAAAAGTGAGTAATTGGTAAAAGTTTCCACTTCTATTCAGTCAAATTTCCAACATAAATTGGTCCATTGTTTTGAAGTAGTGGCTTTTTCCCTTGGTAAGCTGTGGATCTTCCCCCACAGCTACTTCACTATTTGTAGTTAGTTACAGTTGCTCATAGGCTGCACACTCTCTGAGCACATTAGAGCTGTAGTAGTAGCTTGACTGGCATTCAAAAACAGACAACGCTTGGGACTTGGTAATACTCTAACTAGTGCAGTAGTGTGCCAAAATAAAGGTCATTTCAATTTCATGTTATGTCACACAGTTTTGAAGTGACATGTGTTTAACGAGTTTTCTCCAGTAAATGAACGATAGCAAGTATTACACTAATAGGCTTTGATGATATGCCCACCAAAAAAAAAAAAAGGCAAAATCTTTCCAAAAACATTAAACTGGTATTTTACCAGAAGAAAAAAAAAACAAAACCAACAACAACGACAAAAAACCCACCCAAAACCAGAACAAAGATTCAAACTCCTGCCCCCAAGCTTCTGTAATGAAGAAAATTAGACTTTTTGTCCCTTTCCAGATGATGGTTTGCAGAAGTTTCACTGTAATTTATTTAAGTGCACCCATCACTACAGACATTGAGGCTGATCTTCTGATAGGAGTAGGAGAACATGAAGGGCACAAGTTAAGCTTGTCACAGAAGCTGTATCAGAAACCTCATGACAGGACCACTAAAGGAGTGAAAAACTAGTCCCTATGTGTATGGAGCCTATAATTATGTATAGAAAGGTTTGGAGTAGTTTCTGTCTTCTCATATAGCAATGCCTGTTTGTCTTGCCACTCTACCCGGTACCCCAGTTGGTTGTTCCCTGTCATCTTTCTATCAGGCTATGGACTCAAACAAGCACAAACTGGAACACAGGAGGTTCTATCTGAACACAAGGAAATAATTCTTCATGGTGAGGGTGGTCAAACACTGGCACAGGTTGCCCAGAGAGTCTGTGAAGTCTCCGTCAGTGAAGGTATTCAAAAGTCATCTGCACAGAGTCCTGGGCAACCCGTTTCAGGTAGCTCTGCTTGAGATGGATGGATCAGATGATGTCCAGAGATCCCTTTGAACCCTAACTGTTCTGTGACTCTGTGATTCTATGACTGCTTGATCAGAACTGTTGGCATCTTCTTCTTCAAAGGCTTAAAGGCGTTCAACAAAATTTGTTACCCAATCTTTTTCTTGGACATGTTGCTTTCGGTGTCAGTAGTGGGTTGTGTGACACATGAAAAAAAATAAATAGCTTCTTCAGTAAAGAATAGGAGGGAGAACTGTTTTGATACTTGGTGGTGTAGCTTTTGAGTGTGCAGGAGGTACCATTGCATTGAGACGTCTTCTCCAAGGAGGATGTGTGAAGAGTATAGGAGGTAGGGTAAACACTTGTAGATGGCTGGTAGTGTAAACACTGTTAATGTACTCCTTTCAGCAATTTGCAACAAAGCCTATACCAGTTGGGTTTTGCAAAAGTTCGTTCTTAATATTCTATGTAATGTTTAGTAGTCAGAGAATGAACCCTTTCTGAGCTGGTCACACACTAAGTCTTGTCTTCTTTTTGTTCACTACTCCCATTGAAGTCAAACTGATGGTAAACTGTGAACTGAGAGGTCAATAATGTATGCAAAATAAAGTGTCCATCCTCCTACACCTCCTGTCTGCACACAGTGAGCAATAGGAATAAGAAGAGATCAGGTCTGGTTTCCTGGTAAAATTTGGCATTAGGCTGCAATTCTAGAACCGGGCAGCTAAAGTAATTCTAATTAAATTCCTCTGGAGATGCATTTTTCTGAAAGGGAGTGGTTGGTTATATAACACTTCATCTTAGGTACACAAACTGCAAAAATGCTGCTGTGTTGTATACAGATGCTAAATCTTTCTGCGTTGTTTAGCTGATCAATTATTTTTTTTTGTGTCAATGGTTATATGGCATTATTTAACAGAGGACAGTTAAGTTCATATAAATAATAATTTAAAAAAGTAGGAAGAGACCACCTACTTGCTATCTTAAGCAATATGATGAAATTTAATAATATGACCATTTGGTACTACTGTAAATTGTTCTTACGAGCTGTTCTATAATGTTTTACTACCACCCAATAACCATGCCAAATATCATGTGATGTTCATATTTTTCCAGTACATGGGCATGAGCACTTGTATGAGCTTCCATGATGATAATATTTGGCTTGCAAATTATTTTAACAAATTTTGAAGTTTTTTTAGTCACATAAAATTCAATGCCAGAAAATAAACAAAATGGTTTCAGGAATATTTATGATGCTGTGCTTCTTATTAAATGCAGCCTGATGCATTCACAGTAATAGGAAACTGCAGTTGCTATCTTTTGAATGCATGTATGGTATAACTGAGAAATCTCTCAGGACGACAAAATACAATGTCTTTGCTACTTTTCAACTGATACGGTGCCCAGCAAAGTCAGTAGAAATTATCTTCTGAGTAGAGATAGCAGGATAGCGCTTTACTTCTCTTCCTTTGCCATAGATTTCCATATAGTTGCACAAGCATTGTGTCACTGTTTTTAATTGGCTCTGTTGTCTGGCAGGCTAAGTTATTCTTCAGATCCTCTTTTACCTTCTAGGGCATCTAGAATTCTTTACGTTCTACATGTCTATGTGACAGTGTTGTCACGGTGCCTCTCTGGCTGATCAGCCCCTGGCACCGCACTCGGATCCATGCACTCAGCAGAGGGGCTGAGAAGGAAGGGAATTGTGAAAGGGCTGGTGCCAGGGATGTCAGAGCCAGTAACCAGCCTGGTGTTATGGGCTTGGGGGAAACCGCCCCCTGGGACTGCAGCTGTCCGGCAGGACTGAAGACAGGTTGGATTGCAGACGTATAGTAATGCTTAAAGGCTGGCTACGCTGTCAGAGTATCATGTCTGTTGTTTCACAAGAGAATTGTGTGCAGTCTTCGGGCCTTTCATGTCTTGCATTTTATCCTGAGACCCATCTCCCTTTGAAAAGACATTAAAAAGGGGTCTAGCATGTATGTGGGTAGGATTTTTTTCCTAGCAGGAAAGAAATTTTTCAGACTTTGCATGCAAATTGTTGGTAAGATGGAGCACTGTTATATAAACTTGGAGCATGTGAAATGTGAGAGGAATGTGTTCTGTAATTGATGCATTTGTTTGAATGAGTGATCACAATCAAACAATGCATCTTAATTGTTTTCTCTTCTTTGGAATAGTCTTGCAGTCCAGGAAAGAATAATACGAACACCAGGAAAGTAGTATCCAAACTGTATTGTTGTAGAGTAAGATTTTAGATTGGATTATATGCAGATAGTTGTTGGAAAAATCAAAGTTACTGCTTCCATAATAACCATGGCTTTGCCAAAACTGAATTTGCATTACATTTGCAGAGATCCTATATCTATAGAAATGGGTTAAAAGACCAATGGTGGGGAATTCTCTTACTTGCCTGTAAAAAATCAGTCACTGGCCAAAAAAGAGGTGTAAATTCTCTCTGTTGTTGCTTTTGACTGATGCTGTTAAACAGAACTACTACTAAGTTGGCATTTTATTTTAAAACTTAAAACTTAATTTATTTTTTTTTTAGGTCTCTCAACTCTTTGTGGCTTGCATTGAATCTCTGTTGTCTTCTGGGAGCATCCACTCTTTATTAGTCCTTCTGTGAAATTTCAAGATGATATGTGCTGCCCCTGACACAAATGCATCTCCCAGTGGCACTTCCCATGCTGGTAGGGTTGGTTAAAAGGCAGTGCACAATCCTTTTGGACTGATCTGCATCTGACAATGGGAGCAATTGTGGCATCAGGACACATACTTTACAAAATAATTCAGGTGTTATTGGAGTGCTGGATGTGTTTTTGTTGTACAGAGCTGGTTTCAGTACATTATAAGAGGAAAAGGCTCTACTTAGTATTCAAGGATGGATGAACAGATTGGAAGTTATGTTTGGGATGGGCTCTTGTCGCTACTGAAAATAACTGTGGAGTCTCCAGGGAGTCTATTCAACTCTGCCACATCTATGTTACAAGGAAACCACGTCAATTGTACTGAAGAACTTGGATGAGTTTCACAAAACCACTTCAGTGTGACTTAGTGTTCTACCATTCTTTTTAAAGAGTGCTGTACCTTTTTCAGACAGAATAGGGATATGAAAAGTAAATAAACCATTCCTATCTCCAGGATGAAGAAAAAAAGAGGAGAGGAGGAGCATGGAAAAACATACTGTAAATGTAGGTTGTACTGCACAAAGCTGCTGTGCTGGCGTTGGTGACCAGCTCTCCACTGCCCTGGTCTATGGGCTGCAGAGGGACTGTCAGATGGAAAGTCTGCTCAGAATGACCGTGTTCCATAGTCTCTGCACAGTTTTAAATAGCCATTATGTGACACAGCAAAGAATCAGACCCAGGTATGGGTTATAAGCAAATACTCGGTAGTCTCCATTCTAAATGCAGGATGTTTCCCTGCTCATTGCAAGCAAGATCTGCAGCCCACTCAGCAGCTGCTCCACTTAATTGTTCCACAATTTTCTTGGCCAAGATCTTTTTCCGTGTGTGTAAAAGAGCACCTTTAAGATTAACCGTGAAAAATTATTTTTAAGATGTCTTCTTTGCCCTTGACAGAAACACTCTCTGATGGGGGACTCTGTGTCACAAAATGGGAGCTGCGGTTCAGGCTTGGTCATGCTGCTCCTAACTTTTCTCTGCGTGACTGCACTGTAGCTTGAATTGATCATGGCAAGTAAATTGAAGCTGTTAGTTCATTTAATTGTCAACTCTGTGTCTGTGCCCTAAGTCAGTCAATGATTCTTCTGAAGTGAATGCTACTATACCACATAGCTGCTCACATGGCCATTGGATGTGTATTGATGGCACTAATGGAGTCACTGAGCCACGCTCACATCTAGCAATGTCACAGCTCCCCAGGTATTGATCATGATGGTGATTTGTTCTGCAGCAGTGTCCTGAAAGCCCAGGCAGTGTCAGAATCCAATGTTCTAGTTTGTAGATAGGATGACATAGCCCCAGGGCTAAAGAGGCTGCATGAAACTTGAAAGAAGATAGTAAAAAGCAAAACCAGTGGTGTTAATGATGATACAGTATGCACAGGCTAACTTTACAGTCATTGAGATTCAGCATCCCTTGGAATACCTTAAAAATAGTGAACGTAGTCATGATTTTTTAAAATACTGAACTTGGCCATCATATTTTAATTAAAAAGAACTTTGCTGGCCATTCTGAACCTAGCTAACATAGATGATTAATGTTTTATTGACCAGATGATAGGGTAGTTTTGATGAATGTTAGAAAGACTGGCAGCAATCTTAGAAGTTAGTCTAGGGAAAATTTTCATTTGACCTGAGTGTAGCAATGGTCCTATTAGGTCTGAAAACATCTTGTAGAAAACAGCTGTTAGGTTAATAGTCCACCTCACCCTGAAGATAGGATTTCTCTTAACTGTATTCTGTCTAGAGATGTGTTTTCATGGTCTTTTGACAGCTAACATTAATTTAACCCTATTTTGCTTCCTTTCCATCTTCTATGCTACTTTAAATAATCACTCTGCCTCTTGGATGTTTTGCAGCCTACTAGTATTTGTAGACTCACCATTTCTGGTCACTGGCAACCTCAGCCATATCTGAACTAGTGACCTGGAGATGAAAAGCTGTGTATTACATTACTGACCCTCTGAGAAATACATTACCCATCTCTGCCTCCTTTGCATCTAAAGAAAATTATTTTTCTTTATAGGCTGTTCTTCTTCCAAGCTTGCTCTCTCTTTGTCTAGCACTTTCCTTAAAAATGTCTTTGAGACCTATCCTGGGGAGCATAATCATCTTCATCAGAGGTTAAGAAAGCACAACAACCTGTAACATCAGAAAATTATTTTCCACGTGTACAATTGGATAAGATGATATTGATGCAACATCTGAGAATAAGTAATAACTTTTGCAGCAAAGGCATTTGATTTTATTTTTCTTTTTCATTGATAATCATTCCATCATTCTAAGAATTCTTCTAGAAAACAGGGTTCTGTGTATAAACTAAAAACTTGGCATTTCTGGGGAAGAAGGTCAGTGATGATATTCATGGTTGTACAAATGATCTGAGCTGATGATAAGTAGCATGCAACCACCTGACAGTGTGATGCAACCAGAGAAAGGTGCCTGGGGTGTACTGGGGAGAAATGACACAGTTGCGTATTTATTGTGCTGAGATCAACTTGCAGGATCACGAACAAGAATCAGTTCTTTTTGAGAATGAAAAAGGAAAAAAAGTGTATCCCATTGGGCACCACTGGAGGAACACTTAGCCAAATGAAGGTGCTAAGCCTATTGAAATGTTGAGAGTAAGCCAGTCCTGTTTCCCTATTGCTTACTGTACTGAAGCAAGACCATTATAGGACCAAAGCAGTGTATCCATGGGAACGTAGAACTCAACTTTAAAATTATAAGCTCTTAAGAAAGCAACTGTTGGGGTTTTTTTCCCTCTCTCTTTTTTTTTCTTTTAAAATAATTTTGTAACAAATGGTCTAAAAATGGTACTTTATGAATATACCTAAGAAACAATAGGTACGTTATGGCACTTAGGATGTTAATTTAATGAGTAAATCTAGATCTTCCAAATCAGGATTATTTTGTAGTGTGATTCACTGATAATATGAATAAGTGTTTTCAGGATCAGATTGCACTCTACACTGGAAATTTCTCAGAGTTAATGGTTCCTCCAGCTAGTCATTTATTCCCAGGAAAGCCCTCCTTATTGATTATTATTGCGTATTAATGGGTATATCAGATATTTATTTTGCAAGTTTCTTGGTTACATTTTCTTTAGTGAATGTCCCAGGGGTAAATGAGCTACAGAAGTTGAAACAGGCAGTACTGTTTTGCTATGTCTAGATATTAAAATGTATGTTCAAAATATCAAATATATTGCAGGAGCATTTGGTGCAGGCATTTGAATTCCAATAACGTAATGAATTGCAAGACTTGCTATTATATAAATGTGAAATCAGAAAAAGCTGGGTGGATCATGTCAAGGATACTAAAATGTAAAGCATCACAGAGGGCCAAATTTCTAGTACAGTTCTAGATACCCATCTTCAGCACTGTCTGTGAAAAAGTCCAATCTGTGTATGCAAATCAAACTGCACATTTCCAGCTAACACACTTGTGTGAGCAAATGGAAATTTAGCAGACGTAAATTTAGTAGTTCCCTTTAAATTGGTCTTACCAGTGTCTGAGAGGTGATTGGATGAGTTTGTCAGTGTTCCAGATATAGCTTATAATTGCTGCTTCACATTATAAACAAAGCCATTAACTGAAACATATCTACATTTACTGAAATGACTTTCAGTCACTGAAGACATTGGGGCACATTTAATGCCTTTTTGCTTTGTGTA
The DNA here is from genome assembly GCA_025769975.1 of Gallinago jamesoni. Classification (NCBI taxonomy): domain Eukaryota; kingdom Metazoa; phylum Chordata; class Aves; order Charadriiformes; family Scolopacidae; genus Gallinago; species Gallinago jamesoni. Next base: position 99,299,724 of record JAOQGH010000023.1, on the reverse strand, counting down.
AAGACAACAATAAATCTTGCACATTTGCTAATATTTAAATCAAGCTTCAAATTTAACCCAGATGACTACTTTGATGGAGGAGCAGGCTTTATGCATTCAGCTAAAAATCTCTTTTTTTTACATAAATATTTTTTGTTGCAGGTTTATTTTTGATAGGTCCTTGTATAAAGACATTGCCTTCCAGAACAAACATTGGAATTTTAGGGTTACTTGAAATGAATGCATAGGGATATGTTACATGTCATATCTATGCTGCCCCACATGCAGTTGGATAAAAAGAAATTTAAATACTGCTGGACCAAACCCACAATAAAACTCTAATATTTCAGTAGACATGGTTGCATGTGAAGATACTGCAGAATGCAGCTCATATTCCTGGATCTCTTCTCACGAGAGGCTGAATATATGAAGATACTTCATAAAACAAATCAGAATGGAGGACTTGTAACAGTGCTTGGAGTTACGTACTTCACAGGGCTGCTTTTGGGGCAGCAGAAAGGCTAGAGAGCAAGATGTAATTTAACCTTATACATGTGTACCAGGATTTGAATAACTGCACTCTACTGCAGTTAAATCCAATGGTAAAACTAGCTTCCTGATTAAACAATAATTGCAATGAGAGCAGAAGTTCATGCAGTGATTTTCTTACCTTGTCCTGCAGTAAGATAAAATATCAGATGGGCAACATTTTCAGAGTTCCCATGTCTTCTCATGGGTCTATCAAATTTGGGTTGCAAATCCAAGAAATTTAAATTTGAGGTAACAAGTGTTGGCATTAAAAATTAGGTGTTTGCTTCTCAGTAATTATGAGTAATTAAATGTTTTTGGTGTCCGTCCGTTCCCCTCCCCCCCCCAGAATACAGTCTAGTTTTGAACTGCTAGAGAATTAAAACAGTTTTTCAGAACAGTTGAATTCACTGAATTCTTTTTTGGAAGCACTTATTGGAATCACTACTTTTTACCAAGACCTGTTACAATTGATTATGCCCACACTATGGGAGGGCTACTTTTCATAGAAATTTTTTTTTTTTTTTTTTAAATATGAGTTTTTATACAATGGACACAGTAATTCAAGGCTTTCTGCCTTCATTTGAAAATTAATTTGGGTGACAGTAAGGTTTGTATTTGAAGTGCAAAAGCTCTTCCTGTGTAACTGCATGTGTGGACAGTTCTAATTCAAGAATCAAAATGTCTTCTTGTTTCACTTAATCTACTTTGAAAATAGAAGTGTTTAGCTTAATCCTTCATTGAACTGGAACAGGTCCACTTGTTCCAGTCCACCTGTGAGTTATGTTGGAAAAGGAGTAGCTTTTCTGAATAACTGCTATTCATTTCAGAAATATTTTTCCAACTACTTTAGGTCTGAGCCTGATCTCAGTTGACACGCATTGCAGCCTTCCAAATCTCAGGTCTAAATTTTGCAGCCATCCCATCCAATAACAGACTCTGTTTTAAATGCTCAGAAGACTGGATTCCAAAACTGAATCTAAGCTGTGCTGAGTATTTGTGACAGAAATGTGACTTAGATTTTGTGGCTTTTACTAATTTCAAACCACAATTAATTCTTTGTTGTCTGTAGGTATGGTAGCAGCAGTATTCTTTAACAGTAAAAATAGCAGTGATGATGGTAATTAATTGAACAAATGAAATCATTAATTGTTTTGGTACAGAGAAAATCAAGGCATGTGCAAAAATCCCATCAATCTCAGTTAAATTGTGCCATGACTTAGGAATAATTCCCTGAATCAGGACTTAAAGCTGTCAGCTCTAAGGAGCAAGTCTTGTTATCTCTGAGTGTCTGAACTGTGCTTAACCAACTAGAACTGTTATAGGGTTGAGAACTTGAGACACAATTGCAAAATATTGTATAAACATCTTTTGGGCATGTCAGTAGATCTGAAGGGTTAAAAATAAAATCCTTGCACTTAGTCTCTTGGGGGACTCAAGTAATTTTATTATTTCTTTTTAAATTGAGAATTTAAGCTCCTCATGCAGTTTGTACAATGACTGATGTGCATACCTGGGTTACTGTGAAGGTCAAATGCTCTGTGTATTGGACATTTCAAGCTGGTGTCCTGCTTAAGTTCCAAATCATTAGCTTAGCAAATGGGAGCTTAAATATAAGCATAGTCAAAGGGGAGGAAAAAAAGTCCACTGCATAATATGTCTAGCGATAGAAAAAGCTACAGAATGTGAACATAAATTTTTAATTCAACATTCCTTAATTTAAAAAAAAACACACCACCACCATTCCCCTCCCTCCTGACAAGCTTGCAAAAACTAGGTCTGAATTCCCAGTGGGAATAATGAGCAACAGCAAGAGTGAATGCTGGGAGAGAAGAATGCAATTGTATTAGGCTCCATCACAATGGGAGGTAAACCCAAATCATTTATAAAAGGTAAATGCTGGCAGAACACAGGGAGCTCAGAGCACCACACTGCAGGTGTGATTTATGAGGCTGGGGACTGGCTATAAATCAAACCCTTTTGTTTTAAATAGTACTGCTTCAACGCAGGAGATCAGTTTACATGTAGAGGAAATGATGAAAAAAATGCAGTACATTGCATCCCGAGAATATTAGAGAATCAGCTTTACAACGCGACTATTGGTACCGCGTTCAGACAATAGATATCTGATGCGTAATTTAACGAATGCTCCCACTGCTTTTACAGAGGGCCCTAATCTAGCAGCTCAAGTTTGTTTCAAATGTATTAATTATGGGATCTCTTTTGTGACTCCAGCTGTTAAAATCATTGCACTTATGATTTGGAATGCTTTGGCTATTCCTGTTAACTAGCTAGAGGTGTCCTTTTATGCCACCGAAGGCTCTGCCTTTTTCTACGTTATCCGTATTTTTCCTTAATTATAAAAGTTTGTGGGTCTCGTTATTTAGTGGCCTTGTCCTGTGGAAATGGGTAGATAAAACAATTAAATCCTAAGGATTCAAATAGAGAGTAGGCATCTGGGAAAGTTCCTCATGATTACAGGAAAATACACACCTCTGGCAAAGAAAAGTGCTTTTCTCTCTCTGGTTCTATAATTATCAAATGGAAGAGATTTTAAAGGTAACAAGCAAAATAATTTCTTCTGCTCTGCTTTCCAGATCTGCCAGGGCTTATCTTGGCTGCATATTTTTCATTTATTTTGCATGCATACCACTGCAAACTAGATGCCCGAAACCACACTGTGTCCTGCAATGTGGGCCAGAGAAGCACTTAAAAGAGCCAAGAGGACAAAAGGCCTACATAAAGAGAGGCACAGCAGTTATATCAGTGTTTAAAGAAATTTATAATGAAACAAAAGCTGACTATGTTACACTTGCACGTATCCTAGTCATTTGATGCAATGGTCTTATATCAGTAGTGATTTAGCCATGTGAATGTAAGAAGTTGCCTTTAATTTGCTGATAAGCAGAGTGCCTTTATGTCAGCAAGGAGCTAAGAGACATCTTGTATTGCAATGCTTTATTACTTTCTAAGAGTCCAAAATGCAAACACTACAGAAACACATGAGCACAATTTCTAGGACCTTTCCAAGGCTCGGATATTGATACAGCCAGCATGAGCTCTTGCTGGAGGCGCTGGCATCAATTGCTAGTGTGAGGAAAATATCATTTCACTGAAATAATTGATTTTTTTTTCTTTATTATTATAAAAATACATTTAGTGCCATAAATTTATAGGGCATTCCATAAATATAAAAACATATTCTCTGCTCAGTAGAGCTTGCAGTCTAAATTGGACCAATATATGAAAAAGGTAGATTGGTGATGAACAGAGAAAAGAAAGAAGTGACTGAATTTGCTTTTACCAGTTTCTTGAATCTGATGAGATTTCCAGCTGATAATGGGCTAGACTTTTAAGAGTATTTGGGCTTCTGTTTTTCCAAGATTAGGACGCTTAAGGATCAGCATAAATACAGTTATTTTACACATAAAATCTAATGCACCACAAAAAGCACATTACAAAGCCTTACAAATCTCATGTTGTCCTGGACACTAGAGTCAATTTAGATAGATAGCCTTGAAAGAGGTCTGCCCAGGTTGTGTAATTGCAGTGCCATCTGTAATCTTTACAACATTTTGCGTTTTAACTGGATTCCTGAAAACTTTTTCCATCTTAGTTTTTTTTTTTTTTTCCCCTAGGCAAACACTCTGTCTCATTTCTTTGTCTGTTGGGTCCTGTGAGACAAATACTTTTGTGGGCCAGAAGTGATGTTTTAAAACCCATTTTTTGCAAACTCTTCTGCCTTTTACACAAATAAAGATGTCGCTCAAGGGACCTTGTTGCAACACACAAGGAAAAATATAATTAAAGCTGATTTAAACATTGAATTTCTTTTCTATCATAAAGGTTAAATACACAAAAAAGCAAAAGAACATTCATATAGCAGAAAAAATAATGAAGGGTTTACATCTGTAACCTCCTTAAACAGTTGTGGCTTTTCCTATGTACAGTCATCAGGAATAGCCGGTAATTACCAAGTTCAAAGCCTATTGTCTCCTCCAAAAAGCCAAATTGTTTTTTTGGGGTTATTTCAGAATGACGTGACGTCTGATGTCTCTATTCATTTTATAGGTCTTCTTGATACGCATTGAATCCTGACCTGGGGTGGAAAGTAATTTTTGTGAGTGTATTTACAGAATGATGTGTAATAGATCTAGCAAAGGCTGAAGGCTGGTAATAGTGACTGATGTAGTACCGTGGAGAAAAGAAAGCTGAACACTGCTCTCTGAGGAGGCTGAACGAGGAGTGAGGTAATAACAGGTTTCATTGCCCAGTCAGGGTTGACAGAAGGAGAGGTTATTTTGCTCCTCAAATTGTGCTCAGAGGACGGGAGGCAGAGTGCATTTTACATATATGCGGTAGGCGATGGGACAGCCTTGTTCAGTGATCTAGAAGACATTGTGATACATACAAAGGTCTTCTGCAAAGCTGATGAATATTTTTTCCTATTGCAGGGCTGGTATGTTGAATGCCTCTGATAAGTTGAATCTTGAATCCAGCCTTGTCGTGGTTTGCTTGCTGTGTAACCTCATTAAGCCAGTGGGGACTGCACTGAGGAAAAAGCACTGGAGAATTTTTTGTATTCTGTAACTGACAAAGGGAATGTCCTGAATTTATTCTACTGGCATGGTTTTACTTTCAGGTAGGTGTGGGCGTGCACAAACCGTTTCAAAATGTCTGCTACAAGCGTGAAATGTTCCATAGGAGCTTGCATAAAGCAAGCATGCTGTCTGTGGGTAGGATGTATAAAGAGGGTGATTTGTGAACTTTTCTTCTTAAATCATAACCTTCCGCATAGGAAGCTCAAGTAGGTCATATGCTGAGGGGAGCCAGGAAATGCACATACGCATGTGTGATGCAAATCTGATAGCCTCTCTAGTAACCAGGAGTGGCCAACAGATGTGCATCCCAGTTTGTTGGATGTGTTTATATGTTTTCTGAGATGTTACAGATATAAAGTGTGTATCAGAGCCTAGAATCTGACCTTTAAAAGTAGATGTCGTCTAAGATTGTATTCAACTTCCTTGTGATGAGAATTAGCTTTCCACCTTAATCACCATTTGTGACTTGGTTCAGGAGAGCATTGAAGATGTGCTCACGGCAATCTCCATTCAGCAAAATTTTTAACTTTAAATACGTGCTTCAGGAACAGAGCTTAAAATTAATGTGGGTTTACATGCTTTCCAAAACTGAGTTTCGACTTCGAGCCTCTGGAAGGGAAAACCAGTCGTGAATGTTTGTTTGGTTCGTAGTCTGAGATTTCTCCCTTTTTGCTCAGGAGGGGAGTGGCACAGGAGGTGTCACTGGAAACCATGACTACTGGTGAACATTTTAGAACCCCTTTAAGATTAACATCTAAACATGTGAGTAGGTATAAAATAAGAAGTAGTAGTTTTTTTTAACGTTTGGACAGTAAAGAAAAGAAAAAAATTTGGAAGACTGACTTTTCAATTTCAAAATTAAGTGAAAAATTTGTAATTCAGAAAAGGTTTGCAGTCATCTGTAACCCTCAGGGTCCTTATGCCTGTGGACAGACGTTCCCTTTCTAAGTCATTTTTTCAAAATCCTAGTTTTGTAAAAATGTAAAATAAATGAACAAATAAATCCACACATGTTTTGATATGCTCCACCATTCCTCTGATATTGCCCTGTAGGATACAATAAAGACATGAGGAATCAGATTAAAGGGATCACGAATATCAAGGATAAAGACCTTCTTTTATTCCTTGTGAGGAATAAAGACATAAGAATCAGCGCTTTGGAGGATGCCCTGTTACTGGACCCTAATGCATGTTAGAAATGCCATCTTTAGCCGTGCTGCTAGTGGAGTTCGGCAAAGTCCGCTTCACAAAGATGTTTGCCATCTGCACACGGGACCTCTTTTGCTTCTGTGTGCCATTGGCAGCAGCAATATCTTTCTTCCTCCCATGCGATCTGCAGACCAGAAACATCACTATCTCCCAGCCATGGCAAACTGAAGAACCCAATCATCCTTATCTGCTGTCAAAAACACGCACCCGTGAGGAATGTACCAGAAATGGTAACTTCCTGATGTCACTTAAATATTCCATCCTGACATCAGTGGATGGCTCCTGAATTTTTAAACATTTGTGTGTGGGTTTTTAACATTGATATGAAAGATGTTCTCTTACAAAAGAAGATGATTAGTTGAACAGTGCTTTTTCACAGCATTGAAGGAATTAGTGCTCCAGATAAGAGCACTTTCTGGTCTGATGCCTATCTTCAGATTTGCCAGTGGGCAGCACCATAGAAGCCTAACAATGGAAAGATTCTTTAAAAGCCCTGATTAGGACTATGGAAAAGATCATCTTTTGCTATTTTTAAATGATTTATTTAATGCCCTTGTAAAGTTTCATTTTTCTCTCTGTAGTTCCAACACAGGTAAGAATTTGTTTTTTAAACCTCATAAATTAGCAAAATTTCCTATTAATTCATCTGTCATATCCACTGTTAACAACGTTAGATTTTTTCTTTATGTGTTGTATAATTAGTGATCGATCCAGTTTAGTTCTAACTGTCAGAAGAAGCAGAAACCCCTCTAATTTCCAGAAGTTGCTTCACAACTTTGTAGGCTCTGTATATTCCAGTCACAGTCTCTATCTGTGTAAAATATGGAATAAATGTATTGAAGTCAACAAAGCTGTTTTAGTTTAACATAACATAATAATAGACTCTGTCCTCAAACTCCATCTATCATTCCAGCACTCGTTAGGCATTCCGGTTTTGTTCATAGTAGGAGCCATCATAAAGAAATTGATTTCCCTCTGCTCACTCATCCAATTTATTGCAAGAGAACTCCATGTTCATTTGCCCATTACACAGGTTTTTGTGGGGTGAGAAAGAAACAAGCCAAAAGAAATCAGCAGAAGTAGTTATCATGTTGGGTAAGACTCTGCTCTCATTTATTTTTTGGTATAAATGCAGAACAGCTCCACTTCTCCCAGATGAGTTAATTTGCATTTAGTTGAGTAAGACTAACTCCAGATTATACTCTTAACCCCCAAACTCACCCTGTCAACCCCCATTTGCTGCACTGAATTACAAAAGAGACTTCTTATAAACCTGTAGCCTATGTGCTATGATTTCCATTACCTATGGTGTTCCTCCCCCTCCTTCGCTGCTAGTTGTGTTCCCCAAGTTGAGCAGCCAAATAATGTGTCCTTCATGGCTGTTAAAGTTGCACTATAAATAGGCTGGGAAGCAATATTGTTGGAGAAAAGCAATTGGCACAGTCCTCTTTCCTCTCCCCAGTGGCAAAGTTTTTCATGACCATAACGCACCTGGTCTCCGTTATCCAGAGAGCATAAACCTGGGGTTGTTTCTGCATCTGGATCCCTCACAGGGTCGCACAAAGCATGGTGCATTTCAATAAGGATGCCACCATCAGTATGTCAAACATCATACAAAGGCAACGACAGAAAGTGAGAGCCCTCTCCTCCTGCATTGCTCTGTGCTATGATGAAGGTGTTCTTGGTAGAGCCAAATTGAAAACTTTCTGCATTGTTGGCTCAGTTAGAGATTTGCAGTCAGGAATGCGTTATGCTGGTAAATCTGTAAGCTGTGAATTGCATAAAGACTTGGCATGACAGTAGGTGAAGTGATCAAGTAGATAGGTGGGTGTTGGCCTCTCCTCCCAACTGAATAATGACAGGACCAGAGAAAATGGTCTAAAGTTGCAGCAGGTGAAGATTAGATTAGATATTAGGAAGAATTACTTTACTGAGAGAGTGGTGAGGCACTGGAACAGCCTGGCAGGGAAGTGGTGGAGTCACCATCCCTGTAGGTATTTAAGAAATGTGTAGACATGGCACTTCAGGGCATGCTGTAGTGCCTGGGATTGTTGGTTTGAGTCTGTTTGTGTGGTGGTTGTTTTTTGGTTTTTTGGGTTGTTTTTTTTGTGTGGTTGGACTTGATATCAAAGGTCCCTTCCAACCATGAATATTCTGTGATTCTCTGAAGTAGTAGTAGCTTTGCTTTCCCTTTATGCTGCTCATTGGCTTCATGTTTGGCTACATCCTATGATATCTTTCCAACTTCAACTTCAGGGCCTTACAGATGTTGCCCTCACTGCCATGTCATTTTCCTGTACTAGTTTATCAGCTTCATATCTGTCCCCTGCCTACAACTCTGTGCTTTCAGTCATGTGTTTTCTACCCCGGGACCAGTTTTTCCCTAGAATACCAACCTCCTTCTGTATACCAGTAGTTCTTTTCCTACCCACCATTCCTTTTGCCTTCTTCATGTAGCATTGTTAGGCCTTTAAGTAATGAAATAGCTTGTCTTGGTTTGTCATGCATGCTGTATATTTCTATATGCTGGGTGGGCTAAGATCAATACTATTCCTGTGGCGTTGCATTTTTGAAAGCTGTGTGTATAGGATCCTTGTAGACCATAATAAAAATCTCTGAATATATCTTACATTTCAATGATGTGAGGGCAGTGGCTGAAACCAGTACTTCATGGCATGATCATGGCTGACGTAATTACAGCTGTCCCTTCCAGCTAAACATGTAGATGTTGTAGATGAAGTGTTTATACATTTGTGTGATTCTGGGAGTAAAAAAAAAAATCTGTTTGGAAATTCTGAATAATGGTTTTGATTAAATTAATATTTCAGAGACTTTCCCTTTGGAATGATGATTTGTCAGCAGCTTAGAACGAATCAAGTAAGAATCTTATACAAATAGCAAACCGTTGTTTAAAATGTGTCAGAGCATGGGTAGGGGACCTCTGAGCTGGTGCTAAACTGTGCTTTCAAGTTTCTGGTGAACTCCCAAGCTCCATTTTGACTGGGTGCTTTGAAACACGGTCTCTTCTTTTGGCTTCTCTGGCAGTTTTCCAATAAACAGTCTGTCAGCCTGTTATGCTTTCACAGCTGTATTAGCCCCTTTGGCCTCCCCACCAAGCTCCTGACTAACACATCGGTCCTACTGGAAAAATGAGTTTACAATTTATTCTTCAGGGATGTGACAGCTGATAGCAAATAGACAAACACTCCTTGCACTCTTTGCATACCAGTCACTTTTCTGCTGAAATAGCATGAGAAATGACATACACACACTTACATGTATGTGTGTATATATATATGCGCATTTATTTACTTATTTATGATCACAAAAATGTGCATTTATGTACAAAATTGTGTATGTTTGTCTTCCTGAAAAGAAGAAATGATATATATTCTCACTGCCTCTTCTTTCTTCTGTTTCCCTACCACTCCCAGGAGCTGTCTGTGTCAGAGCCTTCCAGGCAGTCCCCAGGCCTCGCGTGATGCACAGCTTTTCCTCTGGATCATGAGCTCGGTGTCCTTTGGTTCGTACTTCCTTACTTGGCCCAATGCCTTCTCCAGCTCTTTGTCTCAATTTCTTTCTTGCTCAGCTTTCCTCCCCAGCTTCTCAATCTGTGAGATTTTATCAAGGCAAAATATGAGCTTCTGTAGGATCGTATCAATGCTTCATTTCATGCTTCTGCCTTTAGGAAAATTCCCAGGCTCTAACTCCAGCACCCAGTACAGACAATCTGCCTTTTCCTAGATGTTAGCCTTCTCATTGCCCTGCCCTGGTGCCCTGACAACAACCCCTACATGAGACTTTTTTAAAGACAGATCATTTTTGGCCCTGCTTCCCTGCTTATTAACACAAAGTGAATTGAACCAAGGTATGGTGAAAACAGATGGATAGAAAATTGCAAATGATTCCTACACTGAAACTAGGATTTTGTACGGTGTGTAGATGTGTCCTGGATGACTCCTGAAAGGTTTTGAAAAAGAGACTGACCTAGGGGACTATGAGGCCCCAAACTAAATTAGTTACTCAGAAAAAGGTGTTGAGCTGTCAAGTTACAAAAAAGCCCCCTCTTAAACAATGCAGCATGGGGACAGTTTTCACTTTCATGCAGTAAACAGGAGTTTCAGGAGTAACTTGGTTTCCAATGAGCCGTATTTGACAGGCAAACTCAGACTGAAACCCGAGTGGAGCGTTTGTGAATGCGCTTGGGCTGAAACTGAAGAAAAGCTTTCCATGAATCGCTGTAAACGGAAACCACGGTGTTAACCTAGATGGGTGCCCTACTTCCCAGCTGAGGTAACTCCTGCTCCCTCCCCATGGACTAGTACGAGGCTGTAAGAGGTGACCTTGAATAAAGGGCTCTGCCCCAGATACAACACCGGGAAGGAACTATTATTCAAGCACAAACCACTCTGCTCCTCTCCTGGGCAGAACGGATGACAGAGGAGGTATAAGCCCTTCTGTGCTGTGTCCTTTCTTCTCTCTGCCATCTGCTCTTGATACAGCCTTGTCCCCATCCTGACGACGCTGTTGGGGTGTTCAGCCTCTGGGCAGCACATTTCCCTGCAAGCCACGGGTTGCAGCCCTCCCTTATATTTACTGGTTCTGTGCCAACACTTCCAGGGGCTGCTGGGGTGGTACCTTTTTTCAAGGGCATTTCAGTCTCATTTCACTTTTTTCACATCTTTTTTTTTTTAAATAGAAAAGTTACAGAGGACATCCCCCCCTGTTTCTTGTAGTCTATAGCCATTTCCTAATGTATAGCCACTCTTGGGTTGAAAAGTAAGTGTTGCTTAATAATACACAAAAGCCCACACCATGTTTATTACCACTGTGCTAAGGAAAAGGGTTTCTTTAGTGCTGCAGGTTTATGACACAGAAAAGGATCTTTTTTCTAAACTTATGGCAAGTTTTAATTTTAGATCAGTTTCTAAAGCTGTAGAAATACTAGGTAGTTAGATATATGCTTAATATTTTACATTACTGGATTGTCATTCTTTCTGAGAGAGAATTTAGCTATTTTTCTTCATGTAAGTTGGGGAACTTTTACACTGTCCAAGAGATTTTACTATTAATTTAAGTCTGAGCAGAGTTCAATATATGTCAGTAGTTCTGATTTGTGTTGGTTGTTGTACACTAGCACCAGTGCTGACCGAATAAAATGGAAAAAGCAGAAAGACTGAAGTCAGTGCTAAGATGTCTGGCCGCTTTATCGCTGCCCCTCTTGCCCCATCAAATCCCATCTGTCTGTATTAGAAATCAGCTGTCCAGCATGTGTTGATCAGACTTCACCCAGGTGCTGTTGGAGAAACTGATAGCACCAGCCTGCCACAAAGAAAGAAAATGGTTCAAAATCAAGGAAAAGTCAAAGAACACTAATTTCTGCAGAATCAGAATATGCTCCACTTCCTTCACTTTCTTTGTGGCTCTATGCTGGACTTGCACCAGCAGGTCCATGTTTTTATACTGGCCTCTAGCTAGACTTCATGCTGCTGATCACAACCCTTTGAGCCCAACAGTTCAGTCAGTTTCCAGTCCAACTCAGCGTTCATTTATCTAGTCTGTACTTCATCAGTTTGTCTATGAGGCTGTTACAGCAGATAGTATTGAAAGCCTTGCTAAAATCAAGATAAAACCTTCCTAAGGTCAAGACCTTCAGGTCTGTTTCTGCCAGGAGAAGCTTTTCTTTTCTGAGTTATACCACTGTTGAGGTCTTTTGTCCTTGGATGAGTCGCTTTGTCACTTAGTCTCTTTCTGTGCCACGTTTTACAAGGCTGGACCTGAGGTTTGCAGTTATATATAAAGAAGGGAGAAATGATCTTTCATAGAAAATATTTTAATACTGTCAAGTATGAACAGTTTACATAATAAAATTCAGAAGTGAAAGTTAAGCATATACCATTGATACCAAATATTTAAAATATAAAAATTAAAGTATTTATAAAAACAGAGTGGTTTGTTAAAGCTTTTGGAATTTATTGAACTTAGCATCCACAAATGTTAAACATGTACAGCTTTACCTTTAAGAGGAAAGGCTCTGCAGTGGGCATTTAGCTAGATTTGTACACCTACACACTGCAGATGGTTTAGTTTTATAAGAGATGAAACTGCATTTGGTGGAACTGATTAAATATAAAAACACCACCATCTGCCATTTATTCTAATATAAAATGGTTTGGGCAGATGCTGACATCTTTTGAGATGATTGATTCATCTCTGACAAGTGAAGATTCTCGGAGGGTTCCAGCTGCCCACTGCTCACACAATACACGCTTACAAGAGCAAGCGCCAATCAGCGCACGGTGGTTTGGATGTAGCAGGTGAACGAAGGGCACTTTAATAACCAGCAGCCTGGAATTCCTAACTACATCAGTGGTGGGGTATTTTTCTTCTTTTTTTTTTTTTTTTTCTCCTCTCCTACACTTCTGGCCCACGTTAAACTGTGAGAATATTTTATGCACACAGTATACTGCATTGGAGCACAGCTACCCTAGCACAGCGATAACTGGAAGAGTGTCAATTTCTGGCACAAATAGTTCTCTCTAATTTTTCAGAGTGCAAAACCATCAGATACTCTCCACATATGCTATTCATTTAAAAATTATTTTTTGCTAAGTGTCCATCAGGGTTACATTTAAACTTCCTGGAATACTGTTTATAGAGTATGACACAAATGCTTTGTAATAATTTAAATAACAGATGTCTATCTCGTTTTATTTGATAACATTGTCACGTGCTCTACTGTGGTATGCTTAGGATAACTTGCTGTACGATCATCTTTTTTAAAGGCTTTGCTCAAACTTTTTAGAATGTGCATGATAAGTTATGGAAGAATGCATTTAAACATACTCAGGAGTGGATTGTGACATCCGTACCCTCACTGGATAGCTGTTTGCACCAGCAGTAAGTCCTGCTGCAGACAGACCATTTCTTATTAAATATTGTCCTGACCCAAAGCTAGACTTGTGGTAGCTGCAGTGGACTTTTGGTCCATCTCCAAGTGGGAGAAAGTGCGGTACAATAAGACCATCATGCAATAAGGAAGTAGATCAAATGAGTCCTAAGATTGCAAGTATATGAACCACAGAACTTCTTCAGAATATCTTAAAATAGGATGCAGATTATACTGCCGTTTGCTGTTCAGTGTATCTTGAGTAGTTCCAACAAAGTCTGGAATAACCCTATTGTTCATTGAAGAATTTGGTACTACAATATGGGCAAGAAAACACTCTGTGGGCCATTTTTAAGCTATTGAGAGAAGCTATTTGAAAAAAGATGGATTCTTATCATTGGTACAGAGCATTTTCTGCTCACCTGTTACTGAAGGCAAGGCTATAGATAGTGTCATTTCATTGTTTCAAAAAGTGAGGGGTAAAAAATAAGTCAACCAGATCCTTATCTGGCATAAATTGGGGTTTGAAGTCAGTGAAGCTAATCTTATTTATATCGGTTGTATATCTGGGCCAGAGGATTCAGAAATTATTTTCCTTCGCTTCTCTTCATATTAACCCCTTCTTTACTTATGACGTTTCCTTCATTCAAAACCTGAGATTCTTCACATTTACCTTTTTTGCTGGGTGCTTTTTCAGCAGGAAGGGGCAATCCGACATCTTGTCTGAGAACAACCTGACTGGCCCTTGCTGGATACTGGTTTGTAGAAGGCACTGATGGATGCTTCCCCCCTGCGAAAGGAGGACTTTCCCATCAGTGAGTGACTGTGTTATTTCATTTAACGATATGGGAAACTGGATGCTAGGAATTACCTCTGAGGTTGGGTTTACTGCTGTGAAAGGGCAATGTTTATGTTAAGCTCAAAATGCAACACCTTAATTTGAATGTTCAGTAGGTTTGATTTTTAAACAATGAACTAGAGTGGAAAGGAAAATCAGAATAGTAATGAATATACAGTACTTAATATATGGAATGCATCTCTGACTTCAGGGAAAAGACTTTTTTCTCCGTTTTGGCTCCTATTTCTTCTGACATAGAAACATAATACAAATCTAAAGTGTCTAATCCAAGAAACAGCCACCAGAACCTTTATAATGCAAATGATCTGACTGTTCTATAGTGTCTTTCTTCCAGAAAGGTCCCAAAGTGCTATACAAATTACATGTGGCTACATGAATCAGTTCCCACACCACTGAATTACAGGGAGCTCTGGGGAGCAGGACGTCTTTCTACCAGTGCACAGCAGCATTACCCAGCATTTTGGGATGTGAAGCAGGAAATACAAAGGAGACAAAATAACAAACTAAGAAAAGATGAAACAGATTGAAATTAAGATTCAAAGAGGACTGGGGAAAAGAATAAAATCAGCTCCATGTTTTTCTTTGATAGTGTCATCAGAGCCGGTGATACCTATTGTTCTTGATAGCTATAGCTGACCTTCGCAACATTTGTCAAGGGGATTCCCAGGACATGGGCAGGAGTATCTGGGCAGGAAACAGCACTACTCTGTTTCTGCTTTGTTTCTCCCTGCAACCTTTCCTCCCGTGTGCCCAAGCTTCCACAAAGAGGACCCTGGTAGAAAGGCACTGGGGTACCTACACCCTGGCCAGATACAATGCCTTCAAGGAACACTCTCAGTGTGCCTGAAACAGGGCTGAGTTTGGCTCCTTTGCTACTTCCCCCCCCTCTCTGAGCCACCCCAGCACCAAACGGCAAGGCTGACTTGCAGAGCTGGCATTGGACCCAAACCTCACCACTGCAGTTAGCAGCAGTGCTCCCCTGGCTGCCACTGCCCCTGCCAGAGCCAGATGGAACAGGGAAGGAGGAAGGAGAGACCAAAAATAAAAGGATGAAGGGAGAAAAAGAGAAGACTTTCCCACAAAAACAGTTCATCAAAAAAGAACGGTTGTCCAAAATCCAATATTTTTATTTCTTAAAAAAGAATTTCTCAATTTAGAAATGGATACTTCTTTTTTTTTTTTTTTTTATTCCTTAATTTCCCTTGGGTTCCCTAGATTTGAAATTTGAAACATGAAAAAATCCATCTCTTTGCCTGATTTTATGTCAGCTGAAAATTTTGTCTGACAAAGCTGAAGCCTGCCATACAACTCAGTTTTGAGACTGGGATTTTATGTGATAAGCACTCAACTGTTGTCATTACAAACCTGTTGATTTACACCTAAATTCTGTTAAATTGCCATTTTTATGTTAAAAAGAGGTTGGCTGGGTTTTCTTTTGTGCATGTTTTTTTGGTTGGTTGGGTTTTTTTGTTTTGATTTTTTTTTTTCTCAATGGATAGCTTGCAATTCCCATTTGTGAGAAGTTGTGTTGGGCTAATCATTTCCAGAGTCTGAATGCAGTGCTGCTGATAGTGCTGCTACTTTGTGCATAACAGTTCCTTCACTTGCAGGAGACACACTAGGTAATTAAAAAGGTCTGTAAACAAAAGCTGAGATGCAGCTTCGCAGCAGAGTGATGCAGAGTGACATTGTGGTAGATGATTAGTCTTCTTGGGAGCAAAATCAATGAAAGCAGCAGTAGTCAGATGTCTTCTGGCATAATTTTTCCTATGTGCAGGTGAGGTGTTTTTCAGGAGTCTTAGGAGCTGTCGTTATTGTCACAATTTTCCACCACCTCTACAGTCAGCATTTACAGAAGTATCTGACTGTAGATAAAACCTGTGTATGGGATTTAGGCAGGTCAGAAAAATGGAAAGGGGCAAAAATCTCCTAGTTTTCTCTCCATGAACTCTCATTAAAACTTCCCAGGTTTGTTCTCTTGTTGCTGCCCACTCCTTCCTTCCCCCTCAGTACTGCTTATCTACGGGAAGAATCATGGCTGGAATTTATAAATGCTTCTCTGTTGTGCAAAAGAACTTTGACAGCATGAAATGAATAGTAGGTAACATAATAAGAAAAAGTATCTGGCTGCAGCTTTGGAAATGTAAATTCTTTTATCAGTCTCCCTGCTAATTGGAATTGCTGTTTGTTGTTTCACATTTAGTGGATTTCATTATATTTTCTTTGGTAATTAGATATTTTAACTATAAATTAAAAATACCAGACAAAAAAAATCCCAACGACTCAACCCCAAACCACCAACAAGAAAACCTTCATTAAGATGCAATCGAAGTTGCATATAGATACGACATTAATTAAAATAATATTGTTAGAAGGCCCTGTTAAGGAAAACAAAGCAAACAAATGAACCACAAAAATTTGAAACTTGGAAAGAAGGACCCAATCTGGCCCTTCCCAGTCACTGCAAAAGCACTTGCAGTCTGCGCTGTGCTTTGGAGGGAGCCCATGTCCAAGTGAGAGCTCAAACTGAGAGGCAGGTCTGGGAGGAGGAGGAGGGTTTTGCCCCTTTCCTTCAGTCTCCTGGTGGTGCCTCTTTCAGACTCTTCCTCTCACGCTGTATTCAGCTCCAGCAGCATCCATGTCCCAGCCTGGTGTGGGCTACCAAATACTCCCTGCCTTGTTTGGACACAATAGAGGTGGTGTCAGAAGAGGATTTTTGCATCATTTTTCATATGTCCATATGGAAAAATGCCTCCCCAAATTGATGTTGTTCCAGGTGAGTGGAGAAATTACTCTGTAGACCCGTGGAGTTTTTAAATGGGAAGGCTTGTTAATTTTTCATGCTTTTTTGATTTTTTAAAAATATACAGAATGGTAAAAATATGAAGCAAAATTTCATAAAAGTATCTATGCTTCTTTAAATTATTTCTTAAGGGAAAAATTAGTAAGATGCATCACACTCTAGTGCAAATAGCAAAGAGGAGGTCAGAGACCTGCTACTTGCACTTCATTGATACTGCAGAGCTAAGAGCTATCCCAAAATGTATTTTGGAAGATAAATGAGCCTTTCTCCATTTGCAGCTTCACTTTTAGAGCTGAGCTCAGACATGGCAGAAGGAAAACTATTGCACAAAGTTTTCATTCTTTCTGAGGCTGAGTTCTATATTATTAGCCTGAGGAGAGGACAACCCAAGAAGAAAGTATCTTAGGTAGAATTAGGTCCAAACTTATTAGCAAAGTGAATCTCCGCTCTGTAAGCTAGGCCTGACAGACAGAGGCAGCAGCGTCTGAGAGATTATGAGGTCTAGAGACCAGTGAATGAAGTCAGCTTGTCTTTGAACGGGACGAAAAAAATATCATTTACTCATTTACTTCTTTGTCCTGTGTGAACTCCCACATTTATTAAGCTTTCAAACCAAGCTTTTTTTGAGATTAATTGCCTGTACTGAAAACATTAGATAAATATGAAATATACCAAAATCCAAATGAATCAAAAGGAATGACATTTTTCTCCAGCTGAAGGTCAGCACAAACACTGAATGCATTGCCATCCTTCCAGAATTGGCTTCTTAATTTCAAGTGTCTCCCTGCAACTGTACCTCCTCCCTTTTGTATCACCCCTTCTATTAGTTTAGTAATATGCTGTCATCCTGATTTTTCTTAATTTCGCTTGTGATATTACTTCTCCTTTTCCTCCTCCTATGGGAACAGATTTCTTCTGCCATATGCCCATTTAAACCTAATTGTAGTATCTGAACATCTTGTGTGCTTAGCCACAGCATCCCTTGGGGTTCAATCGAGGCAGAGTATGTATGTGACCTTTAAAGCCATGTCAATGTGAGACTCTCTCAGCACATGGGTCTTTAAAGCCTGGATGTCTATGCTTCATACTAACAAATTTGACCAGCCTGCCTTTTTATGAGGATATCATCATTTTGGGCAAATTCCAGGTTCCATATTTTAAATCAGCATGTAGAGCACTTTTTAAATCTCAATTTCCCCAAGATCAAGTTCCAGAAGATTAAAAATGAAAAAAAAAAAATCAAAGCAGTGTTATTTTATTTATTTATTCCAGAGCAAATTTGTAGTAGTAACTACTTGAATATGACTAATTGGCAATTTGTAAAATGAACTGCTCTCAGTAGCAAACTTTTAAGTACATCAATGCTGTAACTGTTTCCTTATTATGACAGTTCTTAAAAAGTGTGATAAGGTTGTTATAGGAAACAGTGAAAATTCCCTGAACTGCTGAGGATTATAGATTTTGTATTTGTAACCTAAACAGTCTTTATTTTCACACTTTTTTTGCATACACCAGAAATATAATTGTACTCGGTAAGCAGTGAGCTGCCCTAACAGTCCTGCCATAATAATGCTATACTGTGCTGAAATCTCATGAAATCTCTTTGGCTCAACGAAAGCCTTTTCACAAACATCCTCAGTTTGGATCTTTGTGACAATCCACAGCATTGTTGCTGAGCTGTTGCCTTCCCAGAGCCACTCTGGCACTTCAGCATATAAATTGTCCAGATTTAAGTGCTTCACTAATATAGAAGTCCTTCTAAATATAAAAAGTCAGCTGTATCTCGATACTTATAAAACAAAACATTGCATTATAGCACTTACGTTATAAAGGCTTTAAAAGACACCAATATTTGGGGTCTTAAGGATATTTTATGATGCAGCTGGCTGGTGAGGCTGGGAGAAGCATTGATTGATTTGTACTCTGAAATAGAAAAGAATGAATTTTAGTTAAAATTGGTAGTGCATTTTGGTAGGACGAGGATAACATACATTACACGTATTGAAATTAAACCTATAACAAGTACATAAACCACAAAATTTAGTACTAAAATGACACATCAATTAAATAATTATGAAAATACAGAATTATGACATCCATCCAAATAATATTAACTGTGCTCAGTAGTGCTGTATATCATGCAATAGGCTTTTGACTGTTAGGCATTTTAGTTCACCAATTAAAACTATGCATTTTAATAATCATATTCCAGCTTAGCTTGGTTAGTTACTTTATAAAAAATAGATACATGAATATTTTGTTACTTTCTAATCCTTCTGATATCTTTAAATGAGAATTTCTTATCCAACAGCCTACAGCTTTGAAAGATTTCTAAATATAGAATTGGTCCCAAATCTAAGTTTTGTCAATTGTTTTCTGCTGAGAATGTAGTAATGGAGAAATTAATAGCATTTAAACAGAAGACAAAACCAGCAGCTGGAGTTGGCAAATATTGTAAGCCGGTTTTAGTCCTTTTCTTGTTTTAACTCAATAGTGAGGAACTGGGAAGAGTAGTAGCCTTTGCAGTGCAGATTATGAACAAAATCAAATGCTAGGGGACTTGACACTTTATGTTAATTCCTAAATCAGCCATCTTTTCCATGTTAATCACTTCTAAGACCTGATTATAGCCACTCTCTGTCCAAAGAAGAACTCGATTGATGTTCCTCTTTGAAAGCAATTTTTGTGGGGGATGCTCAAGGGGAGGAATTTGAGTAGTGAGTGCATCTTTTGGGAGAGGTAGCTTTTGTAGACTCATAATATGTGAAAGCCAAGCTTATGTGTTGACCATTATGCCCTGTTGAGCCACTGTCAAACCCCCATCAAGCCAGAATAAAAGTAGCAGCAAATGCATGATTTCCACTTCACCCCTGCTGCAAACACATTTCACAGAATCACAGAATCACCTAGGTTGGAAGGGACCTTTTAAGATCATCTAGTCCAACCAATGATAGGAAAAATAAACAAAAAAAACCCCAAACAAACCACCACAGCACACATTTTGGTCTCCTCCTACACAATCTTTGAGCTGCATTTTTTTCTTATGCACATTAAATTCATAAGGCATGTTATTTCTTACATGCCTTTTCACAAAGTTTGCCTTTCATAAAGGACTGGATACTCAAATGCACCTTACTTTAAGAATACAATTACAGGTGATGTGTACGTACGTGTAGGGGTGAGTGTCTCATGTTACTCATCCAGCTTTCAAGTCGTGGGCCCTGCCAGAGAGGCTCTCTTGAGCGAGTGGTTCTTCTGAGCTGAGTGGCAGAATGTAAGGGGGATGCTGGGATAAGCAAAAGGCACTTGGTGTGGGGAAGGATCCAACCTTCAATCCATCAAGTGATGATGCAGCTGAGTGACTGCGTCAGAGGAGAGTATGCTTGTGTACTTAATACTGGCTCACAGTTGCACTTTGGTTTTATTTGCTGTCTATATGATGAACTATAGTCAAGCTGTTTTTCCTTTGGTGATATTATCATATTTTTATTTGATGCTTGAATCAAATATATATTGCCTTTTAATTAATGTTATGTTCTCCTACACATTTATTTTCTGGCGTAAAGAAGGGTTATCTAGAAGGTCAAGGGCCAGAGAGAAAGATGATATCTTGTAGCTTGAATTAATCTAAAAATAAGGAAATAGATTTTTTGAGAAAAAAACAGTATGAGTCTGGCCTGAATTGGATCAGGCCCAATATCCTTCTGTGGAAGAAATAAAGGGCTTGAACCTTTTCCCACTGAGAGCAATTACAAACCTGCAGTTGACTATAATAGCTGTGTGTGATAGGGGCATAATAAATTTAAGGTCTGAGATAATCAAAGAGGACTGTGTAATCTTCTGCTAATGCTTCTGAAAGATGCTCTGGTAAAATGCTAGGCAGGAAGAGCATGACACTGTTAACAGAAAAAGCAAGCTTAAGCCACTTGCTTGTTGCGCTCAGATATAGCTGATCCCGTGAGTATGATTTTAATTTGACAGTGATTTAAAATGAAAAAGTTTTGAAAATAAAATCTGTGGAATGATAACTGTGAATGTTGTAACTGTGAGGGAGTGGGGAAGAGGAGAGGAGAGGGAAGAAGTTTTGCAAAGATACCTGCCTGATTTTCTGTGTAGTACATAAGAACATTAAAAGGCCACTTTAGCCAAAGGCCCCCCATCTTGGTGTCCTGTTTTTGACAGAGGCCAACCAGGAGATGCTCATGGATGGTACAGGAGCAGGGCCCTCACACAGTGTGCAATCTCCAGCAATGTACAACTCGGGGATCTCACATGAATAAAGTGCTTTTCAAGGAAAAGCTATTGCTATCCATTTAAATGTCTTCCTGAAACTCACTTTATTCATAAAGTAGCTTATTCAAAGACATTCATCAGGCATTTGCAAAATGTAAGGTTCACTGAGTTTAACAGAGTGAGCTAAAATGCTTTATGTCCTTAGCTAAATAAGATAAAAATATTAGATCTGATCCAAAACGCCATTACATATCTTTCCACTAACTTAGGTAGGATTTGGTTCAGAACCTCTATGACCTCTATTATTTATCAGTTTAAAGTGTGACAATGGCATTTTTTCCCCTTTTCCTAAACTGGCTGACTTGCAAAGATATTGCTATAACCTTACTTTATTTCTTGCCTCATCTCTTCTGATTGTCTTTAGTTATACCTTAGCTAAAATTTAAATTTTAGGTTTCAGAAAGGAGACACCTTTTTTTTTTTTGTCTTCTATTTTGAATCCTATAATATAATAGTAGTAACGGATCCTAGAACTTTGTCAGTATTTTGTATGAAGACTATATATATGTATGACGATACATATATATGTATGAAGATACATATATGTAGTTTTTCTGCCATAGAAAGCATATGAAGCATTATATACATCAGAATTACCTACCAGTGATAGGAGAATACTTTGAGAAAAAAACCTGGGAGTTATTTTAGTAGAGAAATAGGCAATATGCTCTGTTAACCAAAACTTGTTCAGAAGTCAAGAATATATCAAGTGTTACTGAAGATTATTGAGGGAGGTATTAGGTAATTTCATATAAATCACATCGATATGTAATTTTATATGCAGACTGACCAATGGTGGGAGTTTTGCTGCCTTTTTTTCCTCTCTTCTGTTTTGCAGCTTGTGTATTGCAATTGGCATAATTTGTGAACATGAAAATACATCTTGAATCTCTAGTGAACAGCTGATGGAAAAGAAAAAATAAAACAAAAATTCTTTAGCTTATTCCATATAAAGACATTGATGTCCTAAGTTAACTTTCAGCTAATGTGCTTTAAGTTTCAAAGCTGAAACACATGTGAGGTTGTATGTGGAAGCGCTGCTGTGGATGTAATTAGTGTAAATGGGATTTAACCTATCATGTTTCATACAGGCAAGTTCTGTAACCACCTGGCTAATGTGTATATACTAATCCTTCTCTCCTAATAAGAAGTAGATTTTACACTGAAATTGAAATGAAATGTATAAAATCATGCATTATATAATAATAAATATATATATCAACATGCATGCATATAAAAACAGACTTCAAAGTTTTGGAAATAACTTTTTGAAGGGTTGTTTCTCATTTTATTTTCTGAAGAAACTTGGTGGATTCATACACTTGTTTAGTATATGCATTTTACTTGCACACTGAGAGGCTCCAGTACTTAAGGGAACTACTGACAACTGAATGTCAAAACCGGTTTCTGGTTAAATGTTATCCTTGGTTGTTGTCAGGAGCACAGACTTTCCAGACAGTATATTTTCTACAGTATTCCTGGTTTGTGCATCATGTTTTCCTTATCCTTCCCTAGACACAGCAAAAATGGTCTCCGTTTTATAAGCATGGTAGTCAGCAATTCCTAGAAACATGAATATTTGTTTCAAAAAGGAAAATATTGCAAGCAAATGACTAAAAATTCTGCTTTCAGAAGTTAATAAAATTTCTATTAGTAACTGGAACCTTAAGTTTTTTTTATTGCTCACGGTGTTATAACTAAGCTAGAATTCAGAAACACATCTAGAGTGTTATTTGTTTGGCGTATTGCTTTGGACCTTTGGGGTATGATATAAGGCACAGAACATTCAGTGCACTGCAGCAGATTGCTGCTTACTGAATAACCAGGGGAAATAGCTGGAGAATGGAGTCGAGGGGAACGATGGTCAGAAAAAATTCTGACTAAACAGTTTTTCATTGGCAAATGTCAGATTGCTATAATCCTGGGATGCATTAACTGTGACAACACTGGTGAAGAGTTTCTGGTCACCTACCCCAGCCTGTAGCCCAGACTAACCAATAGCCTGGTGCTCAAGGGTGGGCAAGAAAAGTAGTTCTCCAAAGGGACTCCTGAGTCACTTTGTCATGAGCCTCTCACTTTCCTGAATAGAGGTTGTTCTTGTTAATACAAATAAATATACTTTGAATCAGGGAGAAAAAGATGGACTTTATACATTGAAGAACTACATGGGATGTGGAAAGTTACTACTGAGATTTCTTCTGCAGTTAATATGTGATTGTTTACACAAAATGAAGTTAATCCAACAAGTGAGCTGGATAGAGCTTAGTTGAGAATATCTCTGTACCAGTGACTCATGCATTCAAATGGGAGGTAGAAGATCAAGGTTTAAGCCCAAACCTGCATCTAACATCTCCTAGATGTCTTCAAACTACTGGGTTGCAGTTTTTCCTGTGTTGCTCTGCCTTTTTCTTTTGTTTTGTAAGAAAAATATTCAAAGGATATCAGTAGTGCTCAGAAATCATCCAGAGTCAGTGTTGCTTGGTGCATAGTTTCTGCTGTCACAGCCCTACGGGGCACGAGCCTCTGTACAGCACAGCTGCCTTTGTAGATGCCCAAATCTCCATGACTCGTTTCCCATATTGTCCCAGGCATAATAACAGGAAGAGAACTGCCAATAGTAGAATACAGTGTTAAACAAAGAAATACCCCTGCTGACACCCTTGTAACTTATCTCCTGTTATCTCCTGAATAATACCCAGTTTGCCCCTGTGATGCCTTTGGAGGTAGGTGGACCCCTGGGCGCTGTGTGGGTGGTCAGCACCATTCTTGCTGTAAAAATCAATTAGTTGTGGGTGTGCCTGACATGGAGCTTGGCCATCTCCATCAGCTGTTGCCTGGCTGAAATATGGAATGGGGCAGATTTGGACCCACGCATCATCCTCTTGAGTGAAAATATGGTGTCTGCCTCTCAAAGCGGGATTATTTAGCCTTAGTTCAGGCACCTGAGCTCCGTATGCAGTGCGTAGGGGATGCCAATACGTCAAACCTGGTTTTCCAGAGATCAGGCCATAAACTGAGGGTGAAAGCAGTGAATGCCTGTGCTAGCAAACAGCAACTCTTCTTTCCACTTCTTAATATCCTCTGGTGGCCTGAGATGTTGCCTTTGGTAAATCAGGATGTATAACTGAACGGCTTCCTGGGTGCGTGTTTTGCCTTGGGAAACCTGGACCATTCTAATTTCTAGGAAGCAGCTACTGAAAGCACTGACAGAGATGCTGAGAGGACCCTGTGGTGAAAGCCCATGCCCAGGGAGCAGGACCTTCTGCTTCTGCCTTCATCCATGTACTGCTCACCCCCAGGAGAAGCTGCACATGTTGGTAACAGCCCTGTGTCCAAGTGGGTAAGCAGTGGATCACTCTTAACCTCTCTGCGGTCTTGAGTGGGCAATTTGAGGATCACACTGCTCTGTGTAAGGCTCTTTTTAAGTGTCAGGCTCCAATATTGCAGATCTATGTATTATCTGCACTATTAGTGCAAAGCTGTGCTTGGCTTGTCTTCTTCTGTTGTGGGGAGGGAATTTTTTAAGTAGCCCCTTTGTTCAATTAGACGTTTTGGGGTTTTGTCTTCTGTGTATTTGGCATTTGAGTTGTAAATGAGCAACACTGAGGAATATGAACGTCCACATGACTGAGCAGCCGAATCAAACTGGTTCATGCTGGAGCTGCCATCGGTTTGGCTTCAGAATGGTGACAGTTTTAGATTCCTAATATTGATATCACAGGAGCATTTGTTCCTGCCCTCAACAGGACACCTGTTGAAAGGACCCTTGAAAGGATCTCTCTGCAGTCTTTTTAACAAATCTGTTTATTGGAAGAAAAGTTTATCTCCACGGGTGTTTTCCCAAATTGCAGCACACCAAGAAGGGAGCTGTTGGCAGAAGCTGGCTGTGAACTCTGAGCCTATCCAGCAAAACCATCAGAGCAGTGGACATGAACATCAATAAAGCAGACCTGGTTTGCTGCTGCTGGGGGTCTGGCTCAGCATCTATAGCTTTTTGCCCTGTGGGTAGTGGGGGCAAAGTAATACCACACGGAGAGAATCACAACTGGATCCCAGCTTTTATATTCGGGGGACAAGGGGGGATGTTTGCATTTCATTAGTGTTAAGTTTGCCATTTCCAAGGATTGGGAAGAAAAATCTCTTCCCTCTTTGCTAGAATATAGAGTGGTGTTTACTTTCTCATTTTGAAATTTTCCCATCTTGTGTAACAGCTGTGCTAGGGCAGGACTCGCTCTCTGCTGAACTGCTGCTTTTTTCCTTTGGCCTTTGTTAAAATTTCTGATAAATAACAGACTGTCTACAGCTGTTCAAATGATGTTGCTTTTTCTAAGTGTCACTTCGGTGTTCATTCCCACCAATGTGGGCTTTGCTTTAGAAGGTAAATAAGGGACAAATAGAGCTTGCTGTTGAGTAAAATTGAACATGTGGGCAGTGGGAAAAGAATCTGAAATGTGAATTGCCCAAGCCTACGGAAGCCATCCACCTCCGGCTGTGATGGAGACACTGTGGCATCTTGGCAGCATTGCTGTGTGCAATTTTCTTTAAATAACTAGTGGGTTTTTTGTTTGCTGCAGTTGGTGCTATTTCTTCACATTTTCTCATTTGAAGGTAACCTGCTTCTTAGAAGTGATTAGTGTGATTTGTACATGGAAGGCTTCACTGGGCTTTGAATTTTTGCAGTGGCACTGGCTATGCTAGTGCTACGAGGCTCACCGCTGTAATAAATAGTGGGAAGATTATATCATATCAATGACTTACTAGTACACTAATCTATTGTTATAAAGATAGCTTTGTATAATTTATATGAATCCATGATTTAATTTATCTGGAGGCTTTCTCTAAAAACTGTATAATATCTTATGAGTGAGGACTGAAGATTTTATATTTCACACACTGTACCTCTTCTTTCCATAGTAGGAGTTCTGTCCATTTCTTGCCCTTAACCCCAGTGTACAGATCCCTGTAAGAAGCTGAAAGGCAGAAATTGGTCTGCATTTGTAAAATGGATCAAACAAGAAGAAAAAATACGAATGCAAAGTTTTGTCTGTGCTTTAGTTAGAAATTGAATTTCTATAGTAATATTTAGGTGAGTTTAATACTCAGATAAGCTCGATTTATTTCCTGTTGCAAATTGCTTATAAAGGCAAAAATATATAATTTATAAATCCAAAGAGAGAAAGAAAAGGGAATGAACTGAAGTAACTCAACTCTGTCCTTTCCACAGCTGAGGACACAAAGTAATAATTGTTGCTTAGCTAAATTATCACACAAAAGAACAGCAAGTCATTCATTTCCACATGAAAAAGCACAAAAATAGGGTTTCTGTGAGACTGATTGGAAGGCTTAAGATGAGAGTGTCAATGTTAAGGTTTCTCTTTAGAGGTGTTAGATCTATTTAGGCTGAAAGCAGTCCTGCTTTTGCACAACCATAGCTACTGCAAACCTGTAGCAATTGAATGAATGGAGAGTCAGCACCATGGTTTAAACAACTTTTCCACAAATATGATGGGCCACATCCTCAGCTCTTCTTGCTTTTATAAACCTTTCTCAAGGTTGTCAGATTTGAAACTATTTACATTGTATTTAAGCCAAAAGTTTTGGTCCCAGTTATGGTACCAGTACTTCCAGAAAGATGATAGATCCAACAGTCCAGTAATTCCTGGCCAACTCCTTAAATACAGGACGCTGTCTAACAGCAGTGCTGCAAGGCAGATGATAGATATCGTTCCGTTGGAAGACATCAAATTGTGGCGCTTTTGGAAAGAAGCTGGGTTTGTCAGTTAAAGGGAAATCTCGAAAAGCAACTTGAGAATTTTGCAAGCGTGTGCTTCAGGTTTGCTCAACATTTTGAGGCAAGTGTAAATCACTTCTAAGTAAGCTGCGACGAATGCAATGTTCATAATTACAAGCTGCTAGCCAATCTTAACTCTATTTTTGCCTCAGTACTGCTTAAATTACTGCAGCATATTTTGTAGACAAAAAAGTGTGACTATTTAATATCTGCAACATCAGTAGACTCATGTAGGAATAACAGTGAGAAACCAAACTAACTTGTTTGGTTGATTATGACCACTGTTTCTTGGATTATAGGTAAAAAATTAGGTACCTCAGTTGAAATCTGGCTGACCAGCTACTCCAGGCACTTTTCAGCAGCTCAGCAGAGAAGCCAGGCACTGAATGGAGGTAGAAGTTGAACTATGCTCCCATTCCCTGAGATGGCTCCTTCTCATGAGGGTTATGGGCAAAAGTGTGACTAATGAGAAATGCATGTCCTGCTGGAGCACAGCTGCCTGTGTTCGTTGGATGAGCAAAGACCTGCAGGCCACTTTTCAGTTGCAAGTGTTTTAATGGTGATAAACACGGGGTTTTTATCAGATTTTTCAAGCGGTGTCAAAAATGCACATGCAAATTGTTGATCTTGGTTGATCTCAGGACCTATTTTTCCTGTGACAGCTGGGGCCATCTTAGAAGAAAGCAATGATAACACTGCGATAAAAGCATTTCTCTAGAGCTTTGTAGTTGGTGAGAGAGGATGTTCAGTTTACCCCAGATAGTAGCCATAGCGTGTAAACGGCAAGGGTGATACATGCTATTTTCTGAAGCGTGGTTCGGGGAGGCTGACCACTAGCTGCTGCTAATAGCAGTGGAACAGCCACACTCCGAACGTTGGACAGATAGACATCTAGGTCACTGCTGCCAGCAGCCAAAAGTGTGCGGCTGCAGCCACTTGGTGAATGTGTCTTTATCACTGCCGTTGCGCATTTCTAATTGTTCTACCCAGGCCATACAGCTACAAGGAACAAGAGTTTTTTGTTGAATATTTAAATGCCTTTGAAACTGGGCTTTCATAGGAGAGAGAATCTAGGGTTCTTTGCTTTATTCATGCAAAAATATACTTGGAAAACTGGAAGATTTTCTAAGTTCATAGGGTCACTTGATCATTAGCTTTATTAGCTGACACGGGCAACCCTGTTCAGCCTCAACAGCTTTTACCCTGGTTTGAAAGCAGAAGTGAATCCAGGAATACCTGCATTGGTAGAAATCAGGCAGGGCTTTGCTATTTCAAAGCTGCTGGTGCGTGGGATTTTGCCTTCAACTGGCAGGTGAAAATTTTAAGTGTGGACATATTAATCAGCATCATGGTTATGCTATGTTGTACTTTCATTGCCATGTTTTTGTAATGAAAAGTGGCTTTCATGTACTACAATTGGAAAGCATTCAGTCCTGATGTGTGCTGTCTGGATACAAATATTACATCTAGAGACTGCTTTTAACAAGTAATTGCATTTTCATAGTAGGTACAATAGATAGAGAGGATCCATAAAGACGGGTAGTTCTTTGCTTTTCCACAAAGGAATTCTACCTTTTCAATTGAATCATAGTGTTTGCCTGTGTGTTCAGTTGAAATGCTCAAAGCAGGATTTCTACATCCAGAATTAGAACTGAGGGGTTCCTGATTGTCATTCCTTTTTCATACCACTTATTTTTAAAACTGTCTTGTAAGAATACTGTTTAAAAAAATGGAAACAAAACCCAACCTTCCCCCCAACCTTTTACTGCATTGATATTTGTGGAAAAAAAGCTGCAAAAACAGTTTGTGCAGAGCGTATGAAAGGTAAATGATTTTACTTTTTAACCATAATATTTTACTTTCCTGAAATTTATCTTCTCTCTTGGAGGTTCTGTACAAGAACAGAGAATCTGTAACCCTTCTAGTGTTATTTGGAATCTCTTCTAAACTTTCTCTAATTGCAAATGTCATGGATACATTGTTGGAAGGATTTATTGGCATGACAGGGTCAATTAATATATTAACATTTTGGCTTGTGACTTATCCCAACAGCTTCTTACTTGCCCATGTTTTTATGCATATAAACTTCCTATTAACTTCCTATGCCATTATATTCTCTGCTTCCCACAGTAGAATTGACTTTTCTTCCCTCTTTTCATTTCAGTAGTGAGCAGAACGCCCTAAAAACATACTTGTATTTGTGTGTGTGCGTGTGCCTGTGTGGCGTCCGGTGTTTACACTCTTAGTGGACATTTCACTCTCAGCCTTTTCCATCCCTGATGCTTTATGTGGTCAGCTGTGGCTCCGCAAACCTGGCCCGCGCCTGTGGGAAGGCATGAATAGCCCTTGTTGTGCTAGCACACCTGTGTTCTGCGCACAGCTGTTTGGTTCACAACAGGGTTGCTGTTAGCAGTTATGAAACGTTTTCACACCACCCACCCACCATCCACTGGTTTATAACATTTGCTGGCACTTCTGTCCAGCTCAAACTTTTTTTTCTTTTTTTTAAATTTAAAGGACACCAGAATACTTTATGTATAGGAAAAACAAGACAAATTGGCACAACACCTTATTAAAAATACACTCTCTCTCCTGTGTCAAAGATTACTCTTTTTCTGTCTGTGGTAAATCTACAACTATAAGAAAAAATTGTTTATATTTAATTCCCCCCCCCCCCCCCAGTTATCAGACAGTTTTGTGCTGGCCAGAATTTAAATGGTCTGGAACATCATTTTTTTCTACATATTGTTGGAGATGCAAAGTCACCCATTTGTTCTATGTTTTAGCTGTATATTATAACAGGATGTTAAGACACAGAGCAATGAAAGCTGCCTATATAACTAACTTTTTAAACTACCCCAACTGGTTGGATGGATAACTCAACTCTTCTGAAAGGAAGATGGCTAAAAGCTCACTTTTCTGGTAGTCTAGATGACGTCAAATCTCCAAAATGGAAAACAGAGCTAAAAGAAAAAACTAAATACAAAATGAGGTGGCAAAGTGAAGCAGGTGCTCCATATGGAGGGGAAATAAGACAAATTAATGTAAAAACTGCTTCATTTCTATAGGAGAATGCTATTTAAATTCATAGACTAGGAAGACAGCTGAACTCTTCTGTGTAGTTTTATCAGCTGTGTTTTGTATCTCTCCATGACACAGTATGTGGCTCTTTTCTGAAAGCAGGACAATGTGTTTTGACAGCCCTTGGCAGTGAGAGCAACAGTGAGAAAAGCAAACCAAAGTGATTCAAATTAACATGAGCTGGCTGTTGGGAAGCTGGACCATACAAAGCGTTTCCCATGAATAGAGAACCTCAGATATTGTAAGATACAACATAGCCAACTGGGTTAGAAATGAGGAAGGGATGCTGCTAACACTGCTCACCATGCCACCACCGACACAAAACATACTTTTTCTTTGGTAAGCTATAGGGGCATTTAGCTCTAGTCCTGCTTGACAAGGTGAACAGATTCTACACTGAGCTCCTTTTAGGATCTGCAGTGAGAACAGCATCAAGCAGAAAGACAAAGCTCAATTAAAATTGCTTTAGGTAACCTTGACCATTTCTGTAGGGGACTTTGTTGCTCTTCTAGATCACATATGGGTGTGTGTATGTTTTTCCATAATATGACTGTTTGTAGCTTTTATTTTTAAAATATTTTATTGCCCATCAGAAGGAAAAAGACTGAGAATTTAATATAGCTTATTTGTATTCTAAAGGGTTTTTTTTTAATTCAAAGGAGAGGCAAATGTCTTTGGTGACCTTAGAATTAAGGATTCTCTGCTACAGCAATCTCCATGAGGTCCAGTCCTGCTCGCTTGACTCACGGATGACTGATTTGAGGGATTCAAAGTGGTCCAGAAAAGAAAGTCCTTAAAAGTTCATTGAAGCTGAAAAATCTGATTTCTGTCATTTACTTACTTCCCTTCCTCTTCTGGTCTTGCATGACCATGTCTTTTCTTTTCATATTCCTTTGCACAGGAATATAATAATAATATGTTCTAACATATAATAATAGGCAAGAACATGTTATTTTCTGAGGTGTATAGTGCTATTAGCCATCTCTCTGTTTTGTGTCAAATAATTGCTTTATCCCATGTTCTGACTTCCTAAGAATCTTCCTTTTACTTAAGATCCTTTCATTTTGCTTCTTTTCTGAGTGTCTTCCCCCATCTCATCACAAAATGGATCTTGCTTTAGATAATTCAAAGTTTCTGTCGTTTTCTTTTCCTTCCCACACCTGCCCATATTTGAGTCTTCTTATCACTCTTATTACCAGTTGGAGGTCCTCCTCTTCTCGTTGTAATAAATCCTTTTTTAAAGCCACTTTTCCTTATGAATGATGAGGACAGTAACCCTTCTACTGGTATTTCAGCCCCTCATAATCCATAATACGTTTTATCTGCACTGTGCCCTGTGAAGCAAAGAATTGTTGTAGTTGCAAGAAATTAAGCGATTTGCCCATGGACACAAAGAAAGTTAATGGGTAAATTAAGCCCAGACCTCGTGGATCCTAATCCTAGCTGTGGAGGCTGTAATAGCAATAGTGAGGAGGGTGGAAAGTCCAGGCAGATGATTTGTATTCCTTACTTATGGCCAAATATGACACAAATAGAGGCACCCTGTTCCTGACGAGGAGAAGCGGGAGAGGGGGACATAATTCATGCTATTCAGATTCTGCTATTTAGCATTTGCAGATCCCTAATGGGATATTTGCAAAGTATAATATTTTCTAACAGCTGTAAGGACAAGAGAGCCTAAAATTTCTCCCTATACATAATATCCATGAAATTGCATTGAATATTGTAATGATGTGTTATGCTGCCATTAGCTCCCTGTGAATACCTAATTTGGAAGGTTAATGAAATTGACAAATGTGTGTACTGTACGCACATTGTCAGTACTAGTTAATGGCAACTCTCACATTTTTATTTGGAAAATTATATAAAACTGAAAGTGACAATTATTGTAACTTCATCTTTTTTGGAATCTAACATAGTGTGCAGTTTATTTGAATAGGGTTGTATGTATTTTAAATTTGTATATCATCATATGAAGTCCTTTGCTCATCATGTGATTATATACTTATTTTTTGTATGAATGAATGCGTGTATTGGGGTCTTTTATAGCATATTGGGACAATTTTTTGGTTTTTGTGTGTATTCCACACTAAAATATCGTAAGTCCTTGTCTTCCTGTTGGCTCAACAGTGCTTGATTACAAAACTGGTGCCAGTTAATTCAAAGAGACATCACACATCCAAAATGAATTTTCCCAGGCAAGGAAAGTGTGGTAGAGTACACTGGAAGAGTATGCTCTTGTATTTTCTGTAAATGATTGAGTGCCATAAGAGGTCACTTGCAGCTGCTGCTGCTTTCATGTATGGATTTTATGAGATCCTTGAAGTTTGGCCCCTAAATATTTCTGTGGCTCTGGAAAGTACTTCTTTAGGTCAAGGTCACATTTTTAGGTGAAAAAATTCTGACTTGAGATCTTCTTTTGGTCTAAAGCTGTTTGATTAAACAGAGCTTCACATAGTGAAGACCCTTATGGTCCTGGGGAACTCAGATTCATCTGCTGGGAAGCAAGAAGAGACATGATAATCCTTTGTGACACATCGCAGCATGGATGATGTTGCCTCATCTTTACCTTGTGAGCTGGAAAAGGATGGATGGAGTGAGAGACGCACAGCCCACTTCCCCTATTACTTAATTTTTGGGCATCTCTTCAACTCCTTGTGGAGTTTCTTCTGAGGGAGCCAGCGTCACAGAGGAGGGCTGCTGCCCCGAGGGGACCATATGTGTCACTTCCAAGAACAAAGCAGTCTTTTAAACCCAGTGCTATATTGAGCCTGTGAGTCATGAATCTTTAGATCAATAACCAAAATGTTTTTATGTGTGGGGGCAGCCCCAAACAGAGTGACTCAGCGCCGGCAGTTCCACATTCAGCACACCTCTGTGCAGGATCTGGTTTCTGATGACTGATCGCAGGAGTGGGGCCGGGTGATGTGTGGAGGCTGAGGTGCTGCATGTGGGCATGGGGGAGCAGAGTTTTCTTTCTGATACTCATGTCACACCTGCCCCTCATTCATCCTCATGCAGACGCTGTGTTCTCAGGCTGTCCCAGATGCCACCTGCAAGTCAGCAGCCCATCTGGCTGTCTCTGGCATTTTTTATAGGTGACTTGAAGGTGCGAGGTTTAAGATGTTCTCGGGCTTAGATTTTCTTGTGGCTTTTCCCCCTTTTGTTATGTTGTGTTAATAAGTACATGGCATGATCTGGTGGAAGAATATGTCTGTTGAAACCCTTTGTTGTGGATGTCAGAGATTCCAGTGGTCTAAAACTCTGAAGAGCGATCAAATGTTTGTCCCTCTCTCACTTGACAACAGGGACTCCTTCTGCTCTTGCTCCAGTCCTGGTGGCCATCTCACATTAGATTCATGGTAACCCTCTGGGAGAAGCCCCAAAAGCACAGATCACGCTTAAGTGTTTGTATCAGCTGTGATTCTCAAGGTATACATTGATTTGAAATAGGAAATTTGGAGCCTGAAAAAGCATTACACTTAGGTTTGTCATGTTAAGTGGAAGTGCTTTGCTCCTCTGTGGATTAATGATTTACTGATAGCTCAGTATAGGATAAGGGATGTCTGCACCTGGCCTATTGAAGGGACGTTTGCATTCGAAGAAGTTAGGCCAGTTAATAGTCAGAGAAAGGACACTGAAACCACCTCCTGGATGGAGGAGGGGAAATGAATTTGAATGAACCTTCAAGCAGAACTTCAACAGGGAGTACAGGCTTATAAGGTTTAGGGACATTGTTTAGTGGTGGACTTCGCAGTCCTAGGTTAATGGTTGGACTCCATGATCTTAAAGGCTTTTTCCAACCTAAATGATTCTATGAGTCTCTAAGCTAGCCTCCTTTCATGGCCCCATGTTCCCTCCGGTGAATATATATTTGGGATGGAGAGCATACATCAGCTCTGAGACCCTGGCCATGTAGATCAGGTGCAGTTTAGATCTTGTTTGGCAGCAAGATACATAGTGAGACAGGGACAGGGAAAAAGAGAGTGGTAAGCCTTTTGGACTTGATTTTAGAGAAAGTTTTCTCTCCTTTTTGCCAGCTGTATGTTATAAACCTCTGCAACTGTATTCCTTATTTTGGTTTGGGTAAATATTTTCCTTCCTTTTGACTTAACTTGGATTGCGCTGAGGATGATTTCTAATGAAGGCTAACATAAAAAGCCTACCCTGAAAACTGTTGTATAGGCATAGTCTAGTAACATGTAAGTCCCGAACACATTGCTCCATGATATCCCATGATCAACAGAAATGGTCACCTGTGTGTGGGTCAGTAGGGAGCTGGTAAAGTTGGCAGCCTATACTAAAGTAGAATTTTTGGTTGACCAGCACAAGGCAGAAGAGGTCTAGTGCACACACACACAAGTGGGTCACAGACCATAATCACAGAATCACAGAATTGTGGTGGTTGGAAGGGACCTCAGAGATCATCGAGTCCAACCACAAAAAAAAAAAACA
>JAOQGH010000023.1:99211908-99265136 GCA_025769975.1 Gallinago jamesoni | reverse complement strand
CCCCTGCCTCTCTACAGCTTCCTTTCAGGTACTTGTACAGAGCGATAAGGTCGCCCCTCAGTCTCCTCTTCCCCAGAAGAGGATCTCCCCCTGATCCTCCAGGTTTGAGTTCCTCTCCAGGGAACTCAGGGAGCGCGTGAAAAACTGGTAATATGTTTTAGCTTTCCATTGAGTGCTCTACTTCTTGTATATGAAGAGTTATTTAGTAGATCTCACAGGGCTGAGCATATTTGATACACATATGAATTATTCTATTCTTATCTGACCAATTTGCTTCTGGACTCTGTGTTTGCAGGAGGGAGATAGATAAGATAAGATTGCTGCTGATGAATCAGATTTAATTCAAGGTAAGGAACTAAAGTTATGTACTTTTAACTCATGAAATTGGAGTAACTTGGAGAAAGAAAAGTAATCATGAGGAAATAGTTAAAATTATATGATTTTTCCTCAAGAAAGATAATAAGATCATCAAATGTTTAGAGCGTTTTACCCGTTCAAGCAGAAATAGAAGATTAATTGTGAGTTATTTTGAGAGACGATGCTGCCAGGACATTGCAGGGTTTGGGAACCAGGAATGATAGGGGATCCCTGGGCTGTGAACAAAGGAACATCACCATCCAGGACCTGTCCTACCACCTTCAGCAGTGACTTTATCTAGGAAGTTTATTCCTGCCCTAAAGGTACTAGGTGTGGAGCCCTAACTCCTCAAAGAACATTTGCTTTTTCAACAGCTGAGAGGCCGCTGAGAGAAAGGAAACATCTTTAGCAGACTGATCCCTTACCTTTAACAGAAAAAAGTATGCTGGAAATTTGGCTACAAACACAGAGTGGATGCAGTGCAATATGAAAACATAAAACTGAGAAACATAACAGAAAGCTCTCCCGATATCTGGGGAACATAACAGAAGTCCCAGCTATCAAGCAAGTATGGATAATTATTGCTTCATTTATTTCAACATCCAGTGAAAATACTCTCACTAACTTCAAGAGACTCTGAACTGAGCTCAGGGAAAGATAAAATATAACCCTAATTGTCTACCTAGTAGAATTTGGAGAATGAAGGTTTCATTTATTTTCTTGTAAAAAAAATAAATATTTAATCTCTTTTCACCAGGTATAACATACAGAGAGCCATGTTATACCTACCCTTTCCCCAGCTTGAGACACGCCATTAGGGAATGTGTGATACCTGAGGTGTAGGAAATGGTGCTATACTAGCAGCAAAAGAGGCAAAATTAAAGTTCACAGTATTGGGAAGGGTGATTATTCTGATGCTTCTTTAATATATTTGTTTCATCTGTGAAATTCAGCATCTTTTCCTAAAATGTCTATACTATGCAAAAAAAAAAAAAAGGATGCCATTTCTCTGAATGCATTTAGTACAAGCCGTAGCTCTGCCTGTGCAGCTGTTTCCAAGCTAGAAGAAAAAAAGAAGAAGAGTGAAGAGTCTTGATAAAAAATCGTGGTATCATCTCTGACTTGCTAGCCTTTGATTTTAAATGTATAAAAAATGGGGGGAATACCTTTCACTGAAATAGTTTTACTGAATCAAGGAGATACAGATAAAATAACGATGTTTTGGATGTGAATTTATGCTGTTTATGCCTCTCTAATTGTGAGGCAAATATTGAAACATTGCCTCTTATCTGAGGTTGGGGGGGCAAGAATCCTTCTGAGTCCAACCTATCTGGATTTCTCTGCTAATCTTCTGCTTTCATAGCTGATGAACTAGCACTCAGATTATTTAGCTTTGACATATGGAAGCTTTCATGGCTTTCATGGTTCTTCTGATCTTCTCTCTATCCTTTAGACTCCAGCTTTCAAAAATTCCCTCAATTTCTTCTGTGACTACGTTTGTCATAGTCAAACCAGACGTTCAGCCAGGTGGAAGGACTCTATCCATTGTCTACTCCAAAATGGTTCATACTATGTAGAATTAACTTTTCATAACTGCAATCAAGTGTTAGCAGTGTATTTTGCAATCTGCTTGTCACCCTTGTTGCCCCGGTAGAAAATCATCTTTCTGGATCACATTGAAAGTATTCAAGAGCTACAGGGATCAGGAACAGCATTACCAGGGAGGTAGAGGAGGCTGTCAGCTTCACACCAGCCCTCCTGGACGAGAGGCAATTCCTCGTCATACTATACTGTGTCACATCCTGGCTGTGCTGGCAGCCAGCATATAAATGCTGGAAATAGACATCTGTGCCCATCCCAGACTCTTTCCTTCCTCTGTGTGCTCTGTGGCTTTAGCTCACTATGCCAATCTTTGCAGGGCTTTTAGTTTGTTATTATTTCCAGAAGAAATAATGCTATCTGAGCAGACTAGCCCTGTAGGAGCAGGTTTTGGCCTGCAGATTTGTGCTTTCCAGACAGTATGTGGAATACAGGGCATGAGGGATGATCAGCACCCAGCATTATTGGAGTCTGTTTTCTTGACTTTGGTGAGTCTGCTTGGGTGAACGATGCTTACCTGTGGGAGTTGTAAAGCATGTTGCTAAGCTTATTTTTGGTATTTCTTGCTAAAATCTTCTGTGCCTGTTGCCAAACATACGAGGTTTGTTTTCAGACTCTTAACTTCTCAGGTAAAGCTGTCATGTTTATTCTGAGTCACTACATCAACACATAAATATGAGATTTTTGTTTACGTTTATTGCTTTTTGTATATCTTTAAATAGCCAGGAAATATTTTTTTTCAAGGCTTTATTCATTTCCCAGTTATGAAAGAATGAGGGAGAAAGAAATCACTGTATAACTGAATCTCAGAAGATGAGTTTGGGCCCATATGGTGGATATGACACAGTTCATTATGGTTAAACCTGGTAGAAATCTGGGTTTACATCTTCCAGGATAACTAACAACCTTAGTTTTGACCATCACTTGACATTAAAAAAATTTTTCCACTTTTCAACATGAAAGCTGTGAGTCATCCTTGAAGTGAGCGTCGCCCGCGTAGTGCATTTGAGGAACGGTTTGGGGCAGGCTGACTTGCATTCACAGGTTCTGTAATCTGTCATCCACTTTGCAGTACTTTAACTTACAAACATTTTCACAGGCTGTAGATGGTGGCTCTCTGCTCGGATTAACCACAAGCTTATTCTGCTTCACCACAGTTTGACCTCTCTGCTGAGCCACACATTAATGTGTTTACAGGGTGTGTATGTATAGTTGGCTATAGATTTGTCAAGGCACGCACACAGTCATTTTTATTTTCAAATGTGTTTGGTTTTGGATGTGATCTGGTTGGTCACTTATTCCTGGTAAATTATCTTCATGGTGTCAGTTGGTCAGTGTTGTGGAGTGCTGTTAAATATTGGCCCATCATTTAAAAAAACAAAACCAACCCAGAGAATGGAATTTGTGGGACTGGTACAGAATGAGGTTGGAAAAGACCTGGAGAGGTGATCTAGTCCTGCTATGTTGGATAAGGTAGGCACTCTGTACCAGTTAGCCCCCCCACTGTCTGCTCCAGCTCACTCCGGAGACTTGTTCTGCTCCCTGATGTCTGAGTGGGAATGCTCAGCGTCCTCTGACTCACCACAGTTTATTGGAATAGACCTCAGTTTATTTAACTAAGGCAAGCCACAGGCTGAGGAAGCCAGGCGAACCCTCCTTGGGTTTGCTCCATCT
The DNA here is from genome assembly GCA_025769975.1 of Gallinago jamesoni. Lineage (NCBI taxonomy): Eukaryota > Metazoa > Chordata > Aves > Charadriiformes > Scolopacidae > Gallinago > Gallinago jamesoni. Next base: position 99,261,506 of record JAOQGH010000023.1, on the reverse strand, counting down.
CCTTGACTAGGAGGGCGGAGAGGGGCAGAGCAGACAACTGAAGGTCAGGACTGAGCTAGGACAGGTGAAGCTCTCTGCCATGGCACGTGCATTCACATCCTCAGCTTGAGCTTATAACTGCTGAGTTTGGGCACCTGCTTCTCAGCTGCACCAGGTCTTTCATAGCTTACCTCAGCAGAGGTTGTTCTGAAGTAAGAAGCAAGCTGACCCTCCTGTCCCTTAAATTAGTACCTGCAAGTGGCCCCTGTGACTGGATAGATGATCAAACATTTCAGGGAGCCTGTACTTTTACCACAGGAATGCATGCTCTCACCTGAGGCACCAGGGTTCAGTGCAGCTCACAAAGAAGCCTTTGCAATGTGCTGCAAGGTTGGCATCTCCAGAGGACAACAGACTTCACTACTAGTGAGGGATGTGGATGCTTCCACATGCTCTTGCAGTTCTCCCTCCTTTGTAACAGTTCCATACTGGAACTTGCTCTTCAGAGATGCTAGCCTGTCGTTGGCTGCACCTTCCCCCAGGGGAAGATGAGCGGGAGGAGAGTCTTGATGCCCATCCTGCCAGCCCCTCACAGAATGCCGGCTGCGACCCATTCGGTGCTGTGCTCTGCAGTGCCCAACCTCACATGGTGTCTGTGGGGATGTGGGGAGGGAGACCGAGGGGTGAAAAACATCTTCCTCCAAGGCCAGGCATAAGTTGATGCCCCTTAGTCACTGCCTTCTGAACCAACCTATCTTTTAATTTTCCATTGCTGTAATTTCAAAGGGGGAGATTGTCCATGTGGTCAAACAAGAGCAGTCCCAGGGATTTATACAAGGGTTTCAGCTGATATATTTTTGAAATGTACTTTCTCACTTGCTCTGACATGAGACAAGCAGAGGTAGTGTGCTCCTCTCCCTTTCTCTCTCTTTTTTTTTTTTTTCAGCATGTAGAAACTTGTTATCAGTTTCATTGTGCAGCTGAAAAGCTATGTCTTGAGCAACATCTATAAATGTCACAGAGATGGGGCTTTTCGAGTGTTTACTGAGAACATATTATGTTTTAGTGTCTCTATCATAAATTCCTTTTTGTTAATCTTTCACCCTCACTAAATCTATTACAAGCTTTAATCAACCTTTCTAAGCAGTAATAAAATGTTATCAGCAGTTGGCAGAGATTATAAGTGACAGACCCTAATGTTTTCTAATGATTGTCATTATTTAGAAGGTTGTTTGTAGTTTTACAGAAAAATAATTAGATCTATTGCATACATTTGAAGAGAGGTGGAGTGTGCCTCCTCTGATAGTTTACTCTCAAGAAATCTAATTTGTAAATAATTACTTAAAAAGAAAAAAAACCAACAAGCCAAAGCTGAGTGGAAATTCCAGATCTGTTTAGACAAATGCAGGATGAAGAGAACATGTTTTATGCTAAAAAGACAGGATATTCCCCAGATGAATACATGCAGTTCAAGTTTTTCACTTATTGTCAACAAGATCTGGTCTGAATTTTCATCTCCTTCTTTATCAACCTTGTTACACACACAGAAATAGGCTCGTGAAACTATTATTTTATATTATGCAAATTATTATCCTCTTTAAGAACAAGTCAATACTCTTTCACTTACATGCCATGTTTCTGCAACTGGTGAAGTGAAAGGTTTCAAATGGGACATAAATGAAGGTGAGATTTTCTTGGTTCCCTTAAAGCTGAAAGGGTTTGGTTGGCTTTTTTCCCCACATAAGAGAAGACTCTGTAAGTGCTGTGTTCTGGCTGAATTTCAGATTTGATCTCAGATACATTTCCCTGCATTCTCAATGGTGTGACTGTATTTTAATTTTTACTGTCCTGACTCTCTCCTATTATATGACCCCAGACATGTGTCTGTTGAGAAAGGGCACCTATGAAGCAGTGCATCCAATACTTGTGAATATATCTACAGTACGTCCAGCAGAGACTCTCCAAATATTTGCTTGTCCCCCCAAAATTGAAATCCTTGCCAGCACCAGGCAGGGAGCTTTATATAGTTTAATGTTGTTTCATGCCCAGTGAATGATCACTGCTGACCTGCTTTCAGAGGGTATAAAAAAATCTGTGCAGGTGTTTAGGTCTCATAGATATGTATGCACAAGTAAGCACACACACACATGCACGACCCTTTAGGCTAAGTGACCAGTGTAAGCGGGAGTGTGGACCAAATCAGATTAGTGTAACTGAACTGGATCTTAGCTTTTTAATCACGGACCTCATCCAGTCTGCTTTTAAGCCTCAAACTTGAAACTCATTGCCCAAGTACATGACCTTCTCTGACTTCAGTTTGCCTCTTGCTTGGCATGAGCATCAGCCATGCACTCAAGATGAACTTGGGCCTGTTTTGTTTTTTTTTTTTTTGCAAATGATTATTAATTTCTGTGTATTTTTGGAAAAGTTTGGTTTATTTCTTGTGGTGGGTTTCTGTTGGCCAGTGTAGATGTTGACTCTCTTTATTCCTGTCATCACCCCATAGGCATTTCTAGAGTGTTATGCTGACCACCCTTTTTTGTCTCTAGTGATCTCTGTTTCTGCACATTCTTGTTTAATTCTGCTTACAAAAAGGATGATATGTTTAAAAAAATTAAACTGATTTTTAGGTCCTTAGTAAAAAGTAAATGGTGAGCTTTTTCTAAGCAAACCAGGCATTTTTAGCAATTAATTTCTTTTCTCAAACTCTCCATTACCCTGGAGAAGGATGTGCATCCTAAAGATATTATAAGGTAAGCAGAAAACCCAACTTGAAAGGACTGGCAATATTTAAAGTTAGCATTTGGAGTATATCTGCAAGAAGCAGCAGCAGTGTTTAAATGGGAAATTCCAGACTATAAATTCTTTTTCAGCTAGATTATATGCAGTACAAGTGTTGACTTTCAATTTATACCTTTGATATGACTCATTGAATGTTCTGATTCTTAGTTTATTTGTCCTGTCTTCAGGAAAATGGATTGAATATAGGGTTATCCAACCATGATGCATTGTCTCTGTGCCTCAGATGTTATATTGATGAAATCTTAGTGTCTGGCACTATCTAAGAGGAATATAAAAATTTGATTTGGTCTGCAGCCAGCTTTCCTCCCACTCTGGAACAATGATGGAACATCTGGGAGAACGTTGTATTCATTAACCCAAATCCTGAACACTTCGCATAATACCTGATCCTGTAAGAATCTGCTTAGTTTTCGAGCCTGTGTAATTTGTGCTGGATGCAGCTAGAGCATATTCAGTCAAAGGACCTTGTCTCTTTTACATTTTTGAGCTTTTATGTGACATTATGCTTTGTCATAATTGATGATAACAAGATTCCCATTTGTTATCTGATTTTAAATGCCAGTTATATGCATGGTGGCTCACTCTGTTCTCTCTCCTCCAGAAATTTCTCTATATTTGTCATTTGTATTTTCAGCTGGAGACCTTAGGGTTTTATCTTCCCCATCATCTCAGCTGAAGCCATATGCCAAGAGGCCTCTTAACTTTCCTGAGGATGGATCTTGGAATATCAGACTGATGTCAGTGTGCCACCTTTATTGTTTTTCCTGTTTTCATAATCTCCCCTTTTCACAGTGGCAGATGCACACCAGCATTGTGGCTGACAAAATAGCCATTTTCCTCCTGGGGTTTGATACTGCGCTCTGGCCAGCTGCTGTGGGGTTTACAGAAGGGATGCAGTTGGTACATCCCAAAGTTTGAACATCCCCTGTGATTTCATAGTCTGTGCTTGCCTAAGAAAGGGATTGTGTTTATGTCTCCTCATGACCCCAGGTCCTCTGCATGGATTTGACTGTTCATGAGACTAAATAAAGCTAAACTTCTGAACTGTTATTAAAGGTGGCTGTCCTAATGCAGAACATGGAAGCTAAGTTGTCTAGTTTAAGAGAAGAATTTAAGGCAGTGGTTAGAGCAGTAACCTGGAACTTTTTTCTCCCTTTACTGTATAGATATACTCTGTGCTTGACCTTGAAAGTTGCACGGGCTGAGATCCAGAAAATACTTACGCACCTAAATCCCACTTTGGGATTTAGCCACCTGGATAGGAGAATGGTCCACATTTTCAATGACCCTCCATTTTTCAGAGCACCTCAACTGCAAAATGAACATAGAAGCTCATGGGTTTCTTTAGCAAGATGTCATGAGAGCAGATGTGCCATGTTTGTGCTCATCTTTGCCAATCCCAAACACTGAATCAAAAGGAGATAAAAGTTTACGCTGTGCAACTACCTGCTTCTTCTACTGATGTTTTAAAAATGTACCGTTTCCTTGCAGGGTTTGGCAGAGATGGAAGAGTGTTCAGGACCAAGCTGCAAATTCCATATTTGCATTTTGTCAGTACAGCCTACCAAAGGTTTACATAAAAATGGCTCAGAAGGACCACTTTTCAAGGCGTTGACATCAGTATGGCTGAAAGAGTTAAGGCCATTAGGTGGGTGCCATAAAAATACTTAGTATCTAACATCTTCTAAGTACTGTACAAATACTAACTAATTAATCTTCAAAATAGCCTTACCTCCACACCCCACAGTCAACCCTGATTAAAAAGTAAATATTCCTCTTGCACATGTAATCAACACTCTGAGCTTTATACTCTAAGAGGGTAATTGACCTGTGCCTCATTTGTGATTTTGATAAACAATTCAGAGTGGTTCAAAGGATGCAGACCCAGAGGAAAGGTCAGTAGTGGTATTGGGGTATGTAGTGAGAAGTGCTTTCTGCCCAAATGTCATCGATGTATTTCTGGACCTAGTTGTCTTCCCACATTGATATGAAAGAGTTGGTATTTATGGTAAGAAATACTGTGTCTGGCAAGTCTGAACTACAGTGAGGAGGATGCATGACTATGATGGTACTTTAATATACACTTTTATGGACTTAAAATTTCTATTTGCCATTGCTCGGTGTTTTTATTGGTATATAGAAGTGCATCACAAGTCAGTTCACTTGCTTCAGTTCTTCCTGAGAGTGTACCCATTGCTGAATCCAGTGACAAAGTGTAATACTGAAACAAAATTAATGGTTAGTGCAAAATAATGGGAAATTGCTGTCCTTAAAAAAGTTTTGTATTTGTTCGTTTCAGATAAAGCTTTCTCTCTGAAGACTGATCCTACGAATAGATAGATGAGAGATGCTTCATCACAACTGGTTTGTCTCATGCAACTGAGACAGTGACATTTTGAAATAAAAACTCTTAGGTGACCGCTCATTGGAAACCGTTCTCATCAGACCTGAGTATTCATGATGCTGCATCAGGTGAAACTGCCCAGCCTTCTGAAACCACCTGCTGCTGCACAGGTGAAACTCTTGCAAGACGACTTGCTACTTTTAAATGTTTTGGTAGAATAGAGGGTGTACAAAATTCCGTTGCAATAATCAGATATCTACATGTGGAAACAGATCAACAAATAAATGCTAGTAAATACTGAAGATCAAGGGACATGGATGCCAGGCCTGCAGCCAACACCAGGCTCACTGGCTCTGCTTGTGGCAGAAGGGACATCCAGAGCCCTGTGGATCAATGTGCATCCTTGTGGAAGGGAGGGAAGCAACATGTACCCATCCGCTTGCTACTCTATGGGCTCAGCTGTTGATCAAGATACTGAGACAAGTTGTTATGGGTGTGCTTACCCTTGATTTTAGTGCATAGGCAAACTGATCACTTGACTATTAGACCTTGTATGTATTGACACAAATCAACTGATTCATGGACATATCTTGTTTGTCTGAGATCTGAGACTTAAAGGATGCACTTTTAGGGTGAAAATAGAGTCCTCCTGAGTGACTGCAGGTCACTCTGTCTACTCACTTGCAATGTGTGGGTCATAACTCTTTTCTATTCAATGCTTTAATGATAAATACTTCAGGTGCTGAAGTTTATTACTGTTGGGGATTGGGATTGCTAATATGTACTAAGTTAAAAAAAAGGAAGTCTGAAGGCAGGGAGTTGAAATTTGTGTAGATGAGTTGGCAGGGTTGGATATCTGCATCATGAGATGAAACGTACTTTTATATGCAGTACGTTTAGGCAACAGCAATAGTTGCATTATGAGCGTGGTATATGGTCTTCTGAGAGCTGTACTTGGGACTTCAAATTACCATTAGAGTACCTGTATCAGTAAAATGTTGTGTACCCACCAACCCAATAGTGTGCTGATTCTGTGGACATATAAAGCACCATGTAAATCTTATTGGCAGACTGGAGTTTTAAAGATCACAAAGCAATTCTAGTAATGAGTAAAATTTATAAAAAAAGACAGTAAATTGGAACACTTGACAAGGTATTAAAATATGCTGTCTGAAATTCAGGTGTGGTTGGTTGAGTAAAAAATAATGGATTCTCACTGTGCACAAATTGAGTCAGTTTGCAAGATATTCCTGGTCTTGCTTTTGAATATTAAAATTTCAGTGTTTGTCACAAAATCACTTCAGCTCAGTTCAACACACCTGGGTGCATGCCACAGAGAGATTATCTCTGATCTAATCACTAGGGAAAGTGGTCTTTCAGGTCAGGACTGAGGTCATGGTTAGATTGTAGATAGAAAATTATGCCTCCTCTCTCTGAAGCATGCTTATTTACAGTATCAGGTGGTGTTCACTCATGTCTCCTCATTTCATCATTGAAATGCTAATACTCATTCATCAGTGTCACCGATACTCTGTGTGTGTGTGTGTGCGCGTGTGATGTTTTATATTCACAAATAGGTGGTCTGGCATTGCAGTATTATTTTCAAAGGTAGACCTTCCTTAACACATTTAGGTAGCTCTATGTATGTACTCAGGTCAATGGCTTCAGTAGATATTAAGTTTTCATCCATAATAATAATATTGGGTCTTTGTATTTAGCTTATTATTAGTAAGGCCATGAAGCACATGTGCAAGGTTTTATGCAATTGTAAACCATAAATCCTTACCTTTGTGTTGCAATATTAAATATTCAAATGTCATGAAGTTGCACGTACCAAGGATGCTCCAGCAGTATTAATTCACTGCTTGTCTACTGTGCTTTCTGGTTTATATCATACTATAGCCTTATCATCAAATAATTGATTAAAATGCATGTATTTAACAAGGACAGCATTTTTATTAGAAGTGAGATTAATATTTTGAGGTGAAATATTGGGAAAAAAGTGAAATGCAGCTGAAGGCAATTAGCTGTAAAAATCTTTTGATCCTTTCTGTTTCCTTGCTATCATTTTCCTGGATCTGTCTTGGCATAGAAATATCCAGATGCTCTGTCTGTTCCAGCTTCTCCTATTCCTCCAGACTGTTATATCAAAACTAGGTGTAGTTACTCTCTGCTCTTGGGAAGACCCATAGCATCAGCTTGGTGTTTCTCTTCTCAGGATTTAAGATCCTCTGCAAATGCTAGAGCCAAACTGGATGCGATATGGAGACAGTAAGAGATCTAAACAGGTTTTAGCGGTTTTCTTCCATTGGCCTACGCATCTGTATTTAGAAAGTAATGGGTTTTAATCTTTTTTTTTTCAAGATCTTGAGACATGGTGCATGGGTCAGATTATGTTAGATTCTGAGTTGTCATGTGAGATTAATCACTAGTAACTGGATGGCTGGACCCAAAGAGTTGTGGTGAATGGAGTTAAATCCAGTTGGAAGCCAGTCACAAGTGGTGCCCCCCAGGGCTCATTATTGAGGCCAGTTGTCTTTAACATCTTTATCAATGATCTGGAAAAGGGGATTGAGTGCAGCCTCAGTAAGTTTGCAGATGACACCAAGTTGGGCAGGAGTGTTGGTCTGCTTGCGGGTAGGATGGCTCTACAGAAGGATCTGGACAAGTTAGATTGATGGGCCAAGGCCAATGGTATGAAGTTCAACAAGACCAAGTGCCAGGTCCTGCACTTGGGTCACAACAATGCCATGCAGCACTACAGGCTTGGGGAAGAGTGGTTGGAAAGCTGCCTGGCAGAGAAGGACCTGGAGGTGTTGGTTGACAGCCAGCTGAATATGAGCCAGCAGTGTGCCCAGGTGGCCAAGAAGGCTAGTAGTACACTGGCTTGTATCAGAGATGGTGTGGCCAGCAGGATCAGGGAAGCAATCGACCTCCTGTACTGGGCCCTGTTGAGGCCACACGTTTAATTCTGTGTTCAGTTTTGGGCCCCTCATTACAAGAAAGACATTGAGGTGCTGGAGCATGTTCAAAGGGCAACAAAGCTGGTGAAGGGTCTAGAGAACAAGTCTTGTGATGAGCGGCTGAGGGAACTGGGGTTGTTTAGTGTGGAGAAAAGGTGACTGAGGGGAGACCTTTTCGCTCTCTCAACTACCTGAAAGGAGGTTGCAGAGAGATGGGAGTTGATCTCTTCTCCTAAGTAACCTCCCAAGTGGGGGTCAGTCTCTTCTCCCAAGTAACAAGTGATAGAATAAGAGGTAATGGCCTCAAGTTGTGCCAGGGGAGGTTTAGATTGGATACTAGGAAAAATTTCTTCACTGAAAGGTTTGTCAAGCATTGGATTAGGCTGTCCAGTGAAGTGGTTGCATCACCGTCCCTGGAGGTATTTAAAAGACACATAGGTGTGGTGTTTAGGGACATGGTTTGAAGGTGGACTTGGTAGTGCTAAGTTTACGGTTGGACTTGATCTTAAAGGTCTTTTCCAATCTAAATGATTGTATGATTATAACTATTTATGTAGAGGGACATGTCTCAAAAAGTGGGTAGTAGCTGGGAAAATGAAAGCTAGATGTATGGATAATGTCAAAAGTTATTAAAACTGTGGCTAAAAATAGTAAGGATACAGGAAGAACGGAGCCCTCTGTAGCCATGTACATGGAAATGGAAGATAAAAAAGGAGGTGGAGTATATAGAACATAGATGAATGCACTGTAACTGCCTGAAGTCAGCTCATTTTCTAGACTCGCTTAGCAGCCATCAAAGAGCAATAGGCACTGCCGGGTCCTTATCTGCCTCAGCCTAAATTCGTCATTTCAGTTCAGATTAGTGAACCCTCCATTTCTCTTTGTTGACTAGAAGAGGAGAGTCTACCCTGCTAAGTCAGGCACAGACACCTACTTTATGGATAATGAGAAACTAGTGAGGTAATTTGTATCCGGATCATGCTGGAGACACGCTGCATGGTTTTTATCCACTGCACATCACCTGACTGAATGGAGGGTCTGAAAGAGCTGTTTTATGCTGGTAAATAAAAAAAGAGGGAGACCCTCCACAAAAGGCCAGGTGGGGTTTCATGGTATCTGGAATACAGCAACATGAACTTCCCAACAAACAGTGCAGGTTTTTCTGTTTCTATTGATATCAAATAGATTCTGGCGAGGGAGGAGGCAGAGCTGGGCCTGGCATTTCCATTTTGGAGCCCTTATTAACCTCATTTTGAAGCAGGTGAAGAGCAGAATGCAGATGTTGCTGGAAAAATAAACCCTTGATTAAATAGTGCACATGTATCTTTGCATTAGTCCCGCTCAGATATGCTTGAGGGATAACATGCGTGTTGAACTTTATGCTTTTTCTTGGGCACAAACCAGTAACATGCCTTACATGTCCTCTTTGGATATCATGCACACCTACTAGAAAACATATATCCACTTTTGTGATCCAAATCAGAAGCAATATTTAAGGGTGGTAGATATACATGTTCTTGGTTTTTGAGTGTACAATAGTTTGAAAGCTATTTGATAACTACAGACTTGTTTTTCTCCCTTCCCTGTTCCCCAGTTTCTGTAATTGATTTTCTGCTCACATGTAGCTTGGGCTCATCTGCACCGGTGTCAGCAGTAAGCACTTAGAGCAGTGTGGCTGCAGTGCCACTGAAAGCCTTCCTGGGGCTCAGTCCTGACACCGCAACAATGCAATGCACTGAGGCAGGAGCTGCTGGCGTTTCAAAGGTGCTCAATTGCCTTAATTTTCATTGTCTGTGATCATTTGCCAAAGAAAAAAAAAAAGGAGAAAAAAAAAAAGGAAAATCCAAACCATTCTATTTTGCAGTAGAAAAATCTTTGCCAAGTCAAGCCATACATTCCCGGGGTACTTGGATTAATAGCTGGCCCTCTCTTTGTTTATAGACACATATACAGCTGGTATGAGTGTCTTTCTACATTGAACACTATTGTGGTTTAAATAGTGCTCCGAAGGAAGGCTCTGTAATCTGGCAGTACAGTTTGCTTTGTGTTTAAGAATGGGGAAGAGTACCTGTGCCCTGCTAGAATATCTCCTAAATATTGCCAAGGCATATCTTTAAATATCTTTAAAGCATATCTTTATTGTAGAAGGCAAAAATCCATCAATATTTATAGTCAAAGAGTTCTGAATCTGAACTAGCACACGGATCCAAACCCTACTAAAGGGAATGATTCTTCAGTACACAATAGGCAGGTGGGGTGTGGAGATGTTTGCCACAATGTATTTTTCAGGTTGAGTTTGGTAAGATTGAATACTATAGCGGGCTAAGCAGACCTGCTCTCTCAGAAGGGTAAACTCTGTAATCCTCAAATGTGAAGCTGTAGCCAGCTGTGTTGTGTATTGTGATACAGTGCATCCCTTTTTTTTTGTGTTTTATGCAACAATATGAAAAATGCTTTCAGTCTGCTGAAATGAAGACCATTTAAATATTCAACTGTCTTACACTTGCTTTGATAATTCTCTGCCTGGGACTCCTATACTTGAAGGTGTATGCTTCCAGAGATGTCTTCTGTTTCACCACATGGTACCTTCCTCTGCACACAGTTACTGTGATGGAGAAATAACTATAGGTGAAGCTGCTTGACTTTAAGATTTGGATTCATTATATAGACCAGAAGCTGCAGGCACAATAAAATGGAATATGGGCCCTAGGCCCACTGAATCTTTGCTTGTTTTCAGGCTTGTTTGGGCCAGGTATGTGCTGGGGAGGATAACCACAGGTGTAAAACTCAGAGAAGGGTAAATGTGCCTTGCTACCAGGCCATTCAGTTCTTGTGTGCATTTACCCCATTTGCAAACACATCTAGAATAATTTGTTATCTCTGGAGACCGTTTGGCCTGTGCACTTCCCAGAGGGATCAGAGGTGAAGGAGCCTCTCTAGCAGTCACGCTCCTTAGAGATGGCCCAGCCCCAAACTGGGCATGGTGTGGCATACTAGGTACATGTGGAACATGTGAACTGCCATGTTCCCTGCCATGTCCCCCTATACCTGTGGTCCTCTACGCTGGAATCAACCCAAGATGTCCATTTGCCTTTTTAAAGCCTAGGACTTTTCATAGTTGTTTTGAAGGGTGAAGGCAGAGCTAATGATATGTGTTTAAGAAACAGTAAGATGAGCTGTGCAACTATGCGAAAATTTTAACCTGAGATGCTTATTTCATGCAGAGGCACCAAAGATTGCAAGGGAGGGTTAAAACATCAAAAACTGTTATTTCCCACTGGAAAAGAAAAAAAATCAGTGAGTGAAACATGTTTCTCAGTGTGAAGCTTTTCATTAAGAGATTGGCATGGTGTGATATGAAAGAAGAAATCAGGGGTTACACTGTTTTCCTAACAAACGAGGAGATTTTCTTAATGCTGAGGCACTTGCAACTCGATTTTCCTCTGTAAAAGTCAAGGTTTGATTATCGTTCCTGCATTATTATTTATAGTTTAGCAGTTATACATGCCATGTCCTTGGCTGTGGCATTGCAGTTTGCACCATCTATGTCTGCTTCCTAAATTTATTGATCTCATTAGAAGATAAAAATGACAAAGATAGCTCATAATACTTCTGAGAAATGTAAAACCATTAGCAGGTCATTGTCAAAGTTATAACATGTCCTTTTAAGCTGCTTAGCAAACTGGTGGCAGCCTATGATACAGGGATTAACCTGTGCCAGGAGTGACTGAGTGGATCGCAGTGGATGGTTAATATTCAGCCTGCCTACAAAGCTTTGAAGCTGCCTCACAAAATGATACAACGGAGTGATAAACAGGAATGCATTAAAAACAAAGGGAACAGAAGTTATTCTCTGCTCTCCTTTATCTTGGTCTCTGACATATAAGAAGCAGAATGGGTGTTAGAGCTTTGGTCTGAAATTGGAGTTGCTTTTTTTGAGTTGGGTTTTACTTCCCCAGGCAATGGAGCCTCCTGGGCTTTGCTCTCTGAGTGCAGGCTGACCTTGGCTGAGACCCTGTGGTGGGACCTTGAAGGTGTTATCTTAGAGCCATGTTTAGGTGTGTAGTTTTAATAATGGGTATTTCAGACACATGGTGCACAGCTGTATTTTGAAGCCAGCATTTGTCACCCTGGGCGTAACCTGTTCCATACTGCCCAGTACACCCAACGGTGCAATGGGCATAGCCACATAGCCAGACTTCCTGCTTTTTTACAGGAGAGCCGTCATCTGGATTGTTATTATTATTGTTTACATTTATTCCCTTAGAGAAATGGCTGCAAGCACTGAATGATTATGTTACTGCTTACTGGACTGTTTGGGTTTACAGAGAACATTGTTAAACTGGGTGGACCATATACCGCTGTATAAGATTTGGGCTGGGATCCCAGGTTTTCTGCATTGGTTCTGAGGGATAAGAGCAGGATAGGTGGTTTAGGAGAGAAGGATGTCAGCAGAAAGACTGGTAACTAATGAGTCTCTTCAGTGTCCCACCTGACTCTTCACTCTTCACTCATAATAGAGGACCATAGCATTAGCGTGTTCAGACACAGTTACTGCCAAATTCTTTGCAGGTGGGTTGGACACACACAGATAGGCTCAGACAAGAGAAGTAAGAAGGAGAAGAGAGAAAGAATAGAAACCAGTTCACTACTGTTGGGCATCATGGGACCTGAGTTACACCGTTTTATATGCACATTGCAGTAACAGGTAAACAAGCGTTAGGACAATGAAGAATTAGCCTGGACAATAGTTTACATATTACATCAGGAGAGAATGAGTATAATTTTAACTTATTAATGATTATTTGTTTATTTTACTTATTGGGAAGTCAGAATTGTCTGGAAGGGGACCCAAGAGCACTGGCACACAGGCTTCTCCCAACAAAACTTGGTTCTCTTTTCTTTTTCTGTCTACATAGTAGTAATTTTTATTTGATGCAACTGTGCAGTCTTGGCTTGACCCACAAATCTATAAATTAAGTGTCATACTACTATATTTTCTACCTCACCAAGGTGGTTTTGGGATAACAGATGAATTTCAAATACTCGGAATGCTTCATAACCATGCTGTATAATTATTAATGTGTATAGGCATTCTCAACCATTAATTGCCCTATCATTGTAGTCTGGTCTGCTAGCATTTGATTGTAATAGAAACATTGTTTTCTACTTGATTTAGCAAAACAATCTTCAAAGTTTAAAGAGCTATTTTCCAAATTACAGATCCTATAAATGCTGTTATGGGATGCAGTCAATAAGGAATGAAAAAATGCTAATATCATTAATAAAATTGTGTGAGGAAAGCTGATTCAATTTCCTAGAGGATTCTGAGCTTTAAAACAAGATTGTTTGATTCTAATTCAGATTGGAAAAAAATGCGAAACATACTAAAATATAAATTTTCCTGTCAAAGACTAAATTCTAGAGACTCTGCCTCTGAAGGTCTTTGCCTTGTTTTCACATCCAGTCACTGGTTAGAGAAAATTCTTCAATTTCTGTCCTAAGAACAGTCTCCCAGCCTGGTTTAGCTGGGGCTATGTAAAAAGCTGATGACTATTGACTCTAATGCCATTCCCGTGGTTGGTGCTCCAGACCTAGGGATGTTTCCCATGGATTTCTATCCCAGATTCTTGTAATCCTTTTGCTGAATGTCCTTACTCCTGAAGGATTAAGGCAAACTTAAAAGGTTGCAGAAAAGAACAGTAAGAACAATTGAAAAGTCTGAAAATCCTGCCTGACATTGAGAGATTAAAGAAGCTCAGTGTACTTAGATCATCTGAGAGAAGGTTAAGAGGTGACTTGATCATGGTCTCAAAGTCCCAAGTTGAGAAACACTTTTCCAGCACACAGGAGAACCTCTAATTTAGTAGACAAAGCCAGAGCAAGATCCAGTGATTGAATACTTAATCTGCGCAAGTTCACACAAGGTGTAACGAGTATGAGATTGTAGCAGCTAAGACACGGTACTGGTGGAGTCTCAATCATTTTAAGATTTTAAAACCTGTACTTGCTAAAAGCTATTCTACCTTGATCAGAAATTATAGGGTTTATACAGAAGTTCCTGGGTGAAACGCTATGGTATGTGTTGTGCCTAAGGGCAACCTATACAATCATAATTTCAGAGTATATTAATTCTTTAGCAATGAATGTTCCCTGCTGCTACATAAAATGGGCCCATATAACATATTAACATTTGCAGTTTTCTAGCCCTGATGTCAATATTCAGAAGCTCATCAAAACCGTTTTGTACCTCTGTATGCTTAGTCCAAAGAAAAGGAAAGCTAGTTAATAAAAAAGGTATTTTTAGCCTTTCTGAATACTTCTTATGCCAATCCCTAAAAAGAAACAAGAATTTTCTCCAAAAATGCAAATGCTCTGTCTAGAAGCAAGAGTATCGTTTTCAGTTTTAACTGCTTCATCATTATGTGTCACTCCCTATGTATAGTAAGTGCTGCGTGACAGTTGTTTCTAAGAGACAATCAGGGACTTTTCCAATAACTACATAATTATATTTCATAACACATGAATTTGTGAGACTTGGGGCTTTATGTGTTCAAAGCACCCAGCAGTCGTTAACTAATGCTCACAGTACCTCTATGGAACAGGTAAGATAATATTATAAAGGCAGATGGACCTCCAGACCACACAAAGCATTGCTAGCAGAGAAAGGAACAGAGCTTGGTACCTTCCAAGTTCCAAATTGCATGTTAAAGTCTCCAAATCAAAACATCCTAACAGCTATATAACTCTAGGAACACTGTTTTTAGTGTTATACCCTAAAACTCCATCTCTTGCAATGGTTTTATCAGCCTACTACACTAATACAAGAGGTAATGCCGTGGCACTCTACATAATTTGTCAAGATCAGCAACATTAAGTTCTGTAGTTCTTACAAGGGCTTGACCTTACTTATTCAGCTAGTCCTAACTGAAATTAAATCACTGCATGAAAAGTATGTTTCATTAAAAATAACTGTGAAGAAGAAGTGGTACTGCTTATTTTCAAAGTTTGCCTTTATTTTACAGATCAATGGCATTATGATATGGCAGTAATGTCCATAGAGGAGGTGGGCTAAGTGCTTACTATGCCAAGCACAGCCCTTGCTGTTAAAAGAGTGCTTTATAGAAGTGACTGCTTAGGTAACCAATACTAGACAAGCAGAAATGAAATCTATGAAAGACCTTCCAAACTATTTAGAGTCCATTCTTTCCTTTTTGTATGCAGAAGGGAAGCGGACACATCTACTGTAGAGGAATATCCTTTCACAAGGTATTTTTATGACCATGGGGCCCGACACCTACCCACATCCTTTCTCCCTGCTCTTTCACTGTACGTGTCTGGCAGAAGGTGCTGTGATGGCAATGCATAGTCCAACCAAGCCTTATTAATGAATAAATGTCATGCATGCCAGACCCAAAGGAGGAACTGATAGTCACCTATCTCATCCAGAAACTTTGCAGTGCCATGTTATGCTTTTATATTAAGAAAACTGTGTGTTCAAAACATGACTTTTCTCTGGATTTATTATTGCCCTGAGTTTTGGGCACCATCAGGCATGGTTTCTGGACTTCCTTCTCCTTGGGATTGTTACTGTACCTTGATGATTAGGTAGAAAACTACTGAGTGATGGACTGAATAGGGGAAATGGGTGGATTGCTATACTGTTACTTCAAAGACTATCACAAACATATAGTATGTTTCAGAGATGGATGACTGGATTAACGATATCATAGCAGGCATTCTGAGTTTGTACTTTGACCACTTCTGTTGGAGACTAATCCAAAAAACCTAAGAAAATACAAATTCTTCTGAGCTGCCACTATGTGTGTTTTGAATTAGAAAGGGAAAAATCTTCCCCCCCAAAAGACCAAGTTTCCTTTCCTCTTTTTGGTTTCTGGCACAAGACATGCAAATGTGGGAGGGAGAAAATATCCCGCTCAAAAGAAGAGAGTATTGGGAAGTCAGCAATAGATAAAAAAGAAAAGTTTCTTGAAAAAAAAGCCCACCAATGCAAACTCAGTGTTTCACCACAAAAAGAAAATTACGGTGCAGAGAAGGCAGCAGTCACAGGTCTGTTTTTTTCATGTTTTCAACTCACCTCATTCCAGGTAACTACTGGTGAGCACCTTCCATGCCACATGGACTCATATCAAAGGCTTATGCCATGAAGAGAAGAAGCACCACCGGTTTTGCAGAGTATGATCCTTCCAGATGGAGAGATCAAAGACAATGATCTACAGAGCAAAAGCAGATCATTAGCCTCATGAATGAGGTTATTCTTGTGAGAATTGGACCAAAATCTTGACATTGGAAAACACAAAACAATTAATCTGGTAAGATCTGTGCATTCTCTGCATTTTCAAATGCTTTTTTAAAGTTCATCTATATTCTGGTATAATTTTATGGCTAGCTAGTGCAGCTTACTGGTCATATAATATCCCAATAATCTAACCATTTGCAAAAATCAATAATGAATGGTAGTCAGCAATTGAAATGGGCTAGTGAGTGTCCATTCCCTTTGAGGGGGTATACTAGCTCTTCCTATAGAGGGGAAATATGAAATGGAGGAGGAACATTAGCATTTCTGGAAAAATACATCTAAAATATTGGTTAAACTACTTTCAGTAGCATTCAGATGTTGGATATTATCTTTCTTCTCAATTCCAAAATTACTCAGCTCAAAAGAAAAGAGAATGCAAGAATTGAAAACAGTGGGAGAATGAAGGTTTTCTGCACAGGTTTTGAAGGGGAAGGTAGGGTCTGAACTCGTAACCTCCATCATTGAAGTCTGGGGCTATGGTGCATACTGGGAAATGATCCCTAGCCAGACATGCCTGCTCACAGGGAATGAAATAAAGCAAATAACATACAACGGCTATTAGTCACCACCGTAACATCATTTCCAAGTCTAAGCACTTTGGGTATGGAGGTATTTTATTAAGAATATCACATTTTCAGAAGAAGCAGATGTTTTTGTGAAAAGCTGACAGTAGCCCAACACAAAAACCTTTCCAGAACTATTAATGAGAAGTAAAGTTTAATTATGTGTTTTCAACCAAAAGGTTGTGTTTTTTTTTCAACTTCCAACCCTAGCTGCTGGATCATAGTTCCTTAGTTTTGCAGAGTGGGATAATTTAGGAAGAACCTTATTTTGTGAATGATATGACAGAAGTACTGCAAGAAGCCCCAGTAATGAAATTGTGCAGAACTGCCATCTGCATCCTCATAAGTTGATTTCTAATATTTATTTCATCCCATTCTCCTTGTTTTCTGCTACTCTGTAATGACTAATTAAAAACACGGGGGTAAATGATCAGCTTTTCCAGTGGAAGTTCATCAGTGAAGCCCGCTAAGGATGCAAAGGTCTGTTAGTAGGAAATCTGGCAAAAGTAATACTGTAGTAACATAGCTTACAAGTAATACGAAGCTATTAGGAAAAATAAATGGTGGAAAGAGTTGCAGAGGAATAATATGATACTGAATAACTGTGTGATAAAACACCAGATACAATTCAGTAACAATAGTGTAAAGCAATGCTAACTTTAGGTACATGGTAATGATTTTTGGACTGGCTCTCACCACTCAGAAGAAATCTTTGAGTTCTCCAAAAACATCGGCCCAGGGCTCAATACAGATGGGGGCAAGAAAGGTGGTCAAATGCGTGGAATATCTTCCACAGGCAGAGTGGTGAAATAGGCTAGGGGTCTTCAGCCTGACAGGAGGAAGTGATAGAAATCCTGGAGATCATGACATGTGAGGGGAAGGTGAGTAAAGAATGATTATTCAACCCTTCTCATAACGCTGGAACTAGAAGGGATCAAATATATCTATGGCAGGCTTGGAACAAATAGCCAGTGTGTAGTTAGACTGTGCAACTCATTACTTTAAGAGTACAAAAAAAGTTTAGCTATACACAGAAAGTTATCAAACAGGTTCATACAATAAAAATCCATTGAGAATTACTAAAATGTTGGGGAGTTCCTGACTACACATCATGAAGGGATGGGTGAGTGATCTGAGAAACTATGAGTGTATGTTTGCCCTGTTCTTTAACTCTTCCTTAGCTCCTTTGGTGGAAATGTGACAAAAGACTGTAAGGACTCTTTGTCTCATGCAGAAAAACTGTTCCCATGTTGAAGGGTACTTTCAGATATTCTGTTTTGTAATCTATAAGATATGTGAAGCATATGTGTGAATGTGTGTGGTAGCTGGTGACGGTTACTGTGACCACAGTGAGGAGATGTTCAAAGCAGGGCCACTGCTTCCCAGTCACAGCTTCCTCATTGTGCCCTTTGGTGTTAATGAACCTGAGAACATGGAGGGGAATTCAGAGTTTCTGTCTCTCTTACTCAATTCCAGTAAAGTTGTGCCAAGAAATGGTAAAACTTACTTCTACGAAACGGCAAAGCTTGTTTGTGGCAAGCCATTTTGTGCCTTGGCTACTTTTTTTTGTTTCCCCTGATTTGATTCTCCTGATTTAATTTAATCACGCAATTAAATTTCAATAATTCTCATCGCTTCTTGACTCACTGTTTTATGTTGATGTTTATTCATGTTCTCCTGATTGTACAACTCACCAATTCCCCCTCTTTAATGAGTTGATACCAACATTGAAGGATGGTATAAAAAACTGGAGTGAAACATGGTCATTTACTCCTCTGGTCTTGTTTGTTTGCTTCACAAGTATTTGCACTGACACAAATAGACTTTCCTTGTGCATGGAAAGAGATAAGGTTGGGGGTTTCTGTCTTATTTGTTCTGTACCACACATATTTTCCCCGCCCACTCCCTCACTCACTTTTATATATGCTCATACACAGATGTACCCAAATACTAGCAGGTTTCAGAGAATTTCACTCAGTTTAGGAGAATGTGACCAATGTCTGGGATGAAATGTTTATATTTTCAGCATCACGAGTCATTTTCACCAATCTTACCATCACAGGTGGTTATTTCTGGGAAGGTGCTAAAGCACCTACCAGTCAGCATTTAGGACATTATGAAAGTAGTGCTACGAAGAGTTGGGGTGCATTATGTTGTCAGAAACTATTTGTTGACTGCCCAGAGTAGACCCATTTTCAGAAGTGGAGAAGTGATTTAGCTAATAGGTAGTGCAGTTGCCTGTGGTTTCTTTGTTGAAAAATGTTGATATGGCTCATAGCTCTGCCTCATTGCTGTATCTTTGACTACTACTTTTCATATGGGAATCTGCATATAGATAATTCAAGTGTTTTTATGAACAGAGGTATTTTTCTGAATCTGCTGCATTTTGCTCAACCGTTCTGAAGCCGGGTGTCTCTGCAGATAGACGGGTGCATCTGCAAGTTTCAAGATGTGCAGTTTCTGTGGGTGTGCTGGGATGAGCGTGGTGGGGTGAAAGAAGAGAAGAAGAAACGGTTTCTGGTGCCTCACATCAATATCTGTTCTCTTACAGGTTCTGCTTTTTAAACACAGACCTCAAGAGAAGCTCTGCAGGATAAAAGGGTTATTATGTGACTGGACACCTTGAGTCACCTGGGGTAAATTACTACAGTCTCTCAGTTATTAAGTTAAGCCCTTGTGTTCTGGTGAAATCAGTGGAGCTTGTTTTCACTGGTGTAGTATCTGAGCCATCAAGTTTAATGAATCGTTACAAATAATTTAATCTGCACTTGCAGGTGCTATTAAAACATTTTTTTTTACCAAGAGATTTTTTATTTTTTTTTCACCTAGGAAGAGCAATCTCTCTGAGTCACAATAGTTTAAATATGGAAAAGTGGGATAGGTTTTGCTCATTAGAAAGCCTGATGCTGAATTCAATATTCCCTTCTGCTAAACTTACCTCCTCCAGAATTTAAGTTGCAGGGGATAAAACATAAGGACCGTGTTAATTGCAAATAAATAGTGCCAGAAATCTGTACAGATGGTACCTGAAGTTCACTGCTGAAGACTATCCAGTAAACTATATATAATTTGCACAACATGTATGTACAGGAAGCAGGAGAACAACTTTTTTAGTGGTTTCTCACATTTGTAAAAAAACAAAACAACAGAAAAAACAAAATCTTAAATGAACACTCTCAGTCTGTGAAACTTCTTATTTGGGAAAACACCAACCTGCATTTCTATTTATTTACCTTAATTAAATTAATTAATTTAACAAGTCTGAAGATTTCAGCATTTTACAGGATACAGGTGTAAATATCTGGCGAGTAGAGTGTATATATTAAACTACATCTACTTAGCTAGTAAATATTTTGCCGCATTAGTTTGCTCATTCCCAAGCAATCAGTTGTGAACTCCAGTGTTGTAACGGGTCCACAGGGAACATTTGTGCTTTGGTTGGCACTTAGATTAAATTCATCAAATGATTTTTTTTCCCCCCTTCAAGGCTGACATTTCAGAATGTTTTTTTTTAAAGGTTGTGTGCCAACTGCCAAAGTCAATTAATTAAATGGTAAATCTGAAATTTGTAGGGGAAGACTATCGTTCCATTTTGCTGTGTGACCTTGGAAAAGTGAACATTTAATCCACAAAACACATGGTTTACCAGAGAGGGTCCTGATTAGCTTGCATTGAAAGTAAAAGCAAAACTCCTAGAGATTTTTTTTGTGAGATTAGGGATTACCTCAAGGGTGACATTTTACCCTACATTTTCCTTCTGCTTTTCATACTTGTTAGTAATGAGGATATCCTTTGAGGTCCTGCTATGCTTGATAGCTTAAAGGATTCAGCACTTAGTAGAAGGAAAATGTGTAAATTTGTGGCCTCATTTTCCATATATTTGGAGGTACCCCAGAAGAAGGCATGATATACAATACCAGAATTAGTGATTTCTATGGTGGCCAAAGAGCTTAATCTCAGATCCATAAAGGAGATCAGAAGAAAAATTCAATAGACAATAGCAGATGGTGATCCTATTCTAAGATAATGTGGGTACTCCAAAACACACACCTCCCAAGGAGTGTATATGCCTTCAATGGCTGCAAAGGCAGCCTGCTTTCACAGGTTAGATTGGACAGTACTCCTCTATCTCTCACTTCCCATGTCACTTTTTGTACATTTTATTGAACTCCTAATACTGTATTTGAAGCTTTGCCATCATAAGGTGCTTGGAAATGAGTGCAGTGCATGGACTGTTCTTCAGCTGTTAGTTTTCTGTCATTATTTTTATATTAGGTTTGCATTTATTTATGTTTTCCCTGCCTGAAGACCGTGGTGCAGACTAGGACCCTGTCTTTTGAGCCCTGTATATGCCTCAAGTAGAAACACAGCCCAAAGACAATAAAGACAATAGAAACAGTGAATAGGACAGGTGGGTTGAGACAGACATAATACTTTTCTCTTCTCCCTTTGCCATTTTAAATTCTCTCATCTTGTGTTTTGCTACAATTTCAAGTTCAGGGCTTGTTCCTAATTTTTGCATTCCCATTCCCCACTTGTTTCATGAAAGTAGGTGTTTCTTTGGGAAGAACTGCCTAAAGTGAGTGGTTTCCTGCATAATGAGAAATTTGTTAGAATTTGGTCTCTAATTTGACAACTTGGCATGAGGGGGGTAGAGTTCAAGAAAAGGCACTGATCAACCATCTGTAGTAGGGAGAAGTGGTGAAAACTGCTAGTGCCAAGGGTCTTTCTTAAATATGCATCTTGTAGAAATGTACATGCTATCTATTAACATACGGGAATGTAATTCTTCTCAAGATTCATAATCTTGTGCCTTCTCCTACCCCTTTGCTTTATATAGTGAATATAGCAGTGGTTCTTTCTCTCAAAGTCTTGTAGTGCATGTCTTAGGACATGTTTATTGCTTCGCCACCTGTTTGTCCTGCCTGTCCAGATATAGGATATTTTGCAGTAAGGACATCTCATGTTTTCGTCTTGAAATTGTTCCTTTTTGTGAAAGAGACCTACAGATATGATGGCCCAGAGAGACCGAGTCACATAGGTGTAAACAGAAGTTGGAGATCTGCAGTGCTGCTTTTCTGAGCTACCGTTACTGTATTGAAGCTGAGGGATATTCGATATAAAACATCAGCAAGAATGCCGCCAAGAATGAGACAAATTAAGTATGCCAAGCTGTAGATAACGCTTGAGGTAAAAGCTACTTTCGTTTCCCAGCTTCTTCATACTGTAAAAATTGAAGTCTTTTTACCTGTGCCTAGAAGGAGAATCCCTAAAGGGTCTTGGGAAACTCTAAACACTTGAAATACTTCAGCTGGTACCAAGGCTAAGTGATAGATGAGTGGAAGTTTAGAATATTGATTTTTGGCTTAAATCCTATCACCTGAAGAATCTAAAACATTGCATGGGCTTAAAACTCAGCTGATGTATGTTTAAAATACCTTCCTGTGTGATGGATTTGTTGATATTTATCTCAGAGGAATGTTGAGCAAAGAAATGTGTGAAGCGCTCACTTATTACAGTAATAACTGTACCATATATGTACTTAGATAGAAAAGGTGTTTTAAGTCATTTATAAAATCTGGCAGAGAACAAATCTCATTAATGTTTCTAGATGATCATGAGTTCGCCA
Source organism: Gallinago jamesoni (assembly GCA_025769975.1). Taxonomy (NCBI): domain Eukaryota; kingdom Metazoa; phylum Chordata; class Aves; order Charadriiformes; family Scolopacidae; genus Gallinago; species Gallinago jamesoni. The sequence goes on along the minus strand of JAOQGH010000023.1, from coordinate 99,238,906 downwards.
AGTTTACCTTAACTGAGTGGTTATCTATATTGTTCCTGTGCAGAACGCCTGTGTCTCCCTGTGAGATGTAAATCCAGTTTTCCAAGTGATCATTAAACATGAAAGAACTAAACATCCTAATTTTTTTCCCTAAAGTTGTATCTCAGCATTGTCTCCATCAGTAGCCTTGTCTGCAGGAAGTGTAAAGTTTCCTGCTATGATTGTTTGACTGCTGCCAATTATCAGATCTGCTTTTGGCAGCTTTCCCCTCAACCTGCTGATTAGCTAATGTGTGGTTACTAATACAATATGGGAAACGTGTAAACGAGGAAGCAAAAGATTTATTAATTTCATGTGCTAAATACTGTTTGTAATATAATTATCAATGCTATGAAGAGAAATCCTGGCTTAAGAAATAGTCAGGTTTCTATGCTTTTTGTAAAATGAGGCACAAAAATTTTGTGCAGTAAACAGGCATATTTTCCCCTTGATATACACACATATCTTCATTAGATTCATAGGCAGAAGAGGGACCATTAGAGCATCTAGTCTAACTACCTGTAAAACACAGGACACAGAATTTCATCCAGCTACCCTGTATCAGAATTAATAGAAAACAGGAGCCAAATCCTGACCAGAATGTTACTCCACCAACCTGGAATAATGCTGATTTATAACAGCTGAGAAATTGGCAGTAGACTTAAGTGACAATGGATTCTTTTTGCATGAACGTAAATGAAAATGGTCACTTATATTTCAATAACAGTGTTAAAAGAGCCTTGCTGGGAATGAGTTTTTGTAATGTATTTTAAACTTTAGAAGAAAAATATTTTTTTTTTCCAAATCTTTCTGGGATGATTGTGCTCCCTATTGTAGTTTAAACTTGTCCCTTCACCAAATCCCCTGAGGAAAAGGCATAAAGTTAGCAGAAGAAGAATGCTTCTCTTTAAATTGAAGCCCGTGCCCACATTCTTATTTGTAATTAATTCATGCCCTAGGATTTTAGTGGGAGAAGGACGAGCTAAATAATGTAATAAAAACATGAGTTTTCTCAGAGCTAAGATGAGCTTGAACTCACAAGTTCAAAGATTAAAAGTCTCTGGAGCTAAAATATAGAGTCCGTGATTTCTTTCATTAAGTTCTATATTTGGCAAAACAAGATGTCTCATCACTCTTTTGTAGCCATCTGTACATGTGTGTGGATGATGTTATTATATTTATAGCAGATACAGCCTTATCATTTAGCTACAGACAGAATTCTACCTGCTCAGAGCTACAGGGTTTAAGAATGCACTCAGACAATATTGACATAGCCAACGCCATAACATCCTGCAATCTGCACAGAAACTAAGACTTTCTTCACACCAAAGCTGAACAAAAAAGCTTCCTTCCTGCTCCCCTAACCAAGAAGAGAGTGTTTAAAGGAAAATACCAGTGTGGGGACAATATTCTTCAGATTCCCTCAGGTTCCAAATTATTTTCTGTTATTTCTGTCTTGGGAGAAAGCAGCAAAGGCTTTTCTGTTGAGTGATACAGAAATCCATGACTACCATGCCAACATTTGGAATACATAAAAAGAAAAACACCTCTTTATTAGAGTCTCTACTTGTGTGGATAGTAAGCGGAGAGAAACTCCTCTCATAATACTAACATTCCCAGTGATTATAAGCCAACTGCTGGTTTGGCTGATGAACAGTTGGAGGTGCTTTATATTTGCTCTAAAAAATGTAAACAGAATACATACATTTTAATACATTCCCCATATATCTTTCCCCTAGCACATTTCTTCTTCAAAGCTGGAACTCTGTTTCAACACGTCACAGCACATTTTGGTGCCACTGTCACATGGAGAAAAAAGTGAAAATAACTTACTGCACAGATAAATATCAGAAGACATGCTCTGATGCTTACCAGTAAACCCACTTCTCTATGTCTCTTTTTACTTTAAGGAGGACTAAAAGAGCCAGCCCCTCCTCTAGAAACAAGGTTTTGCCATTTGTCCTTCCCCATAAAGATTTAAGTGTCACCCATCCTTTGGGAAGTCCTCATTTACCTCTATGGTACCAGTAACTATTTGGTAACACCACACTTGCTTTGGTCTGCTTCAGGGAGCATCTGCTTCATGAGGTGCACCCAGCCACTGAACTCTTCTTCCCACAATACTTAGACCAAAAGTTCATTCAGCATTCAGTAAGAAAAGGGAAAAAAAACCCTCTGTGTCTCTTGCCATGCAAGACCAACCAGCTAACAATGCCATTTTAAATATTGTCCTTTCACGAACATCAGCCTGTTAGCTTGTGTTAGATGCTACTGTGAAGTGGATCCCAGGAAGCCACTGGGAACAGTGGCTTGTGAATGAGGACAACCTTTTGCAGCACACTGCTGAGTTTGATGAGGTATTGCAGCATGTAGAGGCCACTGCTCATTCTTACCCTGCCTCATTGTGGTATCTTCTACCCAAAAAAAGATGTGTGTAGAATGTGCCAGCATATTTGCATTATGATACAAGGCAAGACAAGACAGAGCATGAATGCCATGGAGAAGCCAGACAAGAAAGGCTCTGACTGAGGTCTGAACTGTATGTTGTGGGTAACTCAGTATAATCCTGTGTTTATTGCTTGGTTCAGTCCTTAATTTCAGGCCACTAGGCTGACCTCCAAGAAACTTTAAAAATATTGTTTTCCAAAGGCTGAAGTAAGGCTATTGTTACAGAAAAATTGGCTGTGCTTTATGGTCTTGCCAAATTAAATTTAGCTTCAGTGAAGGTGACATGAAATCTGTATAGTATAGCCTCACCGGTGACTAAAAAGGCTCCTTCAGCCAAGTCATATATAAATATCAGTAATATAAAATTCTGACAACTGTAAGAGCATTGCATTCATGGAAGCTTTGCACTTTCAGCCCAGTGATAAAGCATCAGTCTGTATATAGTTCCATTTTGTCATTTGCTTGTGGAGTACTTCTTTCCTACACTGAAATTAAAATTGAAAAGACTTTCTCACTTTTGGGGAGAAGAGCACCACTGAAGAGAAATTCTCCCTGACAAATTAATAGATAAGGTCTGCCATGCTAACTCAAAAGCAAGCAAAAGGTAAAAATTGAATCTTTTTATCACAGTTAAGTCATTTTTCTAAACTGAGGAAGTAATATAGGATGAATTATGTAAGATAGATTTTCTTACATAAAAAGTGCTTTTAAACTTTAAAAGATCCATAACTAATATTTGGAATGGTTATAAATGACAGACTTCTCTTTTAAATTATGTTGCATTTATTACATTCTACCAGGACTCTAGGAATTCTCAAGGAATTAAAGTTATATTTATGATAAAAACATGGAGCTGCTTCAAATAGCATTTTCATCATATTAACTGTTGCCTAGATAACAGGCATATCTCCTCGAGCACCTCTATTCTCGTTTAGCACTACAGCTTGCAAATTAATACAGTCATTATAAGACAGCAAAGCCATATCACTTACCATTTCATTATTGTTCAAATCAAAATCCATATTTTTTCAGTTTTCCCTAGGGTTACAAACTGGATGGGGAAACGTTATCATCTTGCAAAATAATCTCTCAAGACTCTCTCTCTTTGGTGTTAAGAGGAGCAGTTAATCATATTACAGTAATTTTCATATTAATAGGTCCTGTGCAAAGAGAGAGTTAATGCTCTCCTTCAACATTCAATCATCCACCAGTTTTTTATATATAAATATATTTATATATGTGTGTATGTGTGTGTATATATATGTGAATATATATTAATCTGCTTGGAACTAGATTAGCACAAAAGATATCACGTCCTACTCAGTATATGAATCAGGGTCAAATCAACAGCATACCCTTAAAATTTTAATCAAAATGGCAATCTGTCATCTCTAAGAGAGTTAGGTAATGTTTAAGTGACTAACATGAGCACATACCATGTTTTAATAGAGAATACAGGGGAGAACTTACTGAAGCACAGTACTTTGCAGATACTTTACTCCTTACGTGAGAAGCTGTGATCCTACAGCATGTGTATCCACTCTAAAATGAAAATCATCTTTAGACCTGAATTCTATATTTTAGGGATTAATGCACCTTTTATTTTCAGATCTTGCATACTGTAATATTCTGAAGTTTTCTCATATGTTGTACATGTAATAATGTAATGTTGTTAGTTAAATTCAGAGCTTTAACTTTATGCATGAGCATTTTCTGGTATTTTTTTTTTCCCAATCTGTTAACCTGAGTAATGCGGTCTGTTCAGAACTTGAGTGTGAATTTAAAGAGCTAGCCGAGGGGTCAGGTGTTTGGCTAATTTTCCACAGCCTGAATGTGAAAGAAAGGTGGGTCAGGTCTGCGGAGACGTGGGAAGACACAGCTCTGCTCTGCTCCTGCTTCACCACGGCAGGAAACCATTCCACACAGGAGCCTGAGGGCTGCCCAGGTGTCGTGGCTAATAAGCCCCATGGAGAGTGGGATGGAGACCTGGAACGCAATGCCTTCTTAATGTGTCCGTCTGGCTCCTGGAGCTGGTTGGCTTAGCCCAGGAAGGAACCCACTGCCTCATCTTGGGCAGCAAGGAAAGATGGTCCCTTGGTAAACCTTTACTTTCTGTCAGCATCCGCTGGCCTGCTGAGCTCCGTTAGCGTAATGATGCCATCTCTCTCGGCATCCTTCATTATTCTCCCCGCTGCTGTTCCCAGGGGGTCTGATTAAAATCAGTGGAAAGCTCCCTTGGATTTTACTGGCTTTGGTGCTTGGTCTCTGCTCCTTAATTTGCCTTTCTCATCTGTTTCTAACTCTGCTTTCTGTTTAGACTCACTTTGCCGCGTTCTTCGAATGCCTCATCTTCCCCCACTTTTGTATACTTTTATTCCTATTCCTGACCTGCTCGACAACTGTTCAATTACTTCGGCAGTGAGTAAAATACAGATTAAAGAAATGCTTTCAGCTTTGAGCTACAATGTGTTGACAGGACTCACAAGAGGCCTAGAGGAGGCATGGAGAAGCGGCATCATTTTGGGAGAAAAAAAGCTAGAAAAATGATTCTCATCAGATCTGAGGATTCACTGTTATTTTGTGGCAATGCTCCTGGCTGCCTTAATGAGGTCACAAGTCCACTAATAGTGTGTAGAAACAGTTTTAATTAGTGATAATTTTCACACTGTTAAATGAAACTTAAAGGCAGCTGGAATTTAATTCTATCTGCCCTATACTGGTGTAAATCAAAAGTAATGTTATTCAAACTTATGTTCTTCTTGATTAGCTGCACTTTAAAAGAAATCAGTCGCTAACGCACTCCTGAATTTCAGATATCATACTGTATTTCCATTTATAACCTGACATAATTCCCACACAGCATATGGTATTAATCTGGTGTAAACACCATGTTATGATGATACCCGAACACATACAGCTGACATGAAAATGTCTTCAACTACAATATATCCAAAAGCAATTATGTCTATATGGTTGGTAGTTAGCTTGCTGTGTGAATTTTTATTTCTTTTTCCTACGTACATGAAAGTACACAGGATGAAACATGATGTATGAAAAAGGAGATATTTTCATTGTTTGCAGGAAAAGAAAAAAAAATTGAGCATGGTCTACTTTTTTTTGGCCTGTCAGGCTTTCACAAGGAAATCTCACCTTGATGTAAACACAGTATTTTTCAGTGCTGGAATTTTCTTAGTTTGCATTAGAGGGTGGATGTGTAGATTACTGCAAGGAATACAGGGACACAAAGTGAAAATGATAACATTTTTGTAAGAGAAAATTGTCTCCAAAGTAAGTATTTAGGGAGATTTTGACACACAGGATTTTAACACTCATGCTGATGTGCATATGCCCCAGACATCAGCCTCTGGTGGTAACTAGGCATTTCTCAATGTTCCCTGCTGAGAGGGGTGGGAGACCAGCTCCCCTTGCCCAGGTAGATGCATGTGTGAAGTCCTTAAAAAAATTGCCTAACGTTGGAGTTGAACCAATCATTTTCTTAAAAGGAGATAAATAAAAGCATGTCTTTTGGAAAGTAGATGGTTGCGGATGGTAATATTTTTGCTTGAACACTTGCCAGTAGGGCCAGATTCACAGCTGGTGTAAACTTTTCTAGTGCCATTGAGTTAACATTAGTTTGAGATGGAAAATTCATTTATTAGAATGACGTGCAGGTTTTCACAGATTGTTTGTAACTCCACCTGCTACCCACACTCCCTATTTTTTTAGCCTGAGTACCTTTTTTTTTTCCTGAGGATCCTTTCTTAAATTTATTAAATAAGACAAACAAAATAAGACAATCTCACTATCATGTTCTAATAAGGAAAAGGAACTGCCCAACAATCCAGCTCTGCACTCGTTAGCATCAGTATAAATTTGCAATGACTTCATTTTAATTACTTCATACTTGCACTACAGCGAATAACAGTATGTTAGGCTGTTGATGGCTTTGTAAAGTGAGCATTTCCAGCTCATCCCTATTACCCAGTACAATATCTTAGTTTTAAGAAAGGGACCGCTAAACAAGTTGTAATGGGGTGAGTGTAAATCTGGAATAACTCCACTGAAAATTTACACCAGTGTGACTAAGAATTGGATTTAGCCCATTTGGTTGCATTCCTTTTAATAGTTTCTGCATGTTCAAGCATCCACCAGAGATTAGATGGAGCCCAGCGGACTTGCTGTTATCTGCCACATGAGAAGGACAGCGGAGGTGAAAGGGTAACGCATTATCACACTGCGCCACCTGGCCCATCCAACACAATCTGAGCAACCATAATTGTATTGATTACTTCTTGTGACTAATGACCTCTAGCTGCAACCTTGCATTTTCTAAATCTTTTATATTCTGATTTAATAATAAGATTTGATTAAAAATTGCCATTAGCCAATGCCAATGATTAGTCAGCAGGACTGAATGCCGCCAAGTTGCAATGAGTTTCATTATTCTGGAATTAAAAAGGACAGAGAACTTCTCTGGGTTAATAATACAATGATTCTGTCTCAATCAGGAATGAAAGAAAACAACTCTAATGTACAAATGTAGCAACATGTATGGCTATTACTAATAGCCACATTTTACAGAGAAGTAACTTAGAAGAATTAAAAAGACTTTGTCACAGATGGTGGGGACAGTTTGCTTTTACTTTTTATATTTGATTGGAAAGCCAGTGTCAGATGGTGTGTGAGGGGGTATTTTCCTAAAGAAAGCCATTTCCTTTGATGAAACAAGAACATGGGGTTTATTCAGTTTCTCCATGTACATCTGTGCCACAACAAAACAATGCAAAGGGTATGCAGGCAAAAATGAATTGTGATGGCTTGAGAAAATGACAAGGGGATTTGTCCAGGTTATTTACCTGCTGAGAATGTATTAACCTATGATATTTATTTATTTATTTTCAAAATGATGACTATTTAAACAAAAGGACGCATTCCTTTTGTCACATCTTCCACAGAAAATAAAAAAGTATGCTGTTTCCTTTCAGGAAGGCAAAATATTTAAATGCATACTAATTTTTAGACATGTAGCTAAATTCTGCTGAAGTGGTATTTGGTTAATAACATGCTTAAGTGTGCACCTAAGAGCTCCACTGACTCTGAATCAGCCCTGGTGTTTCTGAAGATGGGGTGCACTAGAGAAGATGCTCTACGGGGGAAACATCTGCTGTGGGATGTGGTGTTCCCTCAGATCCCGTTGAAGGTGACTGAAGGACTGGGTGACACTGAAGTCAATGAGAGCTGAGAGCACTCAGCACCTTCCAGGTTCAGACCTCTAAATAATAAAACACCCTCGAGCACAGTAAAAACATTTCTCCCTGTCGCACAGGAGCAAGAAACCTGAAAGTGAGTCCTGTCTCACTTTCATCCTCCAGAAAACAAAACATGTCCCAAACCTGAGTTCTTCAGGATTTTAAAGGTATTTGAATAAAGAAATACCTCTCTTAATTGCTGCGTACATAAAATCTTATGCCACCTTCAGGAAATAATTTTGAAACATGCTTTGTTAATAAAGTTTGCTTTTGGCACTGCTGTTTTCCCCGCTTATTATAAGTGCCTTTAAAATGTTTCCATTAATTAAGGCTGCTATTATGAGCTACATCAATTTAGTAAAATTACAGAAAGAAGTGCTGCCGACACATCTGCCATTGACTTCTGTTTGCCTGAGCATTTTATACCCCCGTGAATAGCACAGTGGGGAGAGAAAGCCTGCAAAAGAGAATGATAGAAAAAGGTGAATTCTGTCCAGCAAAACATGGAGGTCAGGAGAGACTCAGCTGATTACATACTCATGTTTTCCAGGATTGCACGAGGAGAGTGGAAAGTTGGTTGGACTCTAGTTGCAACAGAATAGCTCTCTTAAAAAATACTAATTGAAATGCTCAGAAAATAAAAATGAATAAAATGTGAGTTTGAATATATGAGATTGTGCTCTGGGGGAGCAGGCAAGAAGGAGGTTGATCTGAACATCTCAGTATTAACTTATGGAGGTTTTTATACATCCTCAGCTGAAAGCATTACTAGCCAGATTATAATTATAATTACCTTGGCTTCATCTCAGTGTTTATCTGCCATGACACCCACCCAGCCACCTGCCTGCTATTAATTCATTCAACACTAACTTCATCTTTTTTCCTTTTATCTTGTTTTTTTCCTGTTATCCTAACTTTAAAAAATGTGTCCGTTATTAGAAACAAACTAACACAATATTTGTTTGTCCATGACATCATGTGTTCCTTTGTTTAAAAAAAAAAAGAAAGAAAAAAAGCAACCCAGAATTCTTCACATTATAAAAATAACCTGTTTATATTTTATAGTGAAAACTGGAAAGATGTGGCATTTGACTCAAAAACTCAGAACAGCTGATAATCTTCTTTAAATTAAATCTTTTTTTTTTCATTTGAAATATTGCCAGATATTCAAATAGGAGGAAATTCATGACAAGGGGCAATAGGCACAATACACAGTTGGCTTGTAGGGTTCCACCGTGGGTGCAATTCTGTACGAATCCCGGATATTTGTTGCCGTTGTGGCTCCTGAGCTGCTGAAGTTTGTTGTTCGCTCTGACAGAACAGACTCTCCCATAAAACCATGCCTTAAAAAACCCCACAAAACAAGAACATCTTGAAGTAACAGCCATTCCCACGGTGCTTAAAGCCTCAGAAGGACTCAACGCTGCATTCTGCTCTGCAGCTTGTAGGACAGAAAACACTTCTCCCCAGTATGCCTGGAACTGTGAACTGGTGCTGTTGCGTGGATGTCCTTCTGGATGCTCAGTGAGCAGTAGATTGAAGAATAAACGGTAACGTGTCAGAAGGAGCTAATTATAATAATGGCTTGGGGTTAGGTAAATGCTTCACTATTTATCTGACCCAACCACTGTTTATTATACTCCTTGTGTCAACACATTTTTACAGAGGGAAAATTAGCAACTAATTAATTTAATTTCAGGATTTAATGCCACTGTAAAGGAAAATAAGCAAGACTTATATTGAATAGTGATTTTTCTAGAAGGGAGCACTATAAACATGGAAATGAAGAGTCTTTAAAAGCAGTTTTGAGTTGAATGGTGTAAAGGTCTGATCCTCCAACCATTCATCAAGCTTCAGTTCATCAAACTGCACTTAACTTTAAGTATCTGGTCAAGTCTTGTTCAAATCAAAAGCACATGTTTAAATGCTTTCTGCGCTGGGGTCTTAGACCCTGCTCAAGCAACATTTCTAACTTTGTCAAGCCTGCTTGCCTGGGGAGGTGTGTCAGGGTGAAGGCCTAATTGCCCATATTCCTTTCTCTACTGTTGATGCTCCTTTTTCAATGACATTTCTGCTCTCTGTCAGTTCAAGTTCAGAAATGTCAGAATGTAAGACATGTTGCCCGAACCTCTGTACAAATTTGGGGGGCACAGTTCAAGCAAGAAAATGAATGAAGGAGAATTTCCGAGGGAGTATTCTTATTGCTTATTATATTGTTCAGCTCCCCAAAGTATGCAAGCTACTGTTTATTATTGATTCCTGACCTATTTCAGCTAATGCAGTCTTCCTTTGGCATAATTCACAAAGGCACAGCAGCACCTTGTGTATATGGAGACAATAATTCTTTGCATTTTTATAGTCTTTTTAACCTGAAGACTTTCAATACTTTCAAGACCTGCTGGGTTTGGAGGTTTGCCCATCTTTCCTGCTTTCTATCTTTCCCCATTTTTCCTTCCCTCTTTACTTTTATTCTTAAAGGAGGTCAGTACTGAAGAACCAAACAACTCTCTTTCCAGGTCCTGGATGATTTCTTTGCTTTCAGTCCAAGCTCTACCAGTGGACCAAACTCCCTCTTCCCTGGAATGCCAAAAGAGGGCTGTGGTGTGTCCCAGACGGATCCCCAATTCTGGATGAGTGAAGGCGCAGGGCTCCAAAGCGCGCTGCAGGCTGCAGCTGGTGAACAACTTCTTACAGTTTAAGTGGCCAGGAGATACAAGAAATCTGTGGCAGAACCAGGTATCTTAGCTCTTCTTCCTCAGTCTTAGGCTTTAAACAGCTTTCACTCCCAATGATCAATCATTAATTGCTGGGATTTCTGTTACCCTTTAAAATTATGGGCCACTGCATCTGGAATCTCTATTATTAGGTGTATTTTTTTCTGATGATAAATTCAGGAAATATTTTAATAGTGTGCAATTATCAGAACACAGCTATCAGTCTAAAACTTCTTTCCCACACTCTGCTGGTTTGTCACTGTGTGGCCAGCCTGGTTCTGTCTTCAAAGTCATCTTTTGTGTCAGACAGCAACTGCTGCAAGGGAAATATATACAGCTACAGCTTTCACCAAGACATGGATAGCTCTGAGGCTGGGGACTGAGGGGGCAATGCATAGGCCTTATGATCTTCCTTATTTCATTGGAAGAGGTCACTGAAGTCATCAGATTGACTGCAGAACAGTCCCTCAGAGCAATGCACCTTTTGTACTGAAGAGCTGCTACTATTTTTGAAGCTGTGGTCCATGTGGAACACAAATCTTTCTTTAGCATGTATATCAGTGCATTAGAAATATCTTCAGGGAATGAGGAGAGGCTTTCTGTTCAGTGTGGTATTTCAACAAAATATTCTAAATTAGAGTAACATAAAACAGGCAAGAAAAGCCATTGTTGGATTTTGTTCTTTATTTTCAAAAGCAAGTCAAGGATAAACTAAGGCATGGAGATCCTTGACTGTAGTCAATGAATGTATTTTTTCTCATAATAAGAATAATAAGATCAATGTACTGGAGGTCTGTGATTCCCTTCTACATTACAAAACTCATCAGGCTAAAACAGGTTGAGAAGGATGGTGGTGTAGAGACAGCACAGCAGACCACGGACTGTGTGTTTTAGAGGAGAACTTTGAATGTGCCCCATGTCCTCTGCTTCTACCACACGGGCCTTCCACAAAATCTATGCCCATCAGATGATCAGCCTGTGCAAAGTATAAAGGACTTTATACAATATATAACTGTTTAATTCAGTCATCTTTCCCTTGATCGCTGAATGAAGACCATGATGGCTTGATAAAGCTGAGCTTTGTTACTAGGCTTGTCTGACCACCAATGTGTGAATACGCAGAAGTGAGAATAAACCCAATATGGAAGGAAAAAAATCCCACCAATGATCTTTAATGCCTAAAACATACTCCCTGGTTTTCAGACGTAGCACTACAAACTTTCTTTACAGAATTTTACATTAATTTAATTGCTTTTGATATTTTTGTACACAGGAACAAGAAAAAATATCAACTCTTCTGACTTCTGTGGCTTTTTCACGGGCTCCAGGTGTTACTATGGGTAGGTCACCTTATCAGTCAATGTTTCATTAATAATATAATTTTTACTTCCACTTTTTTTTTTCTTTCTTCTTTGTATTGTGAACTTCTGGAAAGCATGGACTTTCTTTTGTAATGGTTTTGGAAGAGATACCAGGTGTACAGTCCAGTATGAATCTTCAGCTGTGACTACAATAGAAACAAATAATAGTAAATTATTATTATTCCTTGTTTTAGGCTATAGGGAAATGTACAGAAAAAAATATCATGCTAAACTGACATGTTAAAGCACTGGAAACAGACCCAGACTAAATTCTCAAAATCAGGATAAGCCAAGGTTGTTGCTGGTTACTTCTTAATTAACTAAATGAAGCATGCACAGCCAATAAAAATCTAACTTTTGCAAGGCAAATAAGCTAGGACTTTTATGGATGCCAATAAAAGGAATGTTGTCTGGAAGATATTCATTACCTGAGTGGAAGATGTCTGTAGAGGCTATGGTCCAGAAAGTTAGTGGATTTAACGGCATGGACACCGAGGATTGTGTAATAAAGTGAGTGGAGCTGGTAACAGAAAAGAAGTAGCACTTCTTCAGTGCGAATATGTTTCATTAAACCAGCAGTAAATTGCATGGATTTTTATTGTCTCCTGGACTACAGTACCCAAGGTTTGACTAATGCTAGTGAGTCTACCCATTCATTTGCAGAACAGCGAGACCGGTTTACTGTTCCTCACAAGCTGAAAGGTACATAAGTAAAATGCAGTTGGGTGCCTACTGTGCATGTGGAAAGGTGAAGAAAGCATTTGTGCAACAGCAAATTCTCAGGTATGTCTAGTGCCCATTGTATGGTTAAATAAGAAAACTGGAAAGTCTTACCTTTTCAGCCTTTTCATGGTTTATTCCCACCCCAACAGTGTTCTTGCAGTTTTGAAACTTCTTCATACTGTGACAGGTTGAGGAGGAAGGAAGGAAGGACTGAAGTTTCTGGACAATGGAAATTATCAGCAAAAGCAGAAAAAATGGTCGCATGGTCAAGAACAGCATTACGTACATATGCCCGGGTATCAGTTCAGAGTCACATGTGCCCCTGCTTTTTGGTCAGACTGTGAGGAGACTGATGACCTACCCTGTACCAGCTGTCTTTTAGAAACGCCCATGGTGTCCAGGAACAGCGTAATGACTCAAGCTATTTCTCCAGGGGACAGGTACTTTGTGAATATGATACCTGTTCAAGTGATACATGAAAGAGCGTGTCACTCAATATGCTCTAGTGTCTAGGCAGTTATTGTGCTGAAATAATCACTATTTCTAGCTCTTTTTACTTCTTTCCTGCTCACAGACATCCTTGCACTTTGCAGAAGGTGCAACATTTTAGCTTCCTTTTTCAGTTTTGTTGAAGGTAAGTTAAGCCAGTAGCAGGGCCAGGACCAGAACCAACATCCCATTAATTTAATCAGCACCACTTCCAGTGTCTCCTTTTTCTTCCCAATTGTTGGCTGAGGTGCTGGTCTATACTCCTTTTGTCATGTTTTAGATCAACAAGAGTCTGCCACCCTAGGGCCTTCAGTGCTTCCAGTTATCTAGTACCTCATGTCTTATGAAAAAAAGGTAGTTTGGCATATCATCATGTAACCACCCATTTTGTCTCCAAATACAATGGAAAAAAGCTGGAGAAAGCTCAAGAAGATCAAGCAAGTTTAAAATGTAGATTATTGATCAAAACCAGATGTGTGCTTAGTGTTTGGGGTATATCTAGATACAAGGATCCCACAATAAATATGCATGTAAAAGGCCTATAGGTGCTGGAATAGTACATAAAAAAATGACAATTAATTGTGTAATTGATTTTATTTTAATGTTTTTTTGAATCTCCCTCACCTCTTGTAGCTTCTCCTGCAAATGCATAATGCCTGACAGAATTTGGGGACTATTAGGAAAATAACAATACATTCTGCATTAGATGATGAATGGCTTGTATGATTTTCCAGCTGAAGCATGCAGAGCTGTGGAACAGTTAAGTCTATGTTAATACCTTTCCTCAGTTCTTACCTGGGAAGTTTTGTACCTAGACTGTCAAACAATCATTTAAAATCTTGTGTTGCTCTTTTGATGCCAAAGTGGGTGGCTAGTTTTGCTTAAATTTTGCATCACACCCACAGGAATATTATGCCTCCAAGAAAAAGGTAAAAATGGCAACACCAACTTCAGTGTTGCAAAACTGTGTTTGGCTGTTCGTCTTCTGCCAATCCATAACTGTTCTAGTACCTGTAATCAGAGTGCTAAGATGAATACCTGTTTTTATCTGGATGATTGATGAAAATTGCATAATAATCTTAAAAACTAGAGAGAATGTTTTAGTTAGTATAGCAGGGCAGATTTAGGATCCGCCACTGAAATTGTACTGCCCACATGGGTAACTGATCTTTTGGTGTGACTCAGTTGCTAACTGTTCAGCTCTGATAACCCTAATATTTACAGTTGCAGAGCCTTTGTGGGATCCATTATTTTTACACTGGCACATACAAAACTTCTTGAATAAATCTCGACTGCAGGCTTAAGAGATGCTCTTCAGGCTGTCTACAGCTGGTGTCCAGTTTGGCTGCTGTGGCTGCTGTTTCCCACCGAGTGAACTGAGACTCAGGACATGAGAGCAGTGAGTAATGAAGCCTCACTGACTCATTTAAAGGTAGGTGCTCTAGATGCTGTGGCATTTGAAGTTATTCTGACACAGGGCTACCTGAATATGATCATATTGCCCCCCTGATATAAGTGGAAATGGGCCTACATCAAAACTGTGGTATTGAGGCTGCTGTATTTTAAAGACTTTTTGGAAAAGACCCTATAAATATGCCTAATTATGTTTTTTTTGTGGAGAACTAAAAGCATGGAAGCCTCTTATTCAGTTTTCTCCAGGCTACTGATTTAAGAAGAAAAGGTTATCTTTCTTCCTCTCCTTGGCCTCTGGGGAATTCATGTTCATTTTTAGTTAATAGCTGAAGCACCAATGCAAATGTGAGTTGTGTTCCCACATCTATGAGGATATAAATAAATCCTTGTCTCCCTCCTGTGGGTCACTTTTTTTAAAACAGGCAGTGGTAAATTTAATATCCAAGGTGTTGTGAATGGAAGACTAAATGCAGGTGAAATAAAAACTTGCAGTTGTGCTTTCAAAAAAAGCTTAATTTTCTGATAGTTTTGTGATGAAACTGAAAATGAAAGAATTGCACCTCTGCTGTTGGAACAGAAGCCTCACTCAGCATGACATGGCTTGCTGACATGTGCTGACTACACAAACAACTCTATTTCTTCTTGCTTCAGCCTCTTCTTTTCATCTTTGCTTGAGGCAAAAAAACAGTAATCATGAAATACCTACAGAAAATTAGAAGAGCTTCAAAATCCATGTGCATACCTTGGCCAGATAAATGGAGTATCGTTGTCGCTCAAATTTTGCTTGTGCGAAAGATCCCATTGAAGGTGATAGGTGATGTTTCCAGTGGATTTCTTCAGCACCTTGAGCCCCCTTTACCTTCTTGGAAAGGTGAGACATTTTGGGTGATGGTGTTATTTCTTTTTTTAAGAAAAATAAATCCTATTTTATACTTGTATACATATTGATTCTCTTTCTTTCAGAGGCAGAGGTGTTCTTCTCTGAACCCGAAATAATACTCCTAGTAACTGTGATGTTCTGGAGAATATAAACTGAGATAGGTATATAAAGAAAGATATATATCTCTTATTATGACAAATTAATTAGGAAAAGATGATTGGGCTTTCAGCAACAAATCAGATCAGTGGTGTCTTGGGCCATGTCTGGAGTTTTTGGCTGCTGCAACTTTGCACCACAGTCCAGGATGCATCCAGATTATTTGGGTACTGCAGTGATTTCAGTGTGGCATGGAGAGGGCCTCCCCTCAGAGACTGAAGAGCTCTTGATATTAACCACTTTATTCTGAGGCCAAGGGCTCTGCAAACTCCTCATTATTGTCCTGCCAACACTTTTTTTTTGTCCTATGCTGCTCTACAGAGCACAGACTATCTCCTCAGACACCACTAAAGATTTGGTGGTGTCTGGAGCCACTTTCTTATTCATTATTGCAGAACATATAACTTTCATCTCTGTTGCTTTTTAAAGTGCTTTGAGAATTATTATGAGCATTGGGTGAATTCAGTATTATTTTTTGATCCAGGGTTGACTACATTTATATATACAATTTTACACAAGAAACTCAGATCACTGTTACATTTCACACATTTGACCACCATGTTGCTCTCTAACGATTCACAAGTAATTTGACTAAGATATGAATCAGTAACTAATAAATACCATTAATCTGTCAGTCATTAGAAATTTTGTCTCCTTAATTGTTCAATGATCTGCTTGTTAGGAAAATCTAAGGGCTTTAAAGTTTTTAAAAAATGTAAATCAAATAAAAAACTTTTAGCCTCTTCAGATGATGTAGTCATCAACTATTAGCAAACTTATTATCCGTCAAAACCAGAAGAATTATACTTTAGTTGTCAACACACATTTAAAAATAATTGGGACTAAAATGTTCTCCTTAGTTAGTACCTTTGGGGATACATCTGCAGCTTGACCTCACCATGTCTTTTTCTATATTGAGCTAGTTTTGATGTTTTAATAGGCACAATATTACAACTTCACACTGTGACATAATATTTTGCCTTCAAATACATACACATAGGCAACACAAGGGACTGTTTGTTATCTTCCACGTGCAAGAACAAGTGCAATGTAAGATAGAAATGGAAGCGAAAATCTTAGGTAGTAAACCGTGTTTTCTTCCTCCTGGTTTTTCCTGATGAAGTTACAGGAAAAGTACACAAGTTGTTTGTTTGTTAGGTTTCCAAGCTGCCAATATATACAGTAGAGAAAAAAATAAATAAATCAAACTTCTGACAGGTGCAGAAAGAGAGAGCTCTGAGGCAAACTCTGACTCCCCAGGGTATTTCAAAAATTTTCCTCTTGCCAGACCCAAAATAAAATTCAATCTCTATGTCCAAGAAAATAAACAGTTCTGTTGACTTGCCAGATATCAGGGCTTGTCTTGGAGTTTTTATGAGATTCATGTAGCTGAAATTCAGATATTTTCTTTACCATAGATACCGGGCTGAAATGATACAGTTGTGGTAGAAAGGTAACATTGCATTTTGGAAAACAAAGGTTTTAACTTATGGCAGCTGATTGACATGAGCTGTTTCAGTGATGCCTGAGGAAGCATGCTTCAGCAAGCATGTCTCAATTCTTATTTCATCCCCTGTCCTCTTGCTTGGTGCTATTTCCTATCTTCTAGTCCCTTTCCAACTATCCTTTTCTTTCAAATAACTGCCACTAAAAATTCCAGTCCAGACAAAACTGTCTAAATATGTGTAAAATGTTACAATGACTGAGTCATGTGAATGCATGGGGAAGGTGGTGGAGGTGAGGTGAATACTTACCTGCATGAGAAATAGTCACAACAGTACCATGGTGTATGTCTTGGCCATCTATTGCCCAGCTGTACCTGTACAAAGAGTGCTAGGTTTGGCGATGACAAGTTGCATAGCTCCTATTAACATGTCCCTTAGTGATAGCTTGTGCTGTGAAGGGATGTACTGCTCGTCTTGGAGCACTAATAGGATCTCCATTACGGTTTGGAGGAGCCCATTCAGCTCCAGTTCCCTGACCCTGTACATGAAGCATGGTTCAGGGACCTTCCAGATGGCCACCCCAATCCCATATGCCTCAACTGACATGCTAGTACAGCCATAATTGTACCCACTGTGTTTTAAAACTCAGTTTTGAGGAGGTAATCCTGGTTCTATTACAAAGTCTCATAAATTAAATTGAAATCGGTCACATTTATGACTGGTTGTTAAAATGCTGTAAGTGTTATGAATTTATGACACTGTGCTCATATTCAGCTGTTCACTGCTTCTGCTTCTAGGTCTTTTTCTCCTATGTGGGATAAAATTTATATTTGTGGGTGAGATCATTATAAATCTTTTATGTACCACAAGTGCAATTTTAAATGTTTGCAGGCATGGAGAACTGTGCCCATGAGATATCAACTATATTTCATGGGTTATTGCTTCATAGAACTGACAAAAAAAGAGCTTTGCAACCAGTTTACACTCACAGACACTTCTTAAGTTTACATGTTTGACCTTTAAAAGCTGGTAGGCAGCATGAAACATGCGACTTAGGAAATAAAATGCTACATGGTTCATATTTTACTTGGATGCCAGTTTGCCATGTTCATTTTCTTTCAATACAGCTTCTTAGAAGACTTGCCCATGCCCAGTCCTCCAAGGCTTCTTACTGATTCCAGTTACAATTGGACAAGTTCCTCAGCAGTGAGTGTAGTTTATGTATACCTCTGCATAAATCAGTGATGAAGCACAGGCCAGCAGGGATGGCTCACACTCCATGCAAGCCAGTATGAGTTCCATAGCCTTCACGCTGAGCATTCCTATCACAGTTGTTAGAGATGATATATTTCAAAGCATGAGGTACAGAGGAATATATTTTTCAGAAAAAAATTGTTTGGGTTTTTTTTCTGTGTGGAAAGATGGTACTAGAATTGGGTGATCTATTAATAGATGACAAGCTCTGAGCTAGGTCTTAAGGGTGGCATTAACTTACAAGAGCACTTGGAAGAAATTGTGTTGAGAGGCTGGGATAGTCCTGTAGCTGGACTATCAGGACAAATAGTTTCACTTCTTTGTGACTTACCTAGGCATTTAGGTACCTAGGATTTAGCAAGGGAAGAGAGGCTGGAGGAGATTTCTATCCTCTCTCTAACTCTGATTGCCAGGTACCCATGGCACACTGTGCCAGGTGCGGACTCTTTTCTGCTTCTGGCGCGTATCCCAGCCTGGGGCCATTTACGATGCCAAGCATCACTGGTGAGAGCCATCCTCTAGCATGCCTCTCCACACTGCTAGGGACATGTCTCTGAGACACAACTTAGTTTGAGCATCTACAGGCTCCATCTACATTGGCTCCATCTTGTTATTCACCTCATTTGCCCAGTTTGGACAAAAGGCTCCTGGAGATCCTCTGACTGTCCCTTACTGTGTGTTATAGCTTTTGGCATCCAGTGTAAATATAATAAATAAAGATAATTTGATGAGATCTTTGTATCCTTCATACCACTGTGATGAGTTTGGAAAGTACCAACTAGCCCCAGGGAATATTTCTTCATGGTTCACCTATGATTTGTTTATGTATTGTGTTGGATATTTGGTAATTTCTATATTATTTTCCTTTGTTTAACAATCTATGCAATCTCTTTAGTGTTCATGGCTTTTTTTTTACCTCAGGCATTACATGTTGTACGTGTTGTATTAGAGGGATTAAGTAGGGCACATATCATTGTCTCTTCCCCTGATTTGGGTAAATGAAATTTTGACAAAGAGATGTCAAGATGGCAGTGAGAATGTTACCTCCATCAACATTAGCACAAGTGTGCTTGTAAATGTTTTAATGCATATCTGCTTCTTTTGAATGTTGTAACAGCACAAGCTAACTACTGAATATTCACAAAGCACAAAGTAATTTCATTCATGATTTCTATTTTAACAAATCAGCACAACCTTCTTTAATGCACCATTCATCCAACTTCATAGTATGCATCAAAATACATTTGAATTGTTTATGATTGATGTGGTCATCCTCTTATGATTCCTTTGGGCTAGATAGAAATAGAAATGTAGGGCAGGAGTCTCCATTACTGTGCAGCTGCTTTTCTCTGCACCGTCAGCATAAACTAACACAAAAGCTGGAGGATCTGGCTCAGCATAAATGTAATTTTGAGATGATGAGCTGCTGTGGGGCACCTATGTTTCTCTTCCTTAGTGTTGTTGGGATAACATCAAAAGGGTGCATGGCCAAAGGGGACATCAACGGGGAAGGACCCGTAATGCCTCACACTCATTCACATTGACTGTTTGTTGTGATTTTGGTTCACAGTGTGTTGCAGCTGAGCATTAACTGGAACAGCTTTTGAGCATTTCTAATACAATGGAAAGCAAATGGCTCTTTCACAAAGCAGCACAGGTTCAGATATAGCCAGCTGGGAGGTCAGGCTTAGATACTGTGGGGCCATAGGTCTGTATTCTAAAAAGTCTGTAGGTATCTGAAGGCTCATATAAGCACCCAATATTACTTTCCAATAGGGTTTGTGACTGCAGACACACCTTTCTGAAAAATGACAAAGTTCAAGCAATTCAACTATACCTGATTTCTGTAAGTGACATAGGAGCCTAATTCTCCCCTTTTGGTGAAGCTTGAATTCTTATTTTCTTGGTTTTCAAAGTGGAGTTTATCTGTGATCTTGAACTGATAATGAGCTTAGGAGCTTCTGAAACTGTTGACCTCCTGACTGAAGTCCGTTTGTATCTTTCTGTGGCTGTGATCTGTGCTGTCTACAAATGTCCAGAACCCAGGGTCTGTTCACTTTCTGTTTTGTTAACAGCTATATACAGAAGGAATTTAAATACTGGACCTATTGCTAAATGGAAGGAAGAATAGAGGAAAGAAGTGATGTTATAATACTTCCTCAGAAGAAATCTGTCTCATATTATTGGATATACCTTTTACTAACCTAAATGTGTCTAAGGGAAATGGATATTGCAAGAATTTATTTTGCTCTCTGAATCTGAATATTTTGCATTAATTAGTTTTGTCTCTTTAGAGTTCTCTACCTCAGTAGAACCTGAATCCTCGACTAAAAAGTAATTGTCTTTAATTTGACTGTAAAGATTTAAGCAAACACACAGGCAACCGTTGCTTTCCTTAATCAGAGTAACCCCATTTATTTATTCTTTTTTTTTATATAGTCTTTTAATCCCTCTAACATTCTCCAAGACAAGCTAACTACTGTCTGTGTACCTGGGGGATTGTGCAATGCAGACCGACTTTGCTGCAGCTTTTTTTCACTTCTGAAAAAATCACAATCCGCTTAATCTGACAAGCGAAACCTTTGATTACATGTTACCTACACTACTGCTTTTTTTCTTGCTAAGGCAGACAAGGAAATAAATGCAGAAATATGTCTGCTAAATTTCCAAGTTAGTTATCAATCTGTTGAAGGAAACCGTGATCCTGACAGGTGCTGGACTCTCGGGTTTAGGGAGTCTCAGGAGCCTTTCAAAGGTTTCTCACCTCACTGATCCAAAATAAACTTCAGTGCTTAGGAAAAACCAAAACAAGTGAAATGTTTTATGTAGCACAATCTGGTACAGAAGCAAAGAACAGGAAGAGAGAAAGAGAGGGAGAAAAAAATACAACAGGTTATTTCTGTACTTTGGCCATTAATTGCCATTCTTCTATGACTTGTCTTTTGGAGTTGACCTTTCCCTGGATGTCTCCAGTGCTCGGTGTAGCAATAGAAATGCTACTGTTTAAATATTGGCGTGTCACCAGTAGTTAAAATAGCAATTGCCACCCTAGTACAGCATTTTACAAGCATTGTGGACACTAATCCTTCACCAATGCCTCTTCTGCAGCCTATATGACTGGGAAGCAAATAATTCTGTACGTCTCTGATCTTCAGGTGCTAGGAAAAGCACTGCTTGAGAGCTTTTGGCTAACAGTGGACTAAAAAGGAAAGAAAAACCCTAATACAACACTGTTTCACTATTTACCTTTAGAGTACAATCACTGATCACCATCTTCTGCCTAAAATAAGTGACTTCAGCGCAATCCTCAGCTTCAGTCATCAGGTTTCAGCTGCAGTACCACAAAGATGTGAATACACACTTGTAGAGTCATGGTGTTTACTGAGGTTTCTTTTCCTTCAGCTCAGGCACTGTAAAAAAAAAAAAAAAGTAATAATAATAATAGTCTGTTCCTTTTAAGGACTTCTGAGATATTAGTTCAGCCCTAAGCACATCTAAAATTATGAGACAGATATATAATTATCTGTGCCACATATATGTATGTATACACACACATATAGAAATTCCTGTAGTTTGTCACATATATATACATGCATGAATTTGTTTCAGGAGGAAAAATACAATGGGACCAACATGCAAGAGAGAAATAGAGCATCTTCCTGTTTTGAGTAGACTAAATTATTGCTGAACGCCGAGGTTAATGTACACTCTGAATTGGGGCCTGCACAGCTGGGATTCTCAGTGCTGTTTGATCTGCCCTTTCAAGCTCTGATGATCCCGCTAAATTGCATTTAATGGACACAGGGCTGAAGTACAAAAAAATGAGAGGGCTTGTTATAAAACAATAGAGACAACTTAGCTCACATGTACACCTGTTCTTTGTAGTTCATGAAAGGCTTTGTCCTGATCAGGGGGGAAATATTTTACGAAACACTCCACTGGCATTGTTTGCCTTGAGTTTCAGAAGTGGAACTACCATTTTCCGGTGGTCGGACTTACAGTCACAACAGCCACGGATGAGTTTTATAGGAGGTGTTTGTACTTGGCTAGTCACATAGAACAGGATGTCATACACCTGCACACTCCATTGGTAGAAAGAAAACTATTATGAATAACTATTAGCCAGACAAATCTGATTTAGATTGATTGATTTCACCCACGCATGCTACTGAAGACTTACACAATTGCAGTAGTTTTATGAAAACATTCTCCCCACTTTTCTTGTCTGGTGAGATGGCATTCAAAATTTATCACAGTGAAAAATGGGAATTTTATGTTGGTGTTCTTTTTTGTAGTTTCCTGGGATATTCATAGTAGAGGTAGGAGCAAACTGAAAAATTTATCTTTTCTTTTTATTGAAGATTTTAGTAGATTTTATTAGATGCTAGTTTCCAAATAAGCATGACAAATATTTCCTTTTTCTTTTTCCTGAAATGATTGGATGTATTTTCCATCTTCTGAACCTTTGGTTTATATATCTATTAGTCTCTTCATTGCTAAGCTTATCTGTGTGCCCAAGATTGCTCATGAGATCCAGTTGCTGGGTCTTTAGATTCTGGTAATAAAAGTGGTCCTTAACAAATTGCTATGATCTTAAAATCAATATGGTGCTATATAAATCTGGGGAAAAAAAACAAAACAAAACAAAAAAGAAGCATTTAGTTGACACAAAAAAAACCCAAGGAGCAACTGATTCAACTATGTTGAGCAGAATATAGAAAGAAAATGGTTTGTCTTCTGTTTGCACGTAATCTAGACAGCAACATTTAGTCTAAAATAACCATCTGAAAACTTTAAACATAAACTATATGTATAATTTCTCTGTATACAAAAACCAAGGAAAATGTGCAGTTGAATTATAGACCTCTTCATACTGATATTCTGATTGCTTTCAAACTTGACCTCAAATATGTACCTGAAAGGGGAGCAGTATTCTCTGAGGTCCACACTTATCCCTATGTTACATGTATTGATTGTACAAAAACTGCATGTGGAATTGTGGAAACTTGTCTGAAGAATGTTTCCTATCATAGCATTCTTGATATTGCAGGTAATTGAGGAAAATTTTGCAGACTGGCTAATGAAGAAGGTGTTTTCTCTCTTTTTTTTTTTTTTCCCATGTGGTAACGATCATTTTGGGCCACTTGAAAAATGCTGGTAGTCTCTGTGGGTAAAAATGTGTGACAGCAGTGTTTAAAGACTACTGCAGAACAGGTCTACATTTGTGTATTTTATTTTTTGACTCAAAATCATAGAATTGAGTAGGGTGGAAGGGACCTTTCAGATCATTGAGTCCAACCATCAACCTAACCCCAACAAAAACCATCACTAAGCACCACGTCTGCCCATCTTTCAAATACCTCCAGCGATGATGACTCCACCCCTTTCCTGGGCAGCTTGTTCCAATGCTTAATAACCCTTTCAGCTCCCAATATCCAATCTAAACCTCCTCTGGCACAACTTGAGGCCATTTCCTCTTGTCCTTTCGCTACTCCTGCTTTTACCTGAATTAGTTCCTGCTTCAAATCTATGAGTTGTGGCTGAATTGGAATATTAAATAAATGCTTGTTGCTGGAGAAGTCTGAGAGGTGACCATAATGATGTGATCTCTCCCAGCCAGTCCAAAATTGGAGTTTTCTAGCTACTCTTTAGAATTATTCACGTGACGGATGGACAGGGACAAGAGTAAGATGGTTTCCACCAGGATCTATCAGCTGTATGGAAACAGGATAATAAGGAATAGTGTTATTGAATTTTGCAAGTGCTATTGAACTTTGCATTTCAGGTCCTTAAAACTCACTCTGGAGGAGCTCCAAGGTACTTTGCCTCTCCTTCAAGGAAAAGGAATATTAGTCTAAGTGGTGGATTGTTTCTTCTGGGAAACTGATAGGAAACATGGTTAGAAAATAGCCAGCAAAGGTGAAATGGGAATATAAAATTGTAGGGTAAGAGCAATTAGCTCAGCTACTGTAGGGAGGTAATTTAATTAGATGATTCAGGGAAAAGCAATTTAGGTTGTCTTTTTTTTCTTTCTTTCTTTTTTTCTTTTAAAAAAAAATCAACTCTGAACTAGTAAGAGAGAACAGCAAGAATACAAAGCAAAGATTGCCAGTAACAGGTAAGTGTGTTGTTCTCTATGGTGACTGGTTTTGAGGCAGGCTGAAGATGGCAAGCTGAGAAAATTGGAAAGAGGAGGCTAATTTAAAGAAGAGATAGCCTTGTTCCCAGTCATATTCTTGCTTGAATTCCAAATGTCTGCAGATCATGGACTTAGTCTGGCCTATTAAATATCTAACTTTCAAATCTGGATTGAGATCCAAATCACTGCTGAATTTACGCTTCACTGAAGGAAAGAGATTAGATCCAGATCACTGATCACCAGAGCACTACACAGAAAGTCCAGGTGTGTTTACTTAATTCCTTAATTTATTAATCTTTACCTACTTCTTCCAAGAAATCTACTCCTAAAGGTGGTTAGAAACCACAATTCTGAGAACAATAAGATGCTCTGGACTGAGGTTTTCTGATTGATTGTCTGTAAGACAGTGGTTGCGCTGTAAAGCCAACGTGCCTGCTTCATAGCTGGCCCCAGGCCTCTGCAAGCAATAGAATGTTTTCTATTGAAAAATTTTTGATGTATGTGCAGAATAGTCTGAGAGAAATGGGCCACTGAGCCAAAAGCTTTTCAAAACATTAAATCTGATTGTTTTTTTTTTCTCTATAGTAAACCCTTTTGTTTCCACCTGCCTTTTCTGTTTTGATTGCTGTGTTTAGTCCCATAATATGAAAACATCCCCAGCAGGCTTCTGATGCTAAGAATGGTAGGTGACTTAACATAGCTCTATTTTTTGCCTTAAGTATCTTGTCTCCTTATTTCCTATATTGAACACTCCAGGATGGAGTTTCCTCCAAATTAGAATGGCAAGTGTGTGGAGTGGCTGCTGTGGGGCTGGCCTGAGAACTTGCTGTGGGCGCCGAGCAGCGGTGCCTCTGGAGGGTACCTCCAAGGAAAGGGCTGGGAACTGCAGAGCGCCAGGGTTCAGGAATGAAGTGCTGCAGCCGCAGAGACGTGTGATGCCTTTTATCCTTCCAGAGGTTCCCTGAGAGCTTCAGGTGATGGCGGATCACTGTGCTACTCTGCTCTTACACTGTAAATAACCGCTTTCTGATGGAGGGGCTGTTTTAACACACTAGTTTATTGGATACAGATAAAAGAATAACAGTTGGATAGTTTAATAAAGAACAATGGTATGATAGTATAACAATAGTGTAATAAACCCAAGTAGTTTTACTACAAATAGATGTAACTTTATGTAAGCAGTCTGTATCAGTGAAATTGTGATAGTTATGGGGAGTTCATTGTTAGTATTATCTAATTATAAAAGATGCAAAAGTACTAATCTGAGTAGAGACCGTGGTACTCTGGTATTTTTAATAAGAGAGGAGGCATGGTCTGCTTGTTGGGGATCAGAATGGTCTTTGTGTCATTCACATCCCTGAACAGATTTACTTTCTGACCTTCCCTAGCCATCGACGTGAAGATTTTCAAGCACAGATGAAGTGCTTATGTCCATGTTTTACCATTTAATACAAGTGGCTTGATTTTCAGAGTGTCCGTGTCTCCCCTACCTCCTAATTCCAGTGCAAATCATAATTACTTGCAACTGAGGTGAATTTGGCAGCTGGGACTGTAATTACCCTTCATCCTTCCCACTCAGTGCAACTGATGGTTGTGGTGTTCTCTGGATTTACTGAGCTGAATTTCACTCTTGGCTGAGCTCTTCAAGCTAATATTTTCAAAGGCATCTATAGGGAGTTAACATCTAGATCTTACTGAAAACTAGCAGGATCTTTGTGGCTATTCCCTTAGATTCCCTTGGAAAAAACAAAGAGCCTAGATGTCCTGACTTTGATCATTAAAATAGATGGTGGAATTTGTTTCCACCCTGTAAGAAATCGTTGTCAGGTCTTACTCAGAGACCAGAGCTGAACTATTCACAGAGTGGTGATGTCAGATTAATGATGGTATTGTAACTATGATGCGATTTACTTCTCATCAAGAAAATAAACACAATTTATCAGCCTAACTACAGAATCCTATATTATGCTAATGCACTTCCTCCCAGCAATGAGTGGAAATTTTTTCCATTACCTCTTACATTTCTATTCCAAAGGAATGAAATTTCATATTTCTCTAGAACTGTTCTATTCTGCGAAGAACTCATCAGTTTTTGTGACCGATGTAGGATTAAAAGATTGGCAGGGGAAGAACTAAAAGCCCAATCTCTCTGTTTTCATGAGCACTGGGCTGGTGTGGTGAGTGATCTGAAACATTTGATGGTGACTCCGGTAAAGATTGCTGCTGCTCAGTCACCATCACGGGGAGGGATAATGGCTCCCTGCTAACTGTCTGAAGGTAGTTTCCTTCTCATTCTTCACCTGAATGGAAGACAACTTTTTCCCCATCCCAGAGGGATCTCTAATTCAAGGGCTGAATTTGATGACCATTAGGGCTCAGCTAAATCAGACTGTCCTGCGTTTACAGCTGTGTGGGAGTGCACATACAAGCTGCTGTCACAGAGTAGTTCACGCAGGGTCAGCAACCGCCTGTTCATATGCTCATGCACCGTGGTAATGTGAGGTGATTCAAGGTAGTTAACTTCCAAGGA
Organism: Gallinago jamesoni; assembly: GCA_025769975.1. Classification (NCBI taxonomy): domain Eukaryota; kingdom Metazoa; phylum Chordata; class Aves; order Charadriiformes; family Scolopacidae; genus Gallinago; species Gallinago jamesoni. Next base: position 99,212,087 of record JAOQGH010000023.1, on the reverse strand, counting down.
GACAAGGCAATCCCTGTATTTGCGATCTCTAAAAGAAGAAAAGCTTTCTTTGCATTGCCTTAAATACAGCATGTGCTTTTTACAGTGTGAATAACGTTCTTTAATAGAATCATAGAATCATAGAATCATAGAATCATCTGGGCCGGAAGGGACCTCCAAAGGCCATCTAGTCCGACCCC
>JAOQGH010000023.1:99169843-99211808 GCA_025769975.1 Gallinago jamesoni | reverse complement strand
TTAGCCCTTGTTCTGTCGTTGCCGGCCTTTGTGAACAGACTCTCCCCAGCTTTCCTGTAGGCCCCTCTCAGGTACTGTAGGCCCCTCTCAGGTACATAATATCTGTATTTGGTTTAGTAACTACTATAAATCTGACTCTGGAACACAAGCCTAGAGAGCATTTGTTTCTTTTTGTTGGAAGGATGGTTCTATTTCTTTCATAGGATATTTTTCAGATTTCTTTGCAAAACTTTTTGTTTCCTATGAAGGGTTTTGTCTGTGTTTGCATCTATCACTGGAGCTTGTACAAACTTGGAAGTGCTTTCACAATATGCCAGCAGTCATTTTCCTTTCAGTTCTGTCCATTTCTAGAAGAAAGAAAGAAAGTTGGCATGCTGGGGGGCTTGAATACAGTATGTTTCCTCTTGTCATACTGTTCCAGCAATCAGGGAAACATCACAGATTTTTTTCCCCTCAGATGGCCATAAACCATTTTACATTAGAAGTTTTCAGGTAACTATCTGTCATTAAACCAACACACAAGCAGCATGATTTATCACAGTGAACAGAGCTGGCTCAAAATATTCATGAGTCGGTGAACAGTTAGAGCTCGATCTAAAAATGTTGCATGCAAGAAAAAAAGGAGAGCATTTAATAGAAGTTTGAGGCTTTAATCTCTCGGCTTTACAGACATGCTAGCATATGGATTCACATGTGTCTGCCATGTGGTAGAGTTTGTAGTTCTCAGAATCCAAAGCAAATAACATTTTAAGCTTTCTTTTTCAGGGGAAGAAAGGGACAAAACATTCACATACTAATAGCTCATACAACTGAAAAGGAAAAAGCTCAGCCTACTTGATCCGTGTAAATGGAGAGTGACACCAAAAGCTCCAACCTGGGATGTTTGCATGGACTCACATACACCAGTACTGAAGAAAGAGAGGTAAGGCCACTTGCATGTGAAGCCTCCGGGGCAGGAGACCTGACAAAGGAAGGTGAGAGTTGAAAGACAGTGGATGGATGGCTCCAACGATAAGGAGAAGACAGGTGTCTGGAAGGGCCGGTCACTTAGAAGGGGAGCTGGACATGGGAAGGCATGCTGCACCAGCTGGAGAGGATGGCCACAGCCCTGTGCCGAGGTATCCTAAGCATCCTCTCTGAGACAGTGCAGGGCTGAGCTCCATTAACTAAGGGCAGAGAGTAACTGGCAAATCCCAGCCTGATACATATATAAATATAGTAGTCATCTCAGAGCAGGTGGACTCTTTGGCGGGATGGGTCTGACGGGTCTGATTGCAGGATTGGTTGTCCTTTATTAAGAATTTATTTAGATCTATTTTTTGCAATGCTTTATTATTTAAATGTTGCTTGTGTACATCAGAAGAAGAAAACAAAACCCCCATACACTTCAGGGTGTTCTTACAACACATCAGATATAGAAAATACACCTCACTTGATTACTGTCCACTATTCAAAAATTCCCAGACAGTATATTTGTTCCAAAACAAATTACCCTTAGGGATTTTTTTAGATTATAATATCCAGGGTGTTCCTATATATACAGCAGAAGGGTTATTAAAAATAAATCAGATTTTTAATAATGGAATCATTCCCTTGAGTACAAGAGCTGAATGGCATTTGTTAGTTGAAGGACAAAACTTTCTGTCAAATTGAAGATTCAGAAACTTCTAATCAAAGCCAGAGAGACCCCTTCCTCCTCCTCCCTTGCTGGAGACAAGCACTAGTTAGCTGCCAGGAGGCAGATGGGAGGTGTATTTAAATGCACAATAATGGCGGGTGCGGTGGTTTGATAGGTGACAACCCCACCAGACCACTGCGATTGCATGACAGCTGCCTGCAGTCAGCCACACGCTTGTAGGTATAGATAGATGCATTCTCCCGGCGGGACCCTGCAGACAGCCACATTCTTCCAGTCTTGTGCTATAGTCAGCTCGCTTTCAGTGGCTTATATCGTAATGAACTACATTCTTATATTAATATGTTGTAGCCCTTCCTCCTCAGGGCTGTATGTTGCCCTGTCAAAGTCACTTGCTGTAGTCAATCAGACTGGCACAGCCTGATAGGTGTATGAAGGAGACAGAAGTTTTGCTGGGAGGGCAGCACACATGCTCTGGGCTGCTGTAGCATTATAACCCCATGCTATTACCAGACCTCTGTCCTTTAAAGTATAATAAGGAGTCAGATGATATAACCGTATGCTGGCTTCCATACATTTTCACTGAAATCACTTCACTATCAAACACTATGCTGCCATTTCCCAGGGGCTTCTTCTCCATCCAATAAGCTGGAGTGTCACACTTGATTTGTTGTTTGTCCCTAAGGAATGCCTCCCTTATTCACCTGCATACTGGTGGCTGTGTAGATGTTGCCTAACAAGCAACTGAGGCCTCTTAAAGTTTCTCAGGACTTTTACATTAACCTCCTATCCCTCTATCCTGCACCCTGTTCCCCAAATCCTATTTTAATTACAGGTACTGTCACTGAAAGAAAGAAGAAAATGGACAATTGCCTAGGTAAACCCAAGTGAAAGGGGAAGAGCTACAAACTTCTCCAGCCTCCAGATTTTAATGAGCCTATTAGCATGTGGAAATGCCTATCCCTCAGTGTGCAGAGTGCTGACAAGCAGGTATCATTCATTAGGTAGTCTTGCTTTATATATCACGACATTACCTACAAAAAGTTAAGAGTTTTGGAATAGAGCAGTTCCTTTTTTTCCCTCATGGGTTTTAAAATTAGTGGTGTATTGTCTTTCAGATGGCAATAGTTTAGGACAGGCTTGTATCTTCCTGCATAACTCTTCCACCACTCTAGAAGAATCCACAAAAAACAAATGTCTAACAGGGGTAGCAATTATAATCCCAAGATACATCAGATATTGTCTGGGATGCTGCTGCCCTTATGCTGGTGTAATATAAGGGCAGTAGGAATATGAGAGAATTGCTGGAACCAATATTGGTTCATTTGTCTGTTTCTAATTCACCACCCACCAAGGGACTCAGTTATTACTGTTTTGTCAACCATCACTATTTTCCTTCATGTTGCACTTAGGTAATCACTTTCTTCCTTTGAGATGTCAATAGTACTAAGTTGTGGGACATCAGGTGTTCCCTTCTGTTGGGGTGCTGTGCACTCCAACAAACTCACTTCATTTACCCCCTATCTTTTAAGACAAGAACCTAGTCTATATTTTGTTACTTGTTTAGCATCAGATATATTTTTATACCATATAAATTACCATATATAACATAGTAACATAAATATGATACATAACAACTACTGCAACTAAGAAATAATAACTCTTTGAATCAGTAATACACCTTTGAGTCATCATTTGGTGTCACCTCTGAGTGACTCAAACTGTCACCTTTGGGCCACTATGCCAGAGAAGCTGTCTTGTCTATATGGTAACAAGACAAGGCTATCATCAAATATGAACATTATTATAGTCTCTAAAGGCAGTTCTTACAGGAGTAGAGGCGAAGTGCCTGCATACTGTCCAAATTCCTGTGTAATTATAGTTTCCTTCCCCAAACTCTTTCTGTAGCTTTGATGACAACTTTTATTTTTGCATGAGCTTTCTGAAGCTGTTGGTTAAGAACTGTTAAACTAGCTCTTTCTAAAGAAAGCAGAGCCTTGTGTAGAGCATCACTTTTCAGAGAACCAGTAGATCCACTGGAGTTGAAAGGTGCTATGTAATTGTAAGTTCACTGTCATAAATAAAGTAACTTAGTCCAAGTCTGCCTTTGTTTACACGTGGTGCAGCTTCATTGCATTTACTGTAGCTGCACATTGTGCAAGTCGGAGTAGAATCTGGTTCATTAATTCTAATTCTGTTCTGGCTGGACAAACAGATGATGTGCCCAGACAGAATTGTCATTGCATATAAAAGAAGTGCTTTACATATTTTCAAAGTATCATTAAGACACTTATTTGGGCTGCAGTCTAGGAGCATCTCAGAACACAACCCCAATGACATTGCAGCTGTTGTGCTTGGGCATTAAAAAGGCAGTCTTTCCTTTCATTGTAATCATTTAAAAATTACCAGTCATGTGTGGACTCTAAGAGCCTGACCCTCATCCCGTGTGAGTCAGGATGGGAGTCAGGGCATGGCTTTCCATTGAAGTGTGCATGCTTTGAATCAGTCTCTGGATTTTGAGTGTCCAGGCACTGACACCAGGTAGTGAACTGTTTATTGAAATAATCCAAAATACTTAATATCTGAGGACTGAGTTCATGATGGCAAGCACAGCATAGGTGGAAAAAGGGGTTTTTGAGGACTTCTATTTGTGTAATGTTGGAATTCCTCCTCTCAAGTGAAATGAAGCAACTCTCTGGTGCTGTTAGCTGTAGGACAACCACCCCCACAGCCTCCTACTCCACAACGGCCCTTTGAATCTGCAGGAATAACATCACGGTTAATCTGTGATTCATTACAATGTGTGATTGTGCCTGTGTTGGAGGGGTAACATCTCTCTTCCTGCAAAAAGCAACGCCGTATGAGTGTAATCTTATCTTACGCTCAAAGCAGCATTCCCTTTTGCCGTGCACTGTATCTGTTGTTAAGTGTTGGCTCCTTTCACAACTTTGTCAGCCCTATTTTTGTCATAGAGGGGGGTCCCATTCTGATATTGCTCCAAATCAGTGTTGCACAACTGTTGAACACGGCTGAGAGCTGTGCTGTTCCTGGCAGCACAGCCCTGGTTGCTGTAAAGCCCCAGGAAGGCACTTCATGCTTTGTCTTCATGTGTGGGCTTCTGCTTTAAGGATGTAGCACTGTGCACAGACATTGCTAAATTGTCAAAGAGTTGCTTGGGTTTTAGTTTAGCTCACACTGTCTTCACTGGACTTTCTTGTGACTGTTTGTGTCCTTACTATAATGAATAGTAGTATTATTTATAATTTATAGACATATAAATTATAATTAAAAATGTTAGTATTTTTTATGTGGAGAAGCATACCAGAGGAAGGCAATTCACATGATCAGGATGTTGGCTCATGCAGCACCTCACATCAGATGGCAGAACTGTAACAACAGCTTAGTAATAATAGACAGTAAATCCTCAGGTTTATGCAGTAGGAGCAGTATGTGTCTCATGTACCACATTGCCACCTGTCATAGGATCATAGGAAAATTCAGGTTTGAAGTGACCTTAGGAAGTCATTTAGTCTAACCTCTGCTTTGCAATTTTCTTTGCCACTCACTATATAGAAAGCACGTTTACGACAGCCAAGTGGATCTGAAGTAGTTTCAGCATCTGTTTGCAGTGGTGAGGTTTTGTCTCCCATAGTGATGCCTGGCAATAGATTAGTGGGCATTGAGTTAGTTCTCCTGCAGGAATCAGTGGTCTTTAAAAGAACCACAGCACACACACATCTCTGCAAAGGACAGAAGATCCAGAGGACAGTCTGGATATAAACATACGCACAGAAGCCTACCAGCAATATGGAAAAAGAGTCTGGAATTAGAATTCTAAGACAAGTTCTTCACAAAGATAAGGGATATTTTGGGAAGTGAGTGACTCGGACTTCAAGGATGTTGTGAGGTTATGCAGGGAGAAAATTAGAAAGGCCACAACCTGCCTAGAAACTAATCTGGCTACTGCTATAAAATACAATTAAAAAAGTTTCTATAAATACATTAACAACAAAAAGAGGGCTAAGGAGAATCTCCATCCTTTATTGGATACAGGGGGAAACAGAGTTAGAAAGAATGATGAAACAACTGAGGTACTTAATGCCTTCTTTGCCTTAGCCTTTAATAGTAAGAACGGTGGTCCTGAGAGTGCCCAGCCCCCTGGGCTGGAAGTCAGGGATGGAGAGCAGAACAAAGCCCCCATAATCCAAGAGGAAATGTTTAGTGACTTGCTACATCACTTAGACATACACAAGACTATAGGGCTTGACGTCATCCACCCAAGGGTACTAAGAGAGCTGGCAGAAGTGCTCACCAAGCCACTTTTCATCATTTATCAGCAGTCCTGGCTAACTGGGGAGGCCCTAGTCAACTGGAAGATGGAAAATGTATAGGGCAATGCTATGAGGTTCAAAAAGCCAAGTGCCAGGTCCTGCACTTGGGTCACAACAATGCCATGCAGCACTACAGGCTTGGGGAAGAGTGGTTGGAAAGCTGCCTGGCAGAGAAGGGCCTGGAGGTGTTGGTCGACAGCCAACTGAATATGAGCCAGCAGTGTGCCCAAGTGGCCAAGAAGGCTGGCTTGTATCAGAGATGGTGTGGCCAGCAGGATCAGAGAAGCAATCGACCTCCTGTACTGGGCCCTGTCAAGGCCGCACGTTGAATTTTGTGTTCAGTTTCGGGCCCCTCATTACAAGAAAGACATTGAGGTGCTGGAGCATGTTCAAAGGGCAACAAAGCTGGTGAGGGGTCTAGAGAACAAGTCTTGTGATGAGCGGCTGAGGGAACTGGGGTTATTTAGCCTGGAGAAAAGGAGGCTGAAGGGAGACCTTATCGCTCTCTACAACTACCTGAAAGGAGGTCGTAGTGAAGTGGGGGTCAGTCTCTTCTCCCAGGTAACAAGTGATGGGATAAGAGAAATGGCCTCAAGTTGTGCCAGGGGAGGATTATATTGGATATTAGGAAAAAAATTCTTCACCAAAAGGGTTATCAGGCATTGGATTAGGATGTTCAGTGAAGTGGTTGAGTCACCATCCCTGGAGGTATTTAAAGACATGTAGATCTGGTGCTTAGGACACAGTGGTGGTTTTGGCAGTGCTAGGTTTACGGTTGGACTGAATGATCTTAAAGGTCTTTTCCAACTTAGGCAATTCTATGATTCTATGAATTCTATAATTTTGACTTCTCCAGGCAGAGTGATCCAGGGACAAGGTAGTGAATTGAGGAATCTAACCTCAACTCTACTGAGGTGATCTGTGGTCTTTGCTACTTTGATGCTCAATTTTACCTCTTTTGGATAGAATGCATGCAAATCTGCAGATAAATGTTATCCAAGAACAAAATTTTTTCTTCATCATTAGAAATCCTTGCCACATGAAATAATTAGAAGTAATGCCAGGTTTTAATTATGAGTCGAATCACTTAAAAGTTAGTATGTTTGGTAGCATGAATCTGGTAGCATTCAGTTTGAATTAGATTTGTAGTGAGGATACAGGACTGAAACACCTGCTAGAGAAGAATACGTTTCCTGGAGAGTGACCAGCATGGGCATACACAACATATCTAATGTTAATGGTTTCTGCACTCTGCTATGCCTTACCTTTAACAGTTGTAATTTGTTCCAGGCAACCAACAACTCTTTCTTTGTTTTTCTTCCTACAGATAATAGTATTATGTTCTACACACAGTTGGAATCTGAAGGGTACTAAGAAAAGGAGAGGCATTATATTGTAGCCACATTGTACTTGAAGGAATTGCCCTTGCTTCACTTTCAAGGATCCTACTGTTCTCTACAAATTTGGTCTTCTTTCATCATATCATTGAAAGTGATCTTTATTAAAGAAATATGAGTCTTAGAAAGAATCCTATAGCAGCTTGTTTATTAAATGAATAATGCTTTGGTGGTTCATCCTTTTAGACTTTTGTCATCGGAAAATGTTATCTGAAGCAAGCTGAAATGTATATAATCAGTAACATAGAATATCTTGAGTTGGAAGGTGCCCATAAGTATCTTCGAGTCCAACTCTATGAAGCAGAGATCTTCATAATTAATTCTTTGGGCTGCATGCAGGTATGATGATGTTGGCCCCACAGGTCTTGTGATGAGGAGGTTGAACTGCACTAACTGTTGTTAATGGGAAAAAAGGTGCCTAGAGGTATTACCTCTCCGCCTGGGAAATCCTCCCATGGTTCTCTTCTGTAACGGCAAAGATGACCACTGCTGCTTCCAGGGAGCTACATAACATTTGGCTGCCTAGACAAAGTATTGGTCTTTCTGGAGACAACAAAATGCTTTCTTCTGTAACTAAAAATGATTTCCATGTGCAAGTAATATCTGATCAAGGACATATGTCTGCAGAGGCCTGTTGGTTTTTGTCTGGTGTGCCTGCTTACTGATTTAAAGTCAAATTCTGCAACCTTATATCAACACAAGCCCATTGTCTCCGGAGATTGAGAACAGAGTTTGGCTCTGGCACCAGAGAGGTCTACCACAAACCATGTAATTCCAGTGTATGTATGATGTGCGACTTGTAACCTTGTTCTCTGCAGAGTAAGTGGTTTGTACATCTCTTATGGAGACGGTAAAGAATTCCAGCACTGCGGCTGAAATTCATTCTATTTTAAATTGCCCTCCTGCATTTACAAACAACCGAGCTTCCCTTGCCCACTTCTGTATAAACAAAGATTGTGGTATAAATAACCTTGAACACTTTGTACACTGAGTTTGTGGTGGGATGAGTGAAAGGTCAGAACAAGGCTGAGAGAAAGTACTATCCAAATAGGAAAAGAATATCTAACACAAAAGCTGTATGGTTAAAAAAAATATAACACACACACCCCACCCCCCCACCCCACCCTCCCCAACGTTCTGCACTGGTGTAAACTACTCTTCCTTAAAGAAGGGAGTGATATATGAATTCTAAACCTAGACTGTAGATTTAGAGGCTTTCCAGTTAGGAACTGCTTTTTGAAAGGTCAATCTGTGATGCTTTTTTCAATCAAAGAAGTTTTAAAAAGTTTGAAACCCAAATTCTAAGCAACATTTTCTCTTGTATTCTAAACATCTGTGCTGTTTATTAGGAATGGCATCAGATTTTGCCAATTCAATCTTATTTTGTGTGTGTGCCTTGAAGTAGTAGCACCACTCTTTCTTCAGCGCAGTTGCTGGGTTCTTGGGATTTCCTAAAATTGCTAGTAGAATATAATCATGGAAGTAATTTTTTTTTAAAAGAGGCAAGGACAGAGAGAGAAAAAAGGCACAAGATATGGTCCTAATTTGTTGAACGTCCATACACATTGCAGAAATTATTTGCCCTTTCAGTTCTACTGCCAGTTTCCTATTTTCTTAAGGCAAAATTGTCACTGTATTTGAAAAAGTATCTGATTTGTAATAATTACCAACTCTTTGTAATAATTACCAACTCTGCTTTTTGATTAGATTTTTAAATTTTCATGTCTTTCTCCTTCAATTGAATTATTTTTTACATTACCATTAGTAATTATTTTTACATTACCATTAGTTTAAAGCAGGGAAACCTCATTAGGAGAAGTTTAGTTCTGTCTGCAGTAGAAAGTGCTATACATGCTGTGCACGAAAGTGTGAGACATACAGCTTATTATACAAAGACAAGGCTCAGAAGCAAATAAAAAATGGATATGAAAACTGCCTTTAGTGCATCCGTGTAGTGCCTGTAGTTTAAGTATAGAACTTTTCTTGAAAAACAGGACACAAACCAAACAATATCTGCAAAACATATCAACATTTTAATGAAGTTTTATGCATGCATTTTGTGGAAGTTAGAAGAATCTCATACAGGATATTGAATCTCAGTGTTTCCAGCTGATCAGACTAATACTACTTCTCCTTAAAGCCTGGCTTATTGTATATCTTGAAACACCTTTTATTTCTAGATGTAATCTACTTACCTACTCCTTTCTCCTTTGCACTGTTAGGGTGCACTGTAGTCTTGCCTTCATTTGAAAAAAATCAACCTCTTTGAGCTGAAGAGGCCTCAGCACTTCTCAGGTGTTCAACCTCTTGCATAACCAGCCTGGGGATGCCTCCTGTGGTACGTGCAGCTCAGGAGACGAGGCCCTGGGAACAGCTGTCCCCTTATGAATCATTCATAGGGGTGAGCTGTGATGATGAATGATCAGCTGTGAACAATGCATAACATCAAGAGAAAATAAATGCATTTCACTCTAATTTCATTTTTTCCCCCCAGAGGTGGGGGAGACCCAGGTGTCTCCATGGCAGGATAACTTCAGTGATGGAGCAACCTGGCCACTCCTTTCCAATGACCCTATAGGTCTTCTCAAGACCTTTCCCAACAGGAGATGAAACAGCAGTGATGATAGCATAAGACATTAGGTGCAGGCTAGGAAACAGAAACATTTGTTCAAGCCTTTAACTTTTGCTGTATTCCCAGATTTTGGACAATTCATGAAAAATTAAATGAGTGACTATTTTCTGGCTGGCTGGGGAATGCCAAGTCACATGTTATTGTTTCTGCTCTTTGACTGGTTGCCTTCTATAGCTAATCAACACAGTGTCATTTTGAAATTCACATCTGGGAACTCTTTGAGCTAAATATGCACTTTTCATAAGCTCTGGCAACTGTAAAGCTCCTAATGCTTGAATATTCAAGGGAAATAAACACACATGCTAAGAACGTGACAAAATGGAAATCTGTGTCAAGTTTGAAAGAACACTGTAGGATATCCTCTGCCCTCTGCTCCCTGTCTCCACTTGACTGTGCTCAATACCAGGAGTAGATGACAGAAATATGTGTCCCTTACGTAAGATGTGCTCGCAATGCCCCTGAACTTTTGGCATCAGTTCAGAACGTAGTGAACTGGATCATGCCAGTTTAAATATATCTGGTCATTTTCCAGTACACTGCTCAGCTGTCTACCTTTCAGAGCCCTAGCTGGCATCTCAGTAAGTTCAATCTGCATTTCTGTGTTTGCTAATGTTACTGGGTTCTCTAGTGGGAAACTGGATATTATTATGTTGAGAGCATGGGGCTGGGAACCTCAAGATCCGGAGTAATTTTTGGTAGCTACCAAAATCATAGATTTCCTGCAAACTTCTGGAGACATTCTTCTGGCTTTTAGTATCTAGAGCAGATTCACAGACCCTAGTCTAATGCAGTACACTTTTAATTTTGAGCATGTGAGTAGTCACATGGCATTTAGAGGAATGAGGTTTGGATTTCTTTAGAGTTCACCTTCTTGCGTGTATTCACAGTATTTCTGGATAATGAAGCACGGCAGAGTTTGGAGACTATTAGGAGGAGTTATACAGTCATGGTCAAAATGAAATGCTTCAGATTTCTAAAACAAATCTGCAGATTTGGATATTGTTTGCTAATACTTGCACCAGAAACAAGAAGGCCCCTCTGAGTAAAAGAAGTGTTCTGAAGACCTGCTGCTGACTACATCATACAATTCCTCTTTCTGCCCAGTAGACTCCATGAAATCATCATGACTCTTTGCTTATATCCATTTTTTCTCTTTTTACTATAGTATTGTATAGAGACATGCATAAAGGCTGATGATAAGAATGATCTTAACAGTGACACAACTTAGCTATAAGCAGGAATAAAGGTCACTGCTTGCAAAATTTCTTTGCCCTGTGGAGAATAATTCAAATTCCAACCTGCTCTGAGCATCTCCAGTTTTGCTCTTCCACTGTCCTTGAAAGGGTTATAAATATGGTTCTTTAACAATAATCATAAAGTACAAGGCAAACGTGGTACCAATGGAAATGGTTAATCCTGAATTCCTTGTTATGGCTGAATTGAGGTGCCTGTCATGCCTTGACTCCTTGGCAGAACACATTCTGAAATTAACTTAGTTTCTAGCTGTGGATTCTATGGATCCTCCTTGCATACTGCAAAAAGGCTAAAGCAGAAGGGAGGGAGGAAAGATTAAAAAGACCAGTGCCAGTTATTTGGGGAAGTCATTGTTTGTCTGCTTTTAGGAAGAAAGGGACACCATTTGGCAGCGTGGGGTGCCACTGTGTTGGTTCCAGCTAACGATCATTATGTGAATTGAGCTGTAAGGAGAGCTGCCCATTGACCAGCATTGATTGCTGTCGTCGACAGGTGCTAATGTTCAGAGGGCAGATCACAGCTGCTTGCACAGGGTTCCCATTATCCTTTGCTGGGTATTGATTCTCCCTGTGGGATGTTTCCTTCCTAGCTGTGTTAATTTTCAGATCACATATTTGTATTGGTCTGTGCTGAGAGGGATAGGCAGAGGTGCCTTGGCTACGTTTAATGGTCTTGCCCCCTTGCCTTTCACCCCACTCACTCTTACCCTACCCCCCTATACACAGAGTCTTTAGAGACCATGTCTGTTGGGATCCAAGTTTCCTCTAATTATGGCGCACATTAAGGGACAGGCTCTATGAAGAATATCATTACTACTCTTGTAATTGCTTCAGGTGCATTCAAAAATTAATCAGAAAGTACACAATGGGGGTTTTGTTTTGGTGTGGGTTTTATTTTGAATCCTTTCTTGCTGCCTATGTGTAGAACTCACACAAGTGTAACATGGAAGGGATGAAAAACAGTTCATGAGGTTGCCAGGGCAGGGACTGTTTTGTCCCTTCAGTACGATTTTGGTGCTGCACACAATTGATTAACTGATGGACCTCAGTTGCCATCAAATCAGAGTGATAGTATAATATATTCATTTTGCATTGGTATAAATATCTTTCAGGGTTGAATGGATATATGGGTTTGTCTATTCATAGGTGCCTAGAGTTGTGTTGAGATCTTGCAGAGTCTCGGTACTATATAAAGCTACTTAGAAGAGTGATGTTTTAGCTCTCTACTGTAATAAGTCAAAGAAGCCTAAGACAGAATTTTTGGCAGAGAAGGGAGTAATAGCAGATAACAGCAAAAATCTTCATCAACTGAGGCTTTTGCTTGTTTTGGCAAGTGTAATCACTCAGTGCAAATGCTGCCTCCACATATGAAGAAATGCTATTAATTTTGTCTCTGTAACATGGAAATGGAACAACTAATTTAGGTTCTTTGAATAAATTATACCTTTGCACTGATAAATGAATCCCAATTTCCAGTCATTCTTTGAGGTGTCTTCGTTTATGTGGTCTGCATAGAAAGAGGAGGGTACCATTGAACCTAGTTAGACTTTGCTCTTAAATAGTTAGGTTGTGGTGTTTCTGTAATCAATAACAACCAAAAGATGTATGTAATTATCTTCAACTTCCAGGTTTAAATGACCAGGTAGTCATTTATGGCTTAATATCCTTCAGCATGGGACCAACACTTGGATTGAACCCTCTGAAACCATATCCCAACATTTGTGATTTCCTTGCGGAGTCAGCAAATGTAGCATTATTATAAAAGTAGCTTTTCTTCAGGCTTCAGGGTATCAAAGTTGTTATCTCACTCTGGAAGTATGAAGTCACAAAGATCATATTCTAACACTAGGTATTTTCTTGTTTTTTCTAGAACACGTTTGCTATACTGTATGTGCATGGCTTTGGAATGGTACAGTCTACAGACATGAATGTTAGAATTTCCTTTTTAACCCTGGCATGTTCACAGTTCAGCTTTCAAAAATGAAGCATGGGTGGGTGGATTAAAAAAGGATGTGAAAATGCACAAAACAATGTATATTTGGAAAGAACAGGTGGGGGATTTCAGCAGCATCTGAACAGAAGGCAGAGGATGTGTTCCTCTTTTCATTTTTCCACTGCTGAAGTTGCTTTACCTTTAATGCACAAGGGTTTCTGCTCATCTTGACTTTCCCAGGACTGCAATCGCTTCTGTGGTTGCTGGAGTGAGTAGCTTGTGCTGCAGTGCATGCAGGATTGAAAGAGATGGTTTAATCCTCAGTTGCAGCACATCAGCTCATTTAAACAGCCGTAGTGATGCACATGTGGACAAGGGTACAAGTCATCTCATTAACTGATAACTGCTGTATGCTGTTGGAGAGTGCAGACTTAAGCTGCTCCTGAAATGAAAAAAGCCAGCTGTTCAAGATCAGCTGGGACATCTAATTTAAAAAGTAAAAATAAAAAAAAATAAGAAAATCCCAGCCCAACAGAGAGCCTGAGTCTGCTCTTGCTTAAACTTGGATAACTCAAGAGAAATGAAACAGAAATTAGTGCAGGGAAGCCAGTGTAAAAGCAGTAAAAACAAGATCAGAATCTGTGCCCAAGAGAGACAGCATATGTGAATTCTGTAGGAAGAAGGGGAGTCGGAAGAGAGAAGTTGGTAGGGAATGGATAAAGACCAGGAATATTTATTAACTGCTTATTGCAATGCACTTCCACCTTCCTGGGATCAGGAATGTGAAAAATTTTCCCATTATTTGTCATACTTTGAACAGTTGCTTCCCAGTCTTTTCAAAAGGAAACATCCCAGTTTTGTCCAGGAAAACATCATACTTTATTGGGTTTTCTTTGTGGGCCTGATTTTTCTCTGTGCTGGAAGGGTACAGATCTCATTTGGTCATTTTGCATTGATGTAAAGGAAGAAAAAGGAGAGAAGCCTAGGCCCTGTGGCTGGAAAGGAAACTCACGAGTTAAACCAGAATTATTGGGGGGGATTAGAAATACAAAAAATAAATTAGAGATTCAAGACTTAAAAGAGGCAGGTGAAGCTGAGAGACAGAGCTTTATTGAAGGGGGTGGTGAGATAGTGTGCTGTGTAAGACAGGAGTTAGCTGAAAGAGAAGAAAATAATTAAATTCAGATAGAAGGCTAATTAAAAAATAAGAGGGAGAAAAGAATACATTAAAACTTAAAAAAGGAAATAGAAGGGAATATGAAATAAGAAAATGTAAGTACCGAGAGGTAAGAGATGAATAAAAATATCTTTATCTAAAGCAATTGTACAAAATAAAAAGCAGCAGCAATTTTTATAAAAGTCTTTACCTTTGGATTGACAGCCTCCCTAAAAGATCTCCAAGAAAAGCAATTCAATTCAAATTTGACTCTAGTTAATTAAGACACCAAAGTAGATTACTGATTTGGGCAGCAATTCAATGCAGTTGTAGTGGAGTTGTCAATCAGTACAACTGCAATCCAAATTAGATACCAACAGAAAAAACCAAAGAACCAAAAAAGAGAGCTTGATCTTGCTTCTGCTGAAGTTATTAACAAAACTCCCTTTCGCTTCAATTGGACAGGAAGAAACCATACTAAAGAAAAGCTCATTATTGGGAAAGAGAGCAAAGGACAGAGGTTAAAGTCAAAGACATGATTTGGGCTGCAAGCCGTGATATGAAGATGGAAAGCGAGAGCTTCCTTCATACCAGGCCCTTGCTGGTTCCTGATCCATTCTGACATGCTGAATGTAGGTCAAGTGGAAAGCTGAGAATGGGGCTGTATTTTCACAGAATTATAAAATATCCTGAGTTGGAAGGGGCCAACAAGGATCATTGCGTCAAACTCTTGACTTCACACAGGGCAACCTAAAAGTTAAATCAGGTATCTAAGACTGTTGTCCAAATGCTCCTTGAAAACCAACAGGCTTAGGGCCAGGATCACTTCCCTGGGGAGCTTGTTCCACCCTCTCAGGGAAGAATTTTTTCCTAATATTCAGCCAGAACTTCCCCTGATGCAGCTTTAAGAAATTACCTCATGTCCTGTCACCAGACACCAAGCAGAAGAGAACAGCACCTCCTTCTCTGCTCCCCACCTTGAGGAGGCTGTAGACAGCATTGAGGCCACTGTTTAGTCTCCTCTAAGCTGGACAAACCTGGTATACTCAGCCACTCCTCATAAGGCATGCCCTATTGCCCTTTCACCATCTTTGTTGCCCTCTTTTGGGCACATTATAAAATGTTTGTATCATTCTTACATTGTGGAGCCCACAACTGCACACAGTACTTGAGGTGATGCTACACCAACGCTGACTGTAGTGGGAAAATCACTTCTTTCGACCATGTAGCTACTCTGTGCTTAATGCACCCCAAGTATATGGTTGGGCCTGTTGGCTGCACATTGTTGACTCAGACTGAGATTATCATCAACCCAACCCCCCAGATCCCATTCTGCAGGGTGCGCTTCAGCCTCTTGTTCTCCGGTCTGTATCAATTTCCTTCTTCTCTTCAAGGCAACCAGCATGGACAGTGCAGGAATGAAAACGTGCCTTCTCTCCTTGGCTCGGCACGCACAGGGAAGAGGCTTGACTATACTTCAGAGGAGCAACGTTGAGCACAATACTTGCTGGAGCTACTTCAAAGATGGTGCAGCTCACTCACCACCCATTATTTCAAGCTTTTCCTGAAGATGCAATTCAATCCCTAAACATTAAAGGGACAAAGTCTTGCAAATCCTTGAGCATGCAAGTTATTATTCATGGACTAAAATGGAAATAGTCACCTATAAAACATGTCATATACCGATGTCCCTACTGGTTGCAGCAGTAATGGATCTTGAAAGCAGCCTCTAGCCAGGATGTTGTTTAGTGCTCAGGCTGCTGGAGGAATTTGCTGTGTGCACATCATATGTTCTGTGTGTGTATCAGTTCCACTTTGGGGAATTAAGTTGCTCTTTTGCTTCTTCACAAAGGTGTTGTGAGAATAAACCTGTGACATTTTAGGATAAAGTGATAAATGAAGCCATTCCAACCCGTGGGCCAGCCACACAGTAAAGTAAAGGTCTGCAAGTATCTTTTCTTTTTGGACAAATCTTGTTCTTGTGCAGATGGATATAATATGGGCTATGTCTCAAAACTTCTTACCTCCTAGTCATTAGCTGCAGCTGCAGAGCTTTGGTCTTTGGCCCCTGCTAGCCAGGGGAGGCAGGGGCATGATATATGGCTCGGGTACAGGGGTGTGGGACACCGATCGGAGGGAGTGGGGTGTACAGGTGTAATTCGGGATGGTATATAGCCCAATGAGTTTAATGGCCCTGCTTAACGACATTGTTACCATGCTACAAAAACTCCCATTGAAGTTAATGGTATTTCACATAATAAAGTACTGTGCAAATACTCAGTTATGTAGAACATTAATGTGCCTTTAAAAAGTCATAAAAACAGAAAATCAGTTTACTCTCTAGTTGTATTTGAAGTGGGGGCTCGTAAGAGAAGCACCAGCACACCTAAACATGGAAGTCTTCAGCTTCTGAGGTTTGTAGTTATTTGTTGCCCATCACTTTAATCCGGCTAGAGATTTTAAAATAAGAATTATTTCCTCTCTGTTTTCATTTTTTGTCTGTCAAACATAGTTTTCCCTTGGGTTTCTCCAGCCCAACAGAGGACAACATAGATTTATGGTTTTTGTTTTCATGTGTATACGCCTGACTCGCGAGTGATGCTAGCAATGAAGTATTTTTTGTTGTTGACTGAACTGAAAAAAACCCACAAAATGAAACATTTGTGCTCATCCAAAACAACATTTGTTTTTGTTCCCTCCACTAAACAAAACACCAACTCTTTAGGCTTCCCAAATTTAAACATGTTTTCCTAGAAATCACTGTTGGCAAGTATATGAGCATGTTGTTTTACATTGTAAGTATTCAGGAGGCCATGGATATTTTTATTAATACCTTCTCAGAGGACTCTGTTCAGGTTTTGTGAACTCCTTTGCTCCTTACTTACTGGCATAAGATAAAAATGATAAATCATATATACCTTTGCCTTTTCCTTGTTCCTCTTATACATCATTTAAGCTGTAATCAGGTCCTCTGATTTAGATATTTCTCTTGCTGCTTTCTGAATAAGGCAATGTTACCACATGTTGACCTGATCCATTAGCTAAGTAAGGTCCTCCCCATCAAGTAAATGTACATGTTCCTTTGTTCTCTGAGTTTTGTAACCCTTCTTCATCACCACTTTTGTGTGTGCCTCTAAAATCCTTCTTGAGATTCTTCTATTCCTCATTCTGCTTGGCAGACAGACAGTTAAAGTTGGTTCATCAGTCAATCTCTAGAGCCAAAGTTGGTCAAATCACAGTTCTTAAGAATAGCAGTTCCTCAGGGTTCCTCATCTTGTGAAAACAGCTGAGGTGAATTCATAGAAACATTTCACAGCCCAACAATTTTCCTTGTAACTTCATTGGTGACCAGAATTTGTCAGTTGTACTGGGGCAGATTCGCCAACTCATCCCAGGAGGCACCACTGCAACATTGTTTGTCACCTCCTCTGTGGATGTCTTTCTTATCAGAAAATGCAGAATTATAATGTCTGTAATGACAGAAGCTGATGTCAGAAGAAATGGGGACTTGCAGAGACGGCAAGTAACAGATACTATTCACTGTATCCAGATACAACTACATATATGAAGATTGTGTGATGGGAATCTGACATCACATCATTCCTGTGACAGGGCACACACGTGTGATGCCAGTCACCAGTCCCAGAGGACCGGACTGTTGTGCAAGTCTCCCTTAGAGATTCAGTCACGATTCAGTCATGACACACATAAATGGAAGAGACAGAGACCTGAAGAAAGTAACACAAGAATTGCAGAACCTGCAGCTGAGCACCCAGAAATGCTCCCAGCAGAGTAGGTAGTGATCCACTGGGCTTCGAGTCTGATGCTCTAGAGCAGGACTACTGTACATCTCTATTTTCATTTTTATAATCATCACCCCAGATAACCCACATTTGCATAAAATCAGAGGCAGAGACAGGAAGGGTATTGCAACAGAGAGAGAAAACAGACCACAGGGAATTGAGGGGAAGGGGGTTAATGCAGGAATTGAAACAGCCAATGGAGACTGAAAAACTGCTGAGGGAATGAGCATCTCGGTTAAACTTTCCCTTGCGTTGCTTACATATATATGTACATAATGTGCACTGTCGCTATGACAAAGTTTTTTGTTTGTTTTGTTTTGGTTTTTTTTTAATTTTATGAATAATCTGAAGCATATATTTGTGAAGATACAGTATTTTTTCCCTGCGCTCTGCTGAATAGGAGGCAGTACTCTGCAGCTGCTACCCAAGCGACCAGAAGACTGGCAAGGATTATGGGATATCCCCAAGGAATTTGGGAAATGCCATGCATCTAGGACCTCGCTAAGGGTCTGGGGAAACGAGCTTGCATTCCACTTCTGATAGCAAGATTATGTAGCCTTCTTCAAAGTATATGCATCGGTCTCTCCCAGGGCTGTGCCCAGAATTCAAATTATAATTGTGCAGCTAAAAAAAGAAAATCTTATTCTCCAGGGAAAATTTTTCAGGTGTCCTCTGGATATGGTGAGAACTGGACTAGGATTGGTTTTAAATGAAACTGAGTTCTGGAAAATAGGGAAATGTCCTGTATCCATCTAGGAAGAGTAAACTCTCTTCTTTTGTGACATATAAATGCTCATTTTTTTTAGCATCTATGACACGTTAAACATCAGTCTCAGTTGAACCATGTAAGGGAAATGCAGTAGGCAACTGAGTTTTCCACTTTTTGTCACTGAAGTGCAGGACAAAGATCACTTTGATCAACACTTTTGATTTTATGATATTTTTCATTCATTTAATCTTTTCACATATAAAGCTCACCGTAGGTTCATTTGGGGTTTCTCAGTTGTCTTCTGTGATTTTCTTCTGGGATTCAATCACACCTGCTCTTTTATCAGCAAAATACTGCTAATTCATACTCAGGCTTAGGTCAGTCACAAGATCTCCCACTGTTTTGCTTCCTTTTTTCCCCCTTCCGATCCCAAATAAGTCTTACACATTTTCTTTCAGTGAGTGTGCTACCTTCTCCTTAAGTAAATTTCATAGTCTACTCTTTCTGAATTCACTGAAAACTTTAAAATTGTCAAGGGCATTGGGGCTTGGACTTCACAAAAGTAAGATAGCCTGGTTGTATCCTTCTCAATGGCAACTGATGCTTTCAGAAACCAAACAAACTATTGTTTAAAAGCCACTTGTTTTCATGCTTCTGAGAGAGTTTCAGCTCCATGGGAACCCTTAGCTTTGCTGTTCTTCTTTCAGATTATTTTGATTTCTTATTACTCCTATTGCCATGCAGTAGTCAGTACAAGCTTTGGAGTGCTTTAAACAACTCTTATTCAGGCACAGGATAGTAAGTCCTTCTCATTTACAGGAGATAAACCCCAAAGATATCCTTTTGCCTGAGTTTTCTGGAGTAAAAATACAAAGTTCTCAGCACATCTGATCTTGTAAGAATGAGAAAATGTTCGTGCCCATAAGATTGGGAAAGGTTGGGAAGTCAAAAAAACTCTGCACTCAGTAAAGTCAAAGGAAATTACAGTAATCTGCCTGAACTATAGCCCTGTAGTGTTAGCTGGGAGTTCATGCTCAGCCTGCTCCCAGCTTCCAGCTAGCCCACGTATTTCATCTAGAGCTATGAGGAATGGCAGCAGTTCTGGCTTTTAAGAGGAAAGAGGTGCTGGTCAGACTTATTTTCAAGGCTAAAAAATGTGCAAGAAGTTCTTCGAATGCTTTAAACCAAGCTATAATCATGATAACACCATTCATCACAGCAGCCCCCCCTGCCAAACCAACGCCTTTAAACACAACTCTTCCTGCTGTACAAAGTCATTCAATGAAAGATTTTATTACTGCTGTTTGTACTTTTTTTCCAGGGTGCTACCATAATAGAAATCAACACAGAGAAATCGGTAATAATCACACATGTTTCATATTGGCTCCCATGTGGAAAACATTTCAAAGGTGTCAGTGCCTGGAAAACCTGATGGTTTCATTGAATACCAGAATGAAACTCCTAGGCAAACCCTGAGGAGGGATTAACACTTGGAAGTATAAAATTCAGGTAGTAATGAGAAGCCAGGTGTTCACTGTCAAGGATTCCAAGTTTCCCTAATTACGGGCAAGTATCTGACTTTAACTGCTTCTCTCAGGTGAGCCAGTAATCCTTTGTTGACAAAGATTTATAAAGAGAAAAAAATAACAATAGGAAAAGAAAAAGAAATACGCCTCTATTTGCTGCTATGAAGAAAATATTACACAGCCAATCCTATTTCTAACTAAATTAAGACAAGAGAGGGAGTTGGAAGTCATGTTGCACCCACAGTGATCATTCTGCAAATTGCAATATGGATCTAGAATTTCATGTTAATTACATTTTATTTGAAAAGTGCTGCACTACACAGTATTTTCCACAGCAGTGGAGGCTTGATTCTGCTCTCAATTATGTAGGTGTAAAGTGGAGTATCTCCAGTGAAGCTAATGAAGTTAGAGTAGTTTAACACCGAAATGAGGAAGATTACAAAAAGGCCCTAGAGCCTGCAATATTGCTACTGCAGTTAATGATCATTACTGCAGAATGCTGTAGTCTGGTAATTATTTTGTTCGTGCAGGTAGAAAGATACACAAAACTGGCATTGATTGCATCTGTAAGAGAAATAGTCCAAAATTCTCCAACCTAATATTGCCTCTCCAAATTGCATGACATATTCCTTTTTGTGTGTATTGTGGTTCTGTGCAAAAGGGAGTGTGTTCAGATTTTGAGGAAGCTGATTTAAAAGGCTGCATGGGAAGCTGAGCATCAAAGTAACAAAACTGTGCCTTCTGTTTCATTAATCCTTTAGGCTGCTCTGATGTCTATTACCATTATGCAGAGAGCCCATTACTTTTTCTGCTTTCAGAGTGTTTTGGTACAGACTTTAAGTATGACAACTCAGTCAGTCCTAGTCAAAACCACTTTTCAAATCTTGGCTTACCAGTTGTTTCTTTACATGCCAGCCAGGCTTTCCAAAGCATCATGTGGGGGTGTAATTAGGGCCATAAAGTGGACCTGAGTTCTTGTTCCTGGGATTTTGAGTGGAACAGGCTCAGATGAGCCCAGGACAACAGTGGGTATCTTCAGTTAGACTTGTCCCATGGCAGGTCTGGACACAGGAGCTATGTCTATGCTGGTAAGCTAACCTGGGCTGGGAGTTTATGTCAAGCATTGGTGCGTGATTGTCCATACTTAAACTGATAGTAGGACCACCATACTATCTGACTTGGGGATGGATGGTAGCATTACATGCAACAAGAACTATTCGCAAAAAGCAGTTGGGACACAGTCATCCTGTTTTGAGGGGTCATGAATATGCATGAATGCAGGCTGGGCCATACCACTTCGCTTCTGAGCCTACAAAAGATCTCTACTCTAAAAAAAGATCTCTAGTCTCCTTGCATTTGTACAGATGTAGCATAGCATAGATGCAGCAGCTATGAGGCTGAAGCAAGGACAAGTCACCACCAGTCCATCTTACCTTTCCCTTGAAGCTCTGTAAGGCCAAATTCAGGTACCAACATGGTAGCCCTGTGGTAACCCAGTGGTCACTGTTGAGGAGCTAAACTGTCGAGGAGCCGAACTGTATGCTTTAGGGCACAAGGATATTCCACATGGACAGGCCTGGATGCTCTTTGCATGCTGATAGCATCCAGCTGACCCGTTGCCTGAGCAACTATGAGCCACCAACCCAAACATCCTTCCTAAAGGTGCCTCAGCCCCAGGGAGCAGCAGGGTGCAAGGGGACTGTGGGCAGCCTGATGTAAGTGTAGGGTCTCAGGACATGGGCTTCTGCCTCTTCCTGGGACTGACCAGGTCAGGTAAAGCTCAGTGTAGCCTTAGAGTAAGTGAAGCAACAATGAAGGAAAGTGTGTGGATTCACCTAGCATTTTAATTCTGCTGAATTCATACTGACATAGTTTGAGTATAGCCAGTACCAGCCTCTTTGTTAGTACAGCTAGCTGGTTTATATGTATATTCCCCATATATTAATATATTTATTTAAAGGGTGATTTTTTGGTGAATGTATCTCTTAAAAACTCCCATGCCAACCTGTTTTCTCCAGCCAGGTGACTCAAGCTTAACATCAATATTTGTAATGAATTTTGAGCATATGCTAACATATCAGTGACAACAGGAGAAGAGATCATTTGAAAAGATATTATTAAAAGTTTACTGTTTTCAGATAAACTGTTTTCAGCAATACTGCAGTCCAGGTAGATACAGATTTAATAACAGCTATATCACTACATTAGCTACATTTGAAGAGGGAGTTTTTCAAAGCAGAAGTGCAAAGGTCCCCAGATCAATTCGCCTGGGAGACGAGAGACTGTCTTTATGTGTCTTTTAGGCTCCCAGTGATTTCCCACTTTCGTATCTTACACTTGGGATGGCAAGTCCAGAAACTATTCTGTAGCTGTGCTTTGATGGGCACACTTCTGCCATTCTGTGTTTGGAGGTGTTGAATTGCTGCTGACTTGTTTGTCACAATATTACTCCTATTGCCTTTTAAAAATTACTGTGTGTTGGCTGCTCTTGCTTCTCTCTCAAGTGATGGTGAATTAGAGGGGAAGTGTGGAAGAAGGTGGATTCAAACAGTCTTTTCAATCAGCTTGGGTAGAAGACAAGCAGGGACAGGGACAGTTTTACACTGTAGAGTTTGCTCCTTTTCCTTTGCATTTCTCTGAATCAAAGTATACTTCTTCACCCCTCCCCAAACAGAAAGCCAACACAAAATCTCCTCAGGCAAAGCGTTATAAATTTCTTTTCATTAGGCAATTGTCAAACATTGCAAGAAACTGAATTCTGAGAGGCTGCTCCAGAAAAGGAAGACAGCTTTATCCGTAGGATAAAATGCAGCTTGTCCTCAGGAAGGACATCACAGTTCAGCTCAGAAGCACGAGCTGGAAAAGGCATACTGCACATGTTCATCATGTAATCTATCTCCTAGGATGCACAACTTGAAAAGAGTTCGTATGTCACCGCAATATGTCCCCTTGTTTATCTTCCAGACAGACTTCATGCATCATGTTGATAAATTGGGCAATGCACAGGGCCAGTTCCCTCCTACTGAGGTGAGTGGGAGCTGCATGGTGCCTGATACCAAAGCTAGGGAATTATTCAGATTGACTAACATAGCTGAGCGCGTGCCAGGCTTGTTTTTAATTTCCTTGTCAGATCTTTTGGGGAGTTATGGAGCTGAGGGGTGACTGGGTTTCAGGAGCAGACCAGAAGATGGTAACACCACTTGCTTAGCAGCACCCCATGTAGCCCACACAACTCAGGACCTGCAAAACGGTTGTTTGTGTAACTTGGGGAGCAGCCCAACTACAGGTGCAAGAGGCTCAGGGTCCAGGGAAAACAAAATCCCCCTTTCTCTGCTGAAGTTATTGCTCAAGGTTTATCCTATTTAGTATTTGTCCTGGAGGGTTACTTAACATAAACAATTATTAATAATGATCAGCAGCTATGTTACTCTGTGTAAAAGAAAACAAAACCAAATAAGGCCAATCTTTTGCAATACTACTTGCAGTTTCCTATAGGGACTGTTATGTATCCTCCAGCCATAAAATAATTAAATCTCACTGCTTTTCGGTGGTGAAGGAGCTTGAACACACACTGAGGCCTCAGTCCTCACATGGATAATATCTTTGGGAGTCTGGGTCCAAATATTAAGATCATATTTTACCAAAATGGCTTTAATTTTTATTTTTTGTTTGAATACTAAACCAAAATAATTTCAAAGCCTGTTCAGTGTCAATGCATACTGGACTCTGCTGCTTCTGTTCCTCACATTTCTGGAGTGGAATACTGACCATTTTATTTGGATTCTGAAGCTTAAGACTGAGCAGTGTATCCAGGCAGCTGCTGACCAGTGCACGACTCTTTGTGGAACCCATCTGCAGCACTGTGCTGCACCCATGTCAGCCGTCTCTTGGGGCCTCACATGGAGAAGACCTCATGTGCAGTCTTCTGCTGGGGTTTCTCCCCCAGCACCTGCTGTTTGCCCCAGGAACAGTTCTTAGCAGTAATGCAGGCAAAATATTGCCCTGTGACACACGAATGATTTTCTCCTTCGCTGATGGATATTGTGCTATAATGGATAAAGCTGTTCAAATGTAATGGAAATTGCTGATCAGCAAGACTGTCCAGGGTAGCATCCCACTTCTGTGTTTGGCAACAGGAGGGAGAATAAGTCTGGATGGGTATGGGGAAGGGCTATAGGGGCTGTAGGTTTGTGTAATTATGTCTCTCTTGCCCATCATAGTTCTGGTACCATAGACATAACTTCAAAAACTTCCCTAGTGTAGCAGTCCAGCCAACAAACACATTTAATTTTGCTTCTGTTCTATCAGAAAACAAGAAGGAGTTAACCTAAGTGCTGTCATCATCATAAGTACAGCTTGGAGAGGGAGGCAGCTAAGTCACTAAGCTGTTCTGAGTTCAGCCTGGTGATGCAGAGAGAAAAGAGTGTGTGGCCAAGAAGAAAAACACTGTGTATATCAAAACACACACGAAGAAAATTAGCTTGAGAATGGGAGATGCTGAACATAAAGAGAAGAAAGCAAGCGACTAGAACCAAAGATGACAAAAATAAACAGCCACAGCCAGACTCAGATGCTCTCTCTCCCATTAGAGATGACTTAACCAACATGCGTTGCCTCACTGGAAAGGTATGCAGGCAGGTGTGACTCAGGATCAGTCCAAATGTAGCTTGTTGTTCTATCCAAGATGAACATTAAAATATAGAAGTAAATAACTGTATTTTGTACCTGAATTAGTAATTGCAAGGGACTGATTCCAACATGCCTTAGGGATTTAGCCATGGAAATCCCACTGACCTTCAGTAGTGCTTAAGCACCTACATTCCTTAGGTGCTTTAGAAAATCTGTGAGTATGTACTAGGCTCAAGGGAAAAGTCCACTGCTATTATTATAATGTGACTATGATTTTAAGATGCTGTAATGTACTCAATTTTATACAAATTTACACAGTAGTATTTGTCAGGTCAGGGTTGTTGCCATCAAAGCGTAAAGTTCAAATGGGTGCGAATTACTGAGACTTAACATTGTACTTTGAATTATGTCTTTTTATACTTATGTGAGAATGTGCTTTCTGAATCACATCTGGTTTTTGTGCTGTTTACAAACTGCTCCAAAAAGCTGAGCTGAGAATATTTGCAGTTAGTTCAGTATGTCAAACAGAGGAATAGAATTTAGCTCTATTCTTAAACCATGATTATTTATGTAGCAGGCATGTTGGCCAACAAAAAGAATGAAAGCTGACGGGCATGAAAATAACCAGTCTGGTCGTACATGAGGCTTGCTTGCAGTGGTCCCAGCAGGAGCTTGAAGAGGACTGTGTAAATTGTGAAACAAAGAGTGCATAGTTAATACATGCCAGAGATGACCATTTGTGGGGCTACTTAATGCTATGAATCCCACATGGTGGTGAGGCTGTGAAAGGGCAGAAAGAACTCAGAAAGCTATGGGAGCATTCCCCCACACTTTGGGAATATGTGACTATTGGCACTGAGTGCAAGGCTCATGCACCAAGTTACCAGTTTAACCTAAAAATGCAGAGTAAGTAGAAGAAGACATGTAGCTGTTTGGATTGTACACACCCAAAGATAAATTAAGGGAAGATTAAAACAAATTACAGTTGTGAAATGACATAATCAGAAGTGTGAATGTGTCAGTATTGTGACAGCCACATGCCATAATCTGCTCTTTAGAGGCATACCCACTGGCACACGCACTGTGAGAACTATTATATGACAACATATAATGGCTTTCCATGGGGTACCTACATCATTTATTGAATTACTGTCATTTCTGGATGAGACAGATGATCAATAGTTAGTTTTAACCTTGTTTTCTTAAGAAATGAATCTTTTGTTATTTTCTGCTGGCCAGCCCTCTCTTTAATAACTTTAAATCTATTGGACAATCTAATCTAAACTTGATGCAGAGAAGAGGAGATAAAGTGTATCCTCAGAACCTCACTAAGTCAGCTTAACAAGCATATTAGACATCAGAGAATCACTCACTCAGGGTGGAACAGGTTCAGGTAATACAGCATAGTTAATACTACATTTCACAGTCTGTTCGGGTTTGTCACTCATAATGCTCCTTATAAACAGGCATTCAGCAGAGAAAGAATTCTTACAGTGCCATCAACTTTCTTCTGGCAGCCCCTACTCTATCAATTGAGTACCTTGCAAATACAAAGCAAGCTTTGCAACGATAAAGGGAAAGATAAATGTTATTATCTGCATGCTATGGAAGAGGATCGAAGTCTCTAATTCTGGCTGCTTCAATAGTTATTTGTATAAAATGGGACAACTAGATTTTTCTGATGTGCTAAGCACTGGTCATTCTTGGATAGAGTTGAGACAGGTCAGAACCACCGACAAGACCATCCATCCCATGGACTCAGAGATGCAGATCTTCCAGTACTGCTCTTTTGCCCTGTGTTGCGTGAGTGTGTCTCTGCTAGAACATGTGCTGTTTTGTGTGACTTGCCTCACTCCTTGTGAACTCTACATAATGCAGTGGACTCAGCTGAGGCTGGAAACTGAAGAAATGGGGAATGTATTAGTGCATTTTCAACACAGAGTGGAAATTGTGGAAAGGTGAGAGTTTTGGCACTGAGAGCGTGAAGAACAGCTTACTCCACTTAATAGCAAGCTATGATGAGAAGCAGTTTGTCTGCTGTCAGTATCTCACAGTACCTCTTCTCTCCCTTCCATCCCCCTTTCTCAAATTCAAATTGTTGAATCCCTACAAACTCCTCATCTTCCAAGATCCATCTCACAATGTTAAGGCAGGCCTATGGAATAAAGCACAACTTTATCCTTTGGGACCTGTATTTCTCTTATCTTCTTTTCCTCTTATTTTATTTAATTTTCCCCATGGGAAAGAATCTTTGTGCCAAATATTTCTCAGGCTTCTCTAATGGGCTTGTCTAAAAGGGAAAGGAAAAAGGAATAAAAGAGACAAAACATGAAAACTTTTGCAAAGATAAAACCGGGAGTGTATTTATTACAGTAAAAATAAGGTAGAATGAACAAAAGGAACACCTTGATGGTATGACCATCTCCTTGATGTCATTGGTTATTGATTTATGGAAGATTTTATGGGAACAAGATACAAAATATTTCTCATATTTTGGCTGCTTCTATTTAACCTGTCAGGTCAAAACTACCAAGATTTATGAAATAATTTCTAATTGGTGTAATTCACTTATATATACCATAGGGTCATCTATTAAAAGATATATAATATATAAAATCTTAATCCAAATAGGCAGTTGGAAGCTTCAGTATGAAGCTTATCTGTCCTGTTTCTTATGCAGGAAACCTTCTGGTATAAGATTATTTTCATTGCCTATATAGCATTCTGTCAAGCACAGACTCAAACCAGCAACCTTGTTTAAAGTATAATTCTGTATAAAGTGGAAAAAGGAGGAAGAAGACTGCAAATATTTTGCTAATACGATGAGGAAATGGAAACTCTTCTTTTAAAGCTGATACTGAGCTATTTCAGGTTTTAGATATACATAACATTATGCAGTCAGAATGAAGGTGTCTCATCCCATATTGCAGTGCTCTTGGTATAATTATATGCAATATTTTATTTAATTTCATAAAATTAATCCAAGAGCAAAACTGTGCGATCTTGTATGGCAACACAACTTTGTATTCATGGTTGATTTTTTTCCCTTAACAGAGAAAAATAATGTGGGTTGATGCAGTGTCCTAACACAATAGGGGCTAATGAATAGAGCTTGCTGCACTCAAGAGACTGCAGTTCAATTACTAGTGGTGCCAATCAAGTCAGAAATATTAACCATGGTAACAGCAGATTTGAGTTACGTGGAAAGAGGCAGTGGCTTCTTGGGGAAGATCGCCTCTTGAGAGGAAAGGGGATGCTCACAGCAAGAGTTGCAGAAGGCCAGAGAATGCTTCTTTGTGGCAAAGGAGAGCAGTACTCAGCTCATGCTACAGGGAGCTTTGTCCTGTTTCTGTATGTTTTCATTGCAAGTGTACTCGAGAGGTCGTAACTAGTAAGTGTGACTAACTATGGGGCCCATACTATGTGCATAACCTATAGAGCTATATTTCCTATCTATAAGTGTGCAACATATTAGTTAATCATGTGAAAGATAAATTTCAATGCAGGTTAGGTCCTAAGCAGAAGTAAAATGTTGCTGAAGTCAGTGTGACTGGGCTGAATTACACCAAACGAAGCTGTAGCCTTTTATGAGGATTTACTTAATATAGTGCATTTGCTCTGCTGGCTGATGATCAGAGTGAGGATCCCTTGATTTGATACAATGGCAGTGTTATGTATTAGTAGCATGAACAGGAAGCAGCTGGCGTCCTGTTCAGAAAACAATTTCAGTTTTTATTGCAGAGAACAATATTGAAAACCAGTGTGTGTGTGTGAGGGTCCTAATCCTTAAAAATGCGGGAGTTTGGATATCGTCCCTTTTCATCGACTAGTCACTTCTGGACTAAATCTAGATTTGTCTCTTTTCACAGAAAGCTGTTCTGATGTCGGTCCTTTGGGATACAGAGAAAACCAGCTAGAGCCCCAAAATGGCTATTTTGCACCTGCCTGCTGCCTCTCCTTCTGTTCCAGCTGGTGAGTATGCTCAGTTGTGCAGTGCTTTTCGCTTTCTCTTATTCATGAAGAGATGGCACATCTTTTTGGTCAGCATCACTGAAACGTTTCCTATTCTTTGTCTTGGATGCCATTAAAAAAGCCAGCTGTTAGGGATGGTTACTGTGTTGTGGGGGCTTAGCTCCATTGTTAACTCAAACTTCTGTAAAAATGTAAGAATAGGTTTCTTAATAACTGAAGAGTAATAGCTGCCTATAAGTGAATTTGAATGTGCCTGCAAAGCTGGTGAAAATAATGTGTACTTAATACCGTCTTCTGAGGAATTTGGAATGGATCACAGAGGTTCCTCTTGTGTAGTTCAGGCTTCCCAGTCCAGTCTTATCCCCTTAGTTCCCTCTTGTAGTCAAACACGATGCAATGGTGGGGGGCAAATGAAGTGAGGGCAGGCAAAGCCATTCAGTAACTGAGGCTGCGCCCTGGCTGCCAGGAGGATGAATTATAGTTCCACTTTTACACTGAAATAACAGTAAAGAGTGCCTGAATGCTCTGAGTGCTTAGTTCAATGTCTAGGGCATTCTCTTTGGAGAAAAGTGGTTTGGGTTCAAACTGTGTTTAGAGAAGGAGAGAACTGAACCAGTCTCACGTGCCTGGGCAGAGATGTAATTACTAGAAGAGAGTACGAAGCCAGAGTGATGGATAGCAGCATTATCATCTTCTAGCTCTCAAACCCTTATTCCACTAGTTCAGTTCAAATCCAGGAATAATTTTGAAATTATACTTTTTGGCATATGCTGTATATTATTTCACCTGATCTTGATTTGTCATGTAATTACCCCACAGCACCTATTGAGTTGCTAGTAATGGCTGCTTTAGTAGGCAATGTATGAAAATAGAGGAAGCAAAAAGAATTGGAAACTATGTACCCTAAATCCCATCCCTGGCTCTGTTGGCTTTAGCACACCATGCTGGGTAATCCCAGATCTTCATTCCTTTACTTTCATTTTTTCTCCTTCTCTAATGACTCTTTATCAAATGATCTCAGCCATTTTGGCAGACCTATAATTGCACTATTCTCTACAGTAAAAGTTGCTAATAATTGGTAAATGAAAAGGCACCATCTCCAAATTTTTCTTCTTTCCCTCCAACAAATGCAGTTAAAAAAACTGTGTTTTTGGATTCCTTCCCCCTCACCTGAGTGGAAGTGTAGCAAAGGAAATCTGTTTAATCTTCATTCTCATGCTTTCCTGATTCACCTGGCAGCCCTTGGGAATTTAGAGGAAAACAGTTCAATAAGGCAGAGGAAAATTACAACCTAAGTTTTATGCAATGTTTTAGGATAAATGAGATTCCACTGTTATTATCCCTCACCATTGCCTCTCCTCAGCTCCTGTCTGCCATATGAAGACATGTGCTCTCTTACTAGCAAAGTATTTGTGGTAGAATATGGATCTAATAACAGTTTTATTTCTGACCTAATAACTAACATTAGTTGAATGATATTCAGACCAGATCTACTAACAACAGTATATCCTTTGTTTTTAACGATATTGCACTCTCTGTAAAGAAAGAAAATATCTCCATAACAAACAAAAATTTCTAACAGACCAACCAACCAAATAAAAATTGAGGGCCTTGTGTCTAGTATAAGCCTCATAAATTGTTCTTCATGTTTTTTTTTTCTTATTTAGAAAGGTTAGGACAATAGTTTCCCTTCAGAAAATGTTTGCCATCAAAGAATATGAGCTACTCAGTTATTTCCTTGTCTGAAACCACAGTTCTTGATGTCCAATATGATTTCACCAGCCTTTTAAATGATTGCAGGTTACAAGCTATCAATAATGCACATCCTTGTAAAAGGCAGAAATCCACTTTAGCTTCTTCCTTTGCATGTCAACATGAGGTTTGTCACAGTCTTGTGTCTGAGTAGTCATTTACAATAGAGTCATGAACGGCAGCAATACGCTGTGCTTGGTGGAAATATGCAGGATGTTCCTGTGTATGGAGGTAAGTCATTCGTTTATCAGGTGAAAGTGAAGTCTGTGGTATAAACAGAAAAGAACATAAGCTTCACAGAGATGATAAAGCATAAGCTCGGAGGCTGGTGGAGCCTGACCCTCAGCTGGCATAAAAAGGAAAGAATTGCTGTCTTGAAATCAGCATAAAGAGCCAAAATGAACATGAGGCAGAGGCAGATTAGAAGAGTGTGGAAATGGGAATTACCTTACTGCTGTGACAGTAATTTACGTGCACTGCAGGTACCCTAGGAAAATGGGATGTCAGAGCCCCATGGGAAGCTGCCCGACGCTAACAGAGCAATGCAGGGTGCCTACTTGAGGCAGGAGTGGGACAAACTATGGGCTACCTTTATCTTACCCTTTGGCTTTCAGCTGAAATGTTTTCTGCTCCAGAATAAAGCCCATTATTTACTTATTTATTTATTTATTTAGCAGGCTAAGTGTTGTCTTGTGTCTTTATCTGACTGGTTCTGCAGATGACACAGACTTTCATATCCAGTCTACTGCAGATGAACTGGGAACAGAAGAGGTCATGTCGTAGCCAAAAGGAGGAAAGCAGTACAGCAGACACAGAGCAGTCAATACATACCAGGAATTTGAAGAATAAGGTACAAAATGCTTCCACTACCATGGTAATCATAGATATTAAGACAAGTTTTGGCCAGTCTTTCCCGATTAATAGCTAAGAATGTAATATAAAGGGTAGTGAACTGGACAACGGAAAGCAGATCTCAATGCAGAGTGAATGCAATCAGAGATCCATGTGCATGTAGTTCTTCCTCAAACAGAATATAACCTTGTTAGCAAGGAGAAGATTCCTTAGCACTACTATCCTGCTGAATACAAGGAGTTAGTCAGGCTGTTATTTTGTTGTGTGCTTGACTCGCTGTTGATCTTTCCAAAACAACAGAACCATGATCTAGGCCTCAGAATCACTGAGTTTGAAGACTTGTGGAGGTGAATAAATACTAAACTGTTGTAAAATGGCAGGGGAATGATTCCTTTTTTTAGAAAAGAAATGTGGCTGCCATTATTACTGTTTGTATAACAGTCCTGAAGTTTCTTCACAATTTGTACAGATGTGTTCAATTTCAGTCGTTTGCCCTGTCAGTTTTTCTGATACATGGTACATCATTTTCTTTAAGATGCCTAAGTGGTGGTGATTAGTTGCGTGTGATGAATGGACAAGGAAGATTTACTTTAAAAGGAAGAAATCTGTATGTGTTCTATATGTGAAAGTAAAACATAGACTGCCCATTGTAAATTATATGTTGCTGTAGTTTCTGCTTCATGTTATGTTGAGGCACCACAGCCCAAACAACATTCAACACGTGCGATGGCCATAAGATATTAAAGTAGAAGTGGAGAGCCATATATCAGAGTGTCAGCATTGGTAACACTCAGCCAGCAGCCTCTGGTACAAGTTAGATTACCCTAGAAGTATGTGTGCAGTCTCTCTCTTTTAGCAGAAAGTTGATGTAAGTATGACCTTTCTAATGTAAAAACAGAAAACAGGGACTATACTTTAAAGGCACAAGCAATGATGCTGGAATGCTTCAGCTCATTTGGTTGGTGAGTTTAAAGTGATGGCTGTGGAAAAGTTTAGCTCTGACATCTCTTAGTGACTCTGCAAAAGAAGAGTAAACCATGGTATGGTTTTCATGTCCTTCAGGGTGCAAGGATCTGGCTGTGAAGAGCGTCTGGTCACCAACCTACTCAGACTGGAATATCAGGAGGTTAGAGGGACTTTGGCATTAGCTTCTCAGTCAGTACAACAGAGCTGGTCTAGGGACATAAAAGGCTGATAGATGCATGTGCTGAGCAATTTCTCATTTCCTTTCTGAAAGGTCTCCTATAGTAACAAGTGCTATGAGAACAGCTATAGCTTGTAGATAATTTTGGTGGTGATGCAGTTGTAGGTTAACATGTTGACATATTTCTACATTGTGCCTGTGGAACTGCAAGGGTGACCCATAGTACGGATAACTAACTAAAGAGAGAAGCCAAGCTTTGACAAGATATATCCAGTAATGAAAAGTTCCATCAAGAATTATGAAGATTCATACAGGATTTGTGTTCCTTTCCTTGGATTTCTTTGCCTTGCTTTGCTTTCCTTTCCTTGCCACCAAGAGATCAAACAATTTAGCAGAGGATGGAATTACAAGATCTAGACTGGAATCACAGAATCTGAGCAAAAGGTGTATCTGTATAATCTGTACGTGTAGTGCCAGACTAAAATTTATCCCACTAAATAAGGCAAGCTCAGAAGTTGAGAGAAGGTGACCACAAACAAGCCTTCCACTCCTACCTCCCCCAGGAGGTTTCAATGTCTTGAAATAAATGGAGAAGCATCCCAGGACATGTAACCAGCCAGCTTGGTGCTTCCTAAGCACAGAAAAATCTAATATTGCTTCTCCTTAGATGAAATTGTTGAGTAATTAAATAATATGATCTACTATTATCTAGGTGGATGCTTCCTCTGACATAGCTGATTCCAGGATGTAGATGACAAGGAGCAAATGTCACCGGTTCTGTGTACAACAGATCAGTAGTTTTGTAGTCACCAATGACTAGTGGTCAATCAATAAAATCATGGGAGGTGGTCTGCAGACGAAATCTGGAACTGTATTATTTTCAGTATTACCTTCAAGTAGAAGCTTAATTATAAGATATCAGATTAATTTTGATTACTTTGAATGACAGCAACGATGCATTGGCCCTAAATGATTGGGAACCAGCTGCTGAAAGGCAGTACATCCCAAAGCTGCTGTCCATACCTAGAAACTGACAGATAATTGTGCTGATTTGGGTTAAAAAGTTCATGAATGACCAAGAAATTGGAATAAGGGAAGGCTCTGTACCAGGATTTCTGGTTGTGGAAGAGAGTTAGAAATATGGCAAATGAGGACAAAATCCAGTTTGAGGGACTGAATACTACTAATAATACTATGTCATCTTGGAAAAATTATGTCACCTTTGGAATCCAGGCAGTTAGTCAGCTTTTCTGGCATTGTGACATTATTTCAGTCACATCATTACTTTTTGGGAATGAACTAAATTCATGGCATCAGCATCCAGTTTCTAGAACAACTAGCAGAATACTCATATGTGACTTCCTTTTCTCCTTTTCTTTCTCAGAAATGTCAACATTTCCCCAGATGAAGTTGTTTATGCATGATGAAACTTGTTCAATATTCTTGTGTCTCTTCTTTGTGCTTGAGACAGAAGCCACTGTGAGGCTCCACTGTAATGGTAGACATACATGTGGAGTTAGTTAGATAGTACTGAAGAACACCCACAATTATATCTACCTGGGCTTCATACTTGAGAACAAAAGCATCCACCATGAAGAGATGACACTGCAAAAAAAAAAAAAACAACCAGCTTTCTTGGCATCTCTTTTAAAAGGGTAGATGGTAGAAATCATGTTGGTAAGCAGCTCCTCCAACAATTTTATTAATTTTTTTTTTGTTTGTTCTCATAACCATGAAGAAAGGTTAAACAACCAAGCCCTTGGAGATGGAGGTTTTCACTATGGTACTGAGTAGGGATTGTGTGCCCCTTTCCTTCAGCTGTCTAAACCTATCAATAGCTTTTCTAATTATAACATAAAATAAATGTAATACATTCAGCATTTGTGATAAGCCAAGTCTGGGTTTAAAATGAGTTATTCCTTGCAATTAGAGACAATAGAAGGGTATGTAGAATGGTGAAACTACAGTGCACGCCACTTTAATCTGGCTTCATGAAAGACATGTTTGTCTTGCTAAACACTTAACTCTATTGACAGTGGAGCTGAGATGCCTTGCAATCAGGCATTATTTGATCAGGCAGTTCTTGTTATACTGTACATAGCTAGAGAGTTGCTTTAAATACAATAAATAAAAGTAAAATCTTACACAAGGCAGCACAGCTTAGTAATTGCTGTTTTGGAGCTCACGTCGCTGCAGTTATTTAGCTCAGCATTTCATCTCCAGCTGCAGCACAATTTTTGCCAAATATAGATAAATGAAGTTAAAGTTATTGGCAACGACTAGTTCTGTATCCCTGTTTCAAGTTCATAGATTTCATAGGAAAGACCTTCCTTTATTTTTGTAGCAAGCAATTGTTTTGAACTCCAAACTTCTTCATGTTCAGTATAACATAGTGATTTTGGTTCTACTATATCAGGCAGATACTGTTAAACAGAGAGAATGAGCAGGTTCCCTGTTTGAGAAATTTACCATGTGAAATGTGAGGGAGGGCAAGCTCAGAAACCGAACCTCACTCAGCATAATTTAGGAGTTTAATGTCATCTTGATACTGAACTTGCAGACAGTGCCTTTCAGCATGGCATGTCTAACTCTACAGAGTGCTAATTTCATTAGTTTCTATGTAGTATGAGATGACCCAGTAGCATGGTCTGCTGTAGACCATCCCTCTCACTGAAAATGATGCTTCTGGTTTCCACTTTCCAGTTTCCTTTCATTCAAATTTAATACATGAGACAATACAAGTACAAATACACATACATGATAGATACATAATACTGAATATGTTCTCAGCCACTATAGAAACATTTATTATTAAATAAATTCAAGAATTGTGAAACATACTCCTATTTCTTCAGATTCAGTCAATTCTATTTCCTTCTCACTTTTTGCAAACACATTAGATGATTGTCACTTTTACAGCTCTTGTGTTAATCTGTAAACAAGCCGAGTGGGGGATGTGTGTGTCAAGAAACGCTGATGTTTCGCCCTGACCCACCTGGCTTCTTTTCCTTTGATCTGTGATCCCTTCTGTTAAAAGGCAACCAGAAATGTCTTACCCTCCAGAAAGCAAATTCATGGGGCTTTTATTTTGAATGGATATGCATGACAAAATACACCTCAAGAATTGTCATGAAACAGCCTAGATATGGGAAGGAGAAAGCACTTCCTTCTTTATGTTCAAACACTGGCCTAGAATTTCTTTTCACAGAGTTTCCATATTAAAAGCATGTGCAAATCTTTCATCATATACTCCTTTTGCTGTGGTAACTTCACTTGGGACCATAGCTGTAGAAGTAGTAAAGTCTAAAATTACATTGGGAAGATACCTAAAGTTTGCCAGTGAGATTTCACAGGGAAACCCTATTTTCAGAATTAGGAGAGCAAGCAATTTTTATTTTTAATTTTTCTGTGAAATTTGCCCAATTCATGCAGAGTGACTGGTTTCAGCCAAAGAAAAAGCTTCTCCTTTTTGTGATTTCTCACAAGCTTTACTGACACTGTGAGTTTCACTTCACAGATCCATGTCACCCTTTATTTTTCCAAATAAAACTAGGGAGGTTTAGTAACGATACAGGCTTTTAATTGAAATAGAAAAAAAACCCCACAAATAACCCCAAACCACCCAACAAAATAATTGCTGCTGATAACACAACAGCAAATGAAAAACAGATATTTGTATTTGCCTGTGTATTATACCAGAGGGCAAATATGTTTCTTTAGCTAACACAGAATTATTTTCAATAGATGTTATGAAATCATCCACTTTTCTTGTAGCACTCATTTTGATTGTACTATAGAAAAGTTCAGCTGAGAACATCTCTTAGCTCTTTTGAAATTCATGGGGTCTCGACAATGTAGGGTGTATAACTTCTTCCTATGCTACAAATACGGTATTTGCTCTTATACTGGGCTTTTTCACTGAAACAGCTGAAGCATATTACAAGTAGAGCTAATTAGGAATGATGGGGGTTTTCAGATAAGAAATGTTGGTGAAAACAGTATTTTTCACTTTGAAAATATTTTTATTACAAAAATAAAACTTTTTTTGAAGAGATCATTTTTTTTTCCTTGAAGGCTGTCTTATGGAAAAAAAGGTACCATTTCCCATGGAGAAAAATAAAAATATTTCTGTTTCATTGAATGGCTATAATACAGCAATAAATTTCCAACACAAAAGTCAGGACTATCTGAATTAACACCTGTCTTTCAGCCTCACATTCTCCTTGTAATGGGTGAATTATATGAATTTTACAAAGGAGTAGACAGAGATGTTACTAATTCTTTAGGTTTATAAACTAAATTGGTGCAGTCACAACAGAACAGGAGGTGGTTTTACACCTCTATCTCCTGTTCACAGTATTAAACCAGCTGAAAATAGTACTTTACAATATGAAGGAGAGAAACTGGAGCTTTTTCCAGTATGATTCTCCTTTCTCCTGAGAGCAATGAGTAATAGCAAATAACAGTTTTGATGTTCCAGACAGTTTCTGTAGTATTGCTGTTGCTGTTATTACTGTTGGTGAGACTTTTCACTGGTGGATTCAGAGAGCGTTTTTCTGAACATTTTATACCAGTATAATGCAGAAAATGAAGCTATCCCTAATTTATATCAATAAATGAGGTAGGCAGTGGTCAGGCTTACAGCTTTATACTGAAGAGGAGATATTTCTGAGGACTGGATGAGTATCTCTGGTTCCTATTGTCTCTCATGGCTTGAATTTGACTCTGTCAGGTAATTGTACTTTCTCATAGATACTCATATGTATTATTGCCCATGTGTATATTCCAGAATGTATTTTGGAATACTCGAATTTAGCTGGGTTTTGATGAGGAGTGTATCAGGCTGTATTCCCTATGTCTCTAGCGAAACCCGTGTATGGCCAAGCCCATTTTGGTGCCCTGTAGTCTGAGGGTGAAGTTACTAGTTTCATAGTCAAATGTAATCATTTCTCATTCTGGCTATTTTCCCCATAATTAATCAACCTGACTAGAAGGCTGATCTGGTCCCATCAGCTACGTAGCTGGAAAAACAGAGAGAAAAAGCAGAGCCTTTCTGATATGGTGGCTGCATTCCTGTGGCATATCCCTCCTGGAGAGTGGTTTACCACAGGGTCTCCTGTTTGTACATATAGGGCTGCCCTCCCCCTTTGAGCGACATAACAACATCATGATATGAAAATAAAGCAAAAAACTCCCAGGAATGTTCCTCTCCAAAGCGCATGTACACATACAAATGCACATTAGCAAGCTTATTTACACACCCAGGCAAATGCAGGCGTCTGCACACACACAAACTCATGCCCTGTCACATTTGGCTCAATAGCCAACGTGGTTAAATAATGTCAATAGCAGAGAGTCTTGCAGTGCTGACACTTCCTCTGGCCATAAAATATTTACTGTTCCTTTAAAACTGTGAATAAAAAAAAAAGGTCAGTCTGTATACTGAACAAGGAGTAAAAAAAAAAATAGAAAAAATCCTTTTTTTTATTAGAAAACACTTGAAACTTGTCATGTGCAGCAGATGGGAGTAGAAAATGCAGCTTGAAGACAGTTATATAAATATATCCTTGATGTCTGTTTTGCTTTTCAATTTGCAGTGAAAAGTACAAAGGTAGAGTAGAGCGCCAGTCAGGGCTGCACTGTGTCTCTTGATATCCATTCCAGATGTTGGCTAGACTTTGTGGAGCCAGGCTTATGGCACTGAGGCTGGAGCTAGTTGTCTTTTCCTCCAGGTGTGATGCTTCATGCTGATCCCCCCACATGCTAGCCTGTCTTATCCAAACACACTAAGCTCTGTGACAGGCATCTACCACCTTTTTGACCAAAATTCACCTCCCTCCCCCCCCACGTCCACGCTTTCCACCCACCCCAACTTCTTTCAGCCTGATGGTCTCTGCAGACAAGCCCACTTGTCCCTGCCTATCATTCTGTCACTTCAAAAGCAAGTCCCCCTAAAAAAATGAGCTCTGACGTGGTTCTCAAATAATGCTAGTCAGTTAGTAGCTGCTTTGAATATTCCTCTTTGTGTTTTGAGAGTGTCTGGAGGTACTATTTGACACCGAGTATGTCTGCCAAGCCTCTAATGGTAGTTCTCTGTTTGTGCATGCTTGTAAAGGATTTTACACTGTAATATTTTAACTCCCTGATTAAACATTGCTAAGCACAGAAGTATATCATAAATCTTGCAGGCGCCGACTCCATTTATCTGAATGTTAGTTACTGTCTACGGTGGGTAAACAAATTACAGCACAGTTTATTACAATATATGGGGCCACGATGTAGCTCTATTAATATCTTGTACCCCCTGGAAATATATTGTTGGCTCACAGTCTGAATTTTCTCTCCTGAACAATTAAAAACAAATTCTGAATGGAGGGTGGGAGGGTACGTGTGAGAGAGAGGGGGAAGCATCAGGCACTTTCAAGGGGAAACTTGCTGGGAGTAACAATAATGAGCTGCAATATCAAATTACTACTATCCTGGGTTTGAGGTCAGTACATATTGAGCTAGTTGTACGATATTAAAGTAGAAACTTTTCTAGTTTGGAATGCATTAATGCTGCTAAAGCTGCCAGCAAAACAGCTAGAAAGCATTTGAGTTGGAGAGGGCAGAAACAAAGGAGAACGCTCACAAGCAAGAGCATCGAAGTCTCTTCCTTTCCCAGCTACATACAGCACACTTGCAGAGATCGTTCTCCTTTACACTAGCAGATTTGAAGTGCACAGATCCTCCAATTGTTGATAGGAGGAGAGCACTATAGGAGCTGGAATATTTCTGAAGCCATCTACACAAATAAATAGTCACTTCTACTTTTTTATCAGTTTTCTTAGCCTAGGCGAATAATCCCAGTTTTGTGCATTTATTACAATCAATGGAAGCTCTGTCTTCACAGAAATTTCTCAAAGTGCAGAATAAATGACTGATTAAAGTAGGAAATTAAAGGTTTAGCAATTCTACTGGGAGGCTTTTGGGAGGATTAGTTTAACCCCATTTGCAACAGTTTGTGATGTTACAACACAGAAGTAGGAGCAAAGAAAGAAGTGCCATAAGTTTTCAGAAAATTCACAGCAACCATTAAAAATAACTAAACTTCTAAAAAAACTGGAACAGGACCAAGATTGAAATAGTATGTGTAAATCCCTGTTTACTTTTGATGTTATTAAAGCACTGCTGCTGCTTGTCCTGGTGCATAGAGCGGTGGCTGACAGGCCAGCTGCATTAGCAGATCTGTAGTGCTGGGAGATCTTAGAGCGGGACAATCTTGATGGTAAAATAAAGTAAGCTGCTCCCCTAATTCTGCACTAATGCCTGCAGAGGGGCTGGCACTGCAGTTTCTGATACAAACTGACAGCCCTGACCTCATGTTCAGTGGGAGCAGGCACCGCTAGTTGCTATATCTCCCTTCCAGGAAACCACGAAACACCAACATTTTACAGACTGGAAAAGAGTTCATTACTTGCCAGGGCAGGACAGGATAATGTTCCGATGCTCTTAGCCAGGCTCCAGTGGCCAATAACACAAACACCATCCTTCATAAAAGCAATTGGGGCTTGGTAAAAATAGAAATCCAAATATTTTGAAAGTTTTTGCATATTGTCAATACTGTAAATCGTCACATGAGATTGTATAGGAACTGTTGAAAATATGTTTGTAACTAATAAAATTAGAAGCATGGGCTTTTATGCAAGCAGTTTCTCTTTACATCAACAAAGAAGTAAGGCTAAACTCATTGCTAGTCTTTTCCTACTAAAATCAATGCATTTCGGTAGGCCTAAATTCAGTTACAAGATTCTTAAAGAAATGCAAGTGCTATGTTTGTGTCAGTTTGTAAAGATCTTGTTTATATACACACTCAGTTGCTTGATTCAACAATGTGTTCGGCATTCTGGCCTGATCCACCAAAGCATTTAATCACGTGTGCAGGCATGTAGGCCATTTCTTTCACATCAATTAAACTATTTATGTGCTTAATGCTACGCATGTTGAAGGGCCAAGCCTGCAATGGAATTATTTTTTTAAAAAATGCCATGCAGGAAAAGCAACATGGTTTGCAAAGGTACTGTCAGGGCACGCACCGCCTCATCACTGCAAAGAGAGCCTGGAGGTGCTGAGCTCTACTTGCCTCATGTTCTAATTGACCCCATGCAAGTAAGGAGCTCCAAGTATCTCTCACAAGGCGTTTAGGACACATCTCTTGATCACTGAGGTGGAAGGTTAAAATAAAGTATGTCCTGACTTCTAAAAGAATCAGAACTTTTTAGGAATAAAATTTGATTCTGCACCCTGAAATATTTTGGGTAATCTAACCAAGACTGCAGAAAGTGTTCTGATCCTGGAAGGACTCACCCTGTACAATCCTGTGAAGCAGGGGAGTGTTTGTCAGAGGGATGCCAAATAAACCAAAGTGTAATTTCCTGTGGTTGAACATTTGCACCTCAACTGGAACTGATTAGGAAGGTTTGAATCTAATAACTGGAAAAAGCAGGGGTCAGGGGCTTTCAGAGGTTCTTTGGAGAAATCAGTTAGCTGGCAAGGGGACCCTATGGGGACATCAGGAGATATTTAGGCAAAAGCTGAGAGCTGGGAGAACAAGACAGGAAAGAGGGGAGGAGGAATGAACCTTTCAAAGCTGAATTGGGGAGGACAGCAGAACAGGACAGTTAGGATCAGGAAAAGGCTTGAGACAGGAAAGGAATAGGAAGGGATGCCTGCAGGCTTCTAAATGGAAGAATGGAAAAGCAGAAGGTAGACTGGCTGGTGAGCCATTGAAGGGCTTACATCTTAACTAGATGTGGAGAGAGCAGGGAAAACGTCATGGTGGAGACTGAGGTGAGCAGGGAAAGATGATCAAGGCGTGTAGTCCATCTTAAAATTAGAAAATTTAAAAGGAACTATGGGAACCAACAGAAGGAGCTGGTACTTGGAATACTGTGTTGAAGTACATGTTGGGGCATATTGTCCCAAGGGTGTGGACACAGAAAATGGCTTTGCGTTGAGACTTCAATCAATGACTGGTAGAGAAAATGAAAAGGTTCCCAGTAAGGATGGCTTCATTCTGTAGTATCTGATAAAGGAATTTTGGAAACTATAAAAAGGGGAATGACAAATGGCAGTCCTGCCAGATTGATCAGTTGTGACATGGATTATTTATCCTTTCCACCCTGTTTTCTTTTTCTTTTTCTTTTTCTTTTTCTTTTTCTTTTTCTTTTTCTTTTTCTTTTTCTTTTTCTTTTTCTTTTT
>JAOQGH010000023.1:99135450-99169743 GCA_025769975.1 Gallinago jamesoni | reverse complement strand
TCCTTCAAACCGTGGCATGCTTTCCTCAGGTTCAATCTTGACAGGCCCAGTTATCTCCCCTTCCCCCCTCATAACTATAACTATCTATAAAATGCTCTCTCAGCAGGTGGGAGATTTGGGTTAAATTTCCCCACCAAATACAAGAGATTAAGCTCCATGCTTGCTGTGCTCTTCCTTAATCACAAGGCTGCAGGCACCTAGTTCAGGGCCTTTGATTCTTCTCTTTGATGATGCAGTGCCCTACACTGTAGTACACTTTTGTTACCATGTACTTCTGGGTCCTTACCCCTGGTGCCTCCTACTTCCACACTATAAGCTCCACAGTTACTGTGTTCGTGCAACAAGAATAACCCCTCCAACACTTAAAATTTCATGATTTCTGAATCATATCTCTTACCCTTGGTGCTGTAGAATCAATCAAAGGAAGAAAAAGGAAAAAAGAAAAAAAAAAAAAGGTTATACATGACAAAGCTGAGATGAAATAATTCTTTGCAATACCTTTCAGTCCTATAAAGAGCAGTCATAGTATCACAGTGGGATCCACTGAAAAACAACTTTGTTTTGAGTTTTGATCCAGAGTGGTATTATTTATTTTGAAATCTGTGACATTTTAAGTAATTCTGATTATATTTCCACTTTATTCTCAAATCCTTTGTCCATGAGACTCAGAAATAGATGGGTTTTCTGATTGATTCAGATTGTCTTTTTATTTTTTAAATGCAAGAAATAAAGAAAGAGGAAACAAAGAAGATCAAAGATGTTTAACTTAATACTTGTCTGAGTCATCCAAGTCTTCACTATTCTCTGCAACTGAAATGGGTAAGTAAATGAAAGGATCATCTCAAGCTTTTCCTCTCAGTTTAACAACAGAGGGACAATAATATTCTTTGCTAGAGTTACTAATGAGGACATATCACTGGGAATTTTGAAAGAACAAAAGCACAGGGTCATATAGGGAGGTTCCTCCTTGTACTTGGGCAAGCCCCTATTAAAATGAAAAGGAGACCTCCCTAGGTGTGAGTGACCCAAAGTTCATTAGAAGGTATAATTTTTAATTTCTTAGTAAGGGTTAACTTTCCAGAAATTATCTAGACCCAAACCCTCAGAAAGTACTTAAGTGCCTAAATTCAGTTGCTAGGAATGGGAGCCAGCAAGTACTCAGAGAAAGCTTTCTGTCTTGGGCTGTGTACCCTGACCTTGGACATCAGCAGGAGGAGCTATCCCCATTACATATCAGGCATGGTACTGGAGGGCAGAGAATTAGAGACGACAACATTGACACAGCAGCTGCATAAGGCCAGGGAAGGTGTACAGCATGTCTGTGGCAAGGTGTTGCAAGTGGGGGCGGCTGCAAGGAAGGCCCTTGATGGTAACTGGGATAAAGGGAATAGACCATGTCTCCTGTGAGGAAAAGCTGAGAGAGCTGGGACCTTCAACCAGAAGAGAAGGCTCAGGAGGGGATCTTACCAGTGTATATAAATACCTGAAGGGTGTAAAGAAGACATAGAGAAGACAGTTTCCCATGGTGCTTAGGACAGGACCAGAGCCAATGGACACACAGTGAAACACAGGAGGTGAAACATCAGGAAAGACTTTTAAACTGTGAGGTTGTCTGAATGTTGGAGCAGGTTGCCCAGAGCCTCCAGCAAGCCATCTGGATCTGGACCTGGGCAAATGGCTCTAGATGGTCCTGCTTGAGATAAGAGAGGAGGTTGGACAAGATGAACTTCAGAAGCTCCTTCCAACTTCAACCTTTCTTTGATTCTATGTAAATACCAAGGGATAAAAAAGACAA
The DNA here is from genome assembly GCA_025769975.1 of Gallinago jamesoni. Lineage (NCBI taxonomy): Eukaryota > Metazoa > Chordata > Aves > Charadriiformes > Scolopacidae > Gallinago > Gallinago jamesoni. The sequence goes on along the minus strand of JAOQGH010000023.1, from coordinate 99,167,948 downwards.
TTTCATCTTTCTAAAAACAGAAAGGTGACAGGACATGAAATCCTTAAAAGATCTCTTACTAGTTATGATAGAAATTAAACAGAAAAGAAAGAGAGAAGTGTTTCAGAAGAGATGTTGAACTAAGACTTGATTGAAATCTCCGTAGGCTATACTGATTAACTCAGAAGAAGTTTTAAATGCAACAATTTTCTCCATTTTTACTTAACCTAATGAAAGAAGAATGAAGGGGAAAAAATGGTCATACTCACATTCTTAGGACATTCAAGTATTGGTTTTAATTTAGCCAGAAGAAATGGTATCTGTCACACTGCGAAAGGCTGTAGTTTATCATCTAAAACTGTCAGTTTCACCTGCCTCTTTTTAATTTACAAGTCAGGCTGATAACAGATCTTTGTCATCATTACTGAACATGCTTGTAGTATTATACATTCTTTATAATTTTATCTAACATGAATATTAAACTAGATGTACTATAATTTCTTTGTTCATATAGTGTACCCAATGAGCAATGTATTTCATCAAACTATCGACGTATACTTACAATATTACTAGATGTCACCTGTCTTTATAACAGAGGGGTTTTTTTCTTTCAACACATTTTTGTCACCAAAGTAGAAAACAAAATGAAGTAACACATTCCAGTTGTCACTGACATTTTGTATTGCACTTCAATCTCACTGTAACGTTATATTTTTTTTGATTCCTAAGCTTTGTACTTTCTATTTCCCACTTTCATACAATTACATAAATAATGTATTCACTTAGAAGCCCCACTGACTGAAATTACATTGCCTGTGTTTTTTGAATTCATTTTGAAAGCAGAGCTTCTCCAGGCTTGCACACAAATGAGCATTACACAGCAGACTTGATCTCCTCCGTCTTTGTATTGGCAGTTTGCAGCTATTCTGTGTTTAATCTCTTGGTAATACTCCTGTCCTATTGACTGTGCTGACTGACCTCGTACAGGATCTTTCTCTTTGTTCCAATGTCAGAAACTTCCAAGAAGCCCAAGTATTTCAGCTGGTTCCACTTAATCTTTCAGTTAAGCAATATACTCCATCAGATTTTGTTATCTATAATTTCCCCTTTGTCAATATACAGTGGCTGCTCCTTTTCTAATTAGATTTAAATTCTATTTGTATGTTTCTAAATGTTGCCTCATCCTATATCAAAGTCAGGGCAATCTACCTTTTAAAGTGCTAAGTAAATTTTTTCCTGTCCTTGTATCTACAGCAACTCTTTGAATATTCAAAATGCTTTGTACCATTCAGTCCTACATTTTACACAATGGTATTCCAGCTTCTGTTACATAGTTTCTATTCTGGGTCTTTTAATATATTATGTATTCTAGCATCTTTTAATAGTAGAAATAAAAAAGTTTCAGGTTTCCAGGGACATTAATATCTATTTTACATATAGAATGTGAAAAACGTGTTCCGATTCTACAAATATTCTCAACAGTCTACCTCATTTCTTAATTGCTGGGTATATTTCTATGATTTAAACATCTTTCTTGCATGAAGAAAATAATATATTTGTCTTAGTGTAAAAAAATAAACATTAGTGAACAAAATGATAGACATACCTTGAAAAAACATGTATTATATGCATTATTTGATACATTTGAATATTCAAATATTACTTTGACATATCATTAACATTGTAAATATGTCCTGTTACACACATAAGTAGCATTATTGTAACTGAAATATGTGTGTCTCAGAAAGCAAGTGAATATTTTTTCTGTTTTATCAAGGATGTTTTGTTAGAGTCCATACCAGCTCCTAAATGCCCTGGCGTGTTGATGATAGGAAGCATCAATCTGCCCCCCTGTATCTCTGACATAGTGGCGGGTAGGTTTTCACTTGTATTTTAAAATCATATACATTTTTTCCTTCTCGATTTTTTCTATAAGGAACTCGGTTAGACCCCAGCTTCAAAGCCCCGTCTCTTTAAGTACTTGAGCATAATTCTGTATGCTCAGTTAAACATCTAATAAAATACCAGCATTTTCAGGTCTGTCTATTCAGCTAATATGTAGCTCACAGATCTCTTCAGATATCTATTTTGCTCCTTAATATTTTTGCAAACCTATGCAGGTGCTTACGTTGCCTCATAACTAGTTAGTTGCTTGGAGCCTTAGCTCAAAGCTAGAAAGCAAGTGGGGCAAATTAGTAGCAACAGATACATAAGACGAGCGAGTCCTCATTCACTGGCAGTGACTGCTGAGGTCATGCTTGATAAATGCTAGCAAAGGGTCCAGATGTCAAACTGACATCAGTCTAAAAGTCACCTACCCTGAGCAGCTTTGAATAGACAGCATCTAAAAAACAGTTGCCCTTGAAAAAGCAGAGAAGTTAGGCTTTGTCTGGCTTAGTTTAAGGGTGCTGAAGTTTAAATGGCATCATTTTTGATGGGGTCATTTGCCAACATATTCAACATCCTAATGATTTCATTGTAAATACCTTCACTATAGGGAAGATAAAATCCTGAACCCTGACCCTAACAAAAGTCAAATTTTATAGCTTTGCTGCTGTTATAGGTAGGACTATGTTTTTAACCCACAGCTTCTAAGTATTTTTTTGTAGGCTTAGGTTAGATCATTTCTGATATTTTCTGTTCTTATTTACCAAGTCTGGGAAACTACAGAGGCAGAAAAAATTATAATAAGAATCTTCAATGTGTGAATTCAGTTTTCACACTCATAAGGAAACTGCCATTTCACTTAAAAGTTGTGTAAGTCTAACCCCAGAAAGGACCCTTTGCTCCTATGACTACATCAGAAATGAAAGCACAATGACTGGAAAGCCTCCTTCTTTCCTTTTTCTTTCTTTTTTTCTTTTTCTTTTTCTTTTTCTTTTCTTTTTCTTTTTCTTTTTCTTTTTCTTTTTCTTTTTCTTTTTCTTTTTCTTTTTCTTTCCACTCCCCGAAAAAGAGTCTTTCAATACTCTGATCCATGTGGTGAGTTTCAAATTTGGGTGTCATTTATGGTATAGAAAGCTGACCTCTTGATTTCATATTTTCAGACTCAATGACAAGAGACAAGTTTACCAAACACCCAAAGAGAGAACGGCTTCTTGGAGTGTTTATGATTCTGCTGCTCTTTACACAGTATTCAGTGGCACAATCATGGACCAGTGAAAATGATGAAGATTGTCAAAAGGGACTGTAATCTTTATTGGTAGTATAACACTAAACTCTATTTTGACTGTGTGCTGGATTTTTGAGAGTATTCACCAAGCTTGTTAACTGGCAAAAGTATTTTGATGTGCTCTATGTAATAGTCATTCCAAATGTCATTGTCAAATTTACAACTGTTTGTATTTGCAATGAACACACTATTACTTTAATTAAATTGGGGAACAAGATCCAATAATGCAGGATCCAATGTTGCATCCCAGTCTATATGACTTTTGAGTTTTCAAGTGCCCTGATTTTTCTGGCATCTCTCAAAACAAAATCACATTGGAAATAGTGTGTATCTGACTCAAATCAATCTTAGTTTTTGCTTAGTCAGCAATGGGATTTTGGATCAAACTTTAGAGCACATACACGTTTTGAAAGATATATTCATTAATCTTTTCATTACTACTTTCCCAGCGGTTTTCTGGAGCAATGCTGGGGTTTAAGATGGGGAGAATCAAGTGAAGTAATAGGTAAAAGTTACTTCAAGTGTAGTGGCCTGCATGGTAGAAAGCATGGAAATGCTCATGAGAGAAGGAAATGAAATGAACCCATGGTCTGAACCACAGATGTAGTGACCAGTTAAAATCATGAGCAGAAAATCAATCAAGCAGTACTAACCACAAAGTTGCAACATCTGGCTTATGAAGTCACTTATCTACACAGCACTAGAAGCTGGAATGATATAGTAGACAAAATATCATATTGTTTTCCTAGCACTTACGCTTTCTTTAACCATCTACTTTTCACTGCTACTTAAAGACCCTGTGCTACATGGACCTTTGGTTTGACCTTTGTGCCACTATTCTCAAGGACAATCACAGGAACTCCTGGTCACACAGATCTCTTCACAACATTTGGTGACAAATATATTTGTGGGCAATCCTCACAACTCATGAAACTCAGTGCCAACTTAAAAAAAAAAAAAAGATTAATTTGCATTGATTAAGTGTTTGCTGGGAATACTTCCTTCAGCTCCTCATTTAACTGTGAATTCGTTCTCTGCCTTTGTGATGAATTTTCTATAGCTGAATTTCTTTCACAGGTTTTATTGCTTAAGATCTACCTCTATTTTTCCAGGGTATCTATCCTAATAGATACATTAAACCAACACCCATTTTTTAATTTCAGGAATTTAAATGCGGTTTCTGTGTTACGAGCTATGTCACTTAATTTCTCCTCATGCTGAATGCTGAAAGATAGACATGTTGACTACATGATGCAGATCTTCAGTGGCTTCAGTAAGTCTCCAGAGGAGACTGTCTTTCTCCATAAAGATACAGAGACCCCCAGGGATACTGAGGAAAAATACCTCAGCCAGCACTGGTGGAGAAAGGCATAAAATGATGTTCCACTGGTGCTATGGTGAGAGGTGTCCCCAGAGCCTGCAGCCAGACTGAGGGAGGAATGGTGTCTGCACTCCTGATCTGTCTGGTCATGTTTCAGTGTGGCCATGAAATGCTACAAGACTCAGGAGGTGGTTTTCCCACTGCACGCAGGGAGTCCACAGGCTGCTTGGGTCCCTGATGAATGCTTTAGAGAAGGTCAAAAAGGCCCCTCCATGTATTGTGTGTTGGCATGATGCACATAGGCAGCCAAAACCCAGGCCTGTGTGAAGATTGCTTGTCGTGAAGGGGAGGGCGTGTAACAGAATCATGCTCGTGACTATAACAAGGGGAGCCAACGTGCTAAGAAAGGAACATATAGCTGCAGGCTAGATGAATTAATTTTTCTAGGACTGCGAGTGTCACAGCCTTGATAAAACTCAGTTCTTTTTGTAAACTCCAAACTGCTGTGTTTGGGTAATATTACTAGATATCTAAATGTTTTGAGCTTTCTTATGTCTCAGTAAGATTTAGCCTCTCTTTCTGGCAGAGTTCTTTGATAAGTTTTTGTATCTACTATTGTTTCAGGCAAGCAAGACTCCTACAGCCTATTGCCTCCTCCCCTCCTTCTCCATGCACATCTTTTCCCAGAACTCCACATTATGGTCAACATGGACTTGCAGTTTCCCCTCTCAAAGATATGGGAGGGTTAAGGTGAAAGAGATGAGTTGCAAAAATCATCAAATGTCTTACTTCAGCTACCATTCTGTCCACATCTGTGGACAAAACATTTCCACATTCAGCCTCCTGCTTCAGCTTCCCCTTTATCTCAGGATGGTTTCTGTTCTTGGGTCAGAGTTTTCTGGGTTGTCCATGAAATTTCTCCACTTTCATGTCTGAATCACTGAGTTTTTCCCAGTCTTGCATCTAGCTGTCTGCTCCTTCTTTCTTTCCTCTGAAGAGATCTCAGAAGAAACAATTTCTGTAAGACCCTTTCCTATACCTCAGGTGATCTTTAGATAAGGCTTATCAGATGATCTATTTCTGGGTAACTTATCTGTAGTTCAATTACTATCTTTCCTGAGAATCAGACTTGAAATAACCATTTGCTCTGGATAGTTGCCATCTTTTATCCAAATGTGCTCCATTTAAATGGAGAATCATCAAAGTTTAATGGTTCACTATTTTTAGCTGTGAGCCAGGTGCAAGCAACTTTTCTGTCACCTACTGTGGGTTTTATGTCAATGTGGAAGCAAAGGATCGGAGAAAGGAGCTGAGTGTGCCACATTCCTGCTGGAACTTGCATCCTGACAGATGTCCATAAGAAAGATTCCAGTGTCAAGAAGAAATCATAGGTAGAGAAATTCCCCAAACTGTCTCAATCTGAAATGCTGTTTAACCATATGTCTTGTTATAATTAGCACTGGTAGGATGCACATATTCCAGATCTAAGTTGATAAAATATATTCATTTTGATAGGATGATTTTATAGAAATCTAAAATATTTTCTGCCTGAGTGTGGAATGCAACTGTCCTTGCCAGCAATCTGAAGTCAGTCTCTTTGAGATGCCGCACAGCGGAGAAAATGGTGCCTAACTTCACAGAGCACTATGATCTCCCATGGCTCCACCATGGCCCCATCCCTGCCAGCAGCCTACAAGACTCAGTCCAGCTCAATGTCCATCAGCCAAGAACAGGTCCGGTTCCCTTCAGTATGAGAGATCCTGTCTGTTGCAGAACTGATTATCCCTCTCTTCACAGGAACATGCCTGTTCTTTATTTATCAGTGGTATGAATCCCTACATATAAAACTAAAAATATTTTTCAGTGAGATAGGAACAGTTTCCAAATTAAATTATGAATTACCTAATCATCATCCACGCCTCGCACTTGAACGTATACAAAGCATAGATGCAAGCTGGACAGGCGGCCCATGGACTCTGAGGTGTTGGAATTCACATCTTTTTCACATACAAAGTATGAACTTTGGAAATTCTAGTTCAGCAGGTTCAAATCCTGCTGAATTTCATCTGGGATTATAGTGGAAACATATTGAGTGAAGAGACCAGCTAATTGTTATCACCGTCATTCTTATGTAAGAAGTGCCTTCGGCTGCTTATGTGAAAGGAATTAGAACATAAATTCTTGACAACTTTAACACATGTTACCTGAATACCCATCTGCTTAGCTTAAGAACAAAAAAGGGGTTCATTAATGTAGTATTGAATAAATTAGACATGCTGCTATATGTGTTGAAATGTGCTACAATATTTAGCGCTGCTTTTTATTTTTTTTAAACTGTATCTTAAAAAGCCTGCTGTATTTTTCATATGAAAACCACATAGCAAATTGGATCTGCATCTAACAAAAGAAATTCATGTTTTGAAGTTGCAGAGTGGTGGCTGACCACTCATACACATGGGCTGACTAGAAATGTTGCTTAGAAACGCCACGTTATCAAAGGGAACCCAACATCAGGTTGGAGTGTTTCCCAGACAGCCGGTTAGTGGTGATAATTTGCAATGGAAAATTCTAATATCTGTTCCAAAACTTCTTTATTTTCTAGATCTTCTTACTTTCCCCCCTTTAGATTATTTATCATTTCACTTTACAATTTTCTTCCAAACTTTGATTTGGAAGATAGCATAGAGGTATGTGAACTATGGTTTTGGATTGGTAAGTGCTTCAGCAAGTATTGAGAAAATGTTGTTCAACAGAGTAAAATCTATGGAAAATCTATGATGAAGGAACTGCAGCGTAATTTAATATTATTGACATGAGGACTGATTTAGCTAGATTTTAATGTATTATTTTCTCTGTCACCGTGGACTTTTGTTTCTAAAGATCATAAAAGAATTTGCAAATTTTGTACAAATACAGCAATTATCTATCCAAACACTGCAATAATTTCCTAGGTGGAACAAGAGGATGATTTTGTATTTTCAAATAGGAGAAGTTATCCAAGCAGGGTAACTAAAGAATTGCATTTGTCTTGTCCTGTGCAAGCAAGGATTAGCAGACTCTCCTCATACTCCAAGGAAATTTCATATTGCAATAGCCTGTTGTATGCTTCTCTGGTCCATGCCAGAATGCACCGCACCTGTGTCTCCAATTGCCATGGCTGGAGTTAGGAGAAAATGAGTCAAGCTGAGACAGATGAAGAAAAGTAGTCTCCAAGCAAGCTGGGTCCTAGACTATTGAAGTTCTATACATATTTACAACTTGAATATATATGTGTTTTGTTTGTGTACATATATCTATAAATAAATATGCATAATACTATATCTTATAGAAGGTATTTTGGTCTATTGCCCTTGGAAGAATGGTTTCTAACCCAAAGCTGTGTTGACTCAGGAGGAGGAGTGCCATCTACAGATGAGTTTGCACTTCATCTGCCAGGCTTGCTTTCAAGGTCCTCGAGGGAAGTGACCAACCCGTGTACTGCAACTTCTCCTTTTCTTAAGAAGAAACCTTTTTATTAAGCATGCATTGTAAGTTGTTGGATTTCCCCAGCAGCTCTTCTTACCACCAAACCCAAGACTCTTTTAGGTCTTTCCCTACTTGCTTTTTTTTTTTTTTTTTTAATTCAAAAGGAAACATGCAAAGTAGCGGCACAGTAGTATTAAAGCCGGTTCCCTGGTCAAAACAGGTGGCAATACTCAGCAGCGTTTTTGCTTCTCTCCTATCTTAAAATAGGGCAGTTCTCTTCCTTGAAACCACCATTGAATCATGTGCAGACAGACCTCAGCCATATTCTAGCCCTTCATTTTCATTTCAAGTTTGTTCTGAGGATCAAAATAGAATTTTAAGTTTTACGGGCAAATGGGAATGTAGGGAATGCAGGAGTGTGTACGTGGGAAGTTTGAGGCACTGTAGGTCTTGTGGACAATACATTGTGTTTTCAAGGCCATGAAGGGGCATGCATTTCCCCATCACTCAAAGACTACTGACAGTTTCAGCGTAGTAAGCACAAACTGAAATGTTTAGGTTATTTACAATATAAATGTCCCCTGCCAGAGATATCCTTCATGTGGGAAGGTGAAAATGAGTTGTGAAAACAGAGCGTAGAAAACTTAGATGACAACAGAACGTGAGTGAGAGAGATGCCACAGAAAAATAGTAGAAAAATGCAGATCCACATTTAAGATTTCTACATACTCTAGAGGACTAAAATGCAGTTGATGCAGTTTATACCCTTGATTAAGATATAATAATGTTCCCAAAGGAAGTTTAGGGGAGGTAATTTACCTGAAGGAGAACAATCAAAAGGCTGTGTGTCTGTACAGCACAAAAGCCCACACATCTCTCACAACTTTCCATACAGCTCACACTTTGTCTCCAGTGCCCAAGTGCTGAGTCCCATAGTCACAAAGGACAATGAATGTCTTGTAAATCTTCCATTGCTCGTATTGCCCACATAGCTCTTATAGAGCCCATGGGTACTGCAGCATGAGCAGTCACTGCCCTCGGACCACATCCTGTCCTTGTGGTGCTCAGATGTAGGGTGAAGAGCACTACTGGCGTCACACAGCCACCACTGGCTGGAAACCAGGCTGAATCCACTCCTGTAGATGTCACAGAAAGTGATGGAAATCACAAGAGTCATGACAATTTTTCTTTTCTCAAAGAAAAGAAAACAACTGGGCGATATCTGACTGGAGGAGATTTCAGTGTATAGCAATATGAGTTCACACTCCCAAATGCACCATGGTGCAGATAATGTTGAAGTGGCCGTGTCCAGGATAGCTTCGTGATTGCATGAAGTGCAGCACAGTCAGTGCTGCGTTGATCTGGGATGCCAATCGGTGTGGTACTGACCCTGTTTTGCTTCCTGCAGGTGAACCATGGATTCCTTCATAGCGCTGTGCTGAACTAAAGGAAGTTTCAGCTTAGGGCAATATTAGTTCAGGCAACTTTGTCCTAGCTTGATGGCATGATGTAACTATGTCTTAGGTCTTATTAAAGAGAGGTTATCCAGTCAGGGAAGAAAAACCATCATATGCACTTTTTATCACCATTTATCCAACTCAGGTTCTGGCTCTTACTCCTACATCAAGGCATTTCCAGTGAGTCTTTGGATTCAAAACTTTAAGTTGAAACAAAACAAACCCCAAGCATTTAATACAATGTACACATGCATGGGGAATAATTAAGATCTATGCACAGGAAGATGCCAAACAGAGATACAGAGTTAAAAACTCAAACTGATGACAGTCTTGCTCAGAAGAAATAGTATGGGTGACAGTCCAGAGCATGGAAATGCGGTGACTGGGGATGTGGCAGCTACAGTCCTGCACTTACCATGGCTCTGGCCCCATCCGCTGGCCTTAAATAGCTGCCTGCCACTGCTGCAGACCAATTTATCTCTGATGAGGGTTAGAACTGCTGTCAAGGAGAAGCAGGGTTTAAGCATGTCTGTTTTTTAAAAGGATAACCTTAATTATTTTTTATGCTTCTTAGCACATTGTGACAAATGCATAACTTTGAAGAAGCAAAGCAGCCCATTGTACAATCGTCATCATAGCATTTTTAGAGGGCCTGATTTCCTCTAAGGTCAGTCTACACATATATATGCTTACACATGAATATATATATATATATATATATATATATATATATATGTGTATGTAGGGATATTTGTACACACATATACCCATATATATGTGTATATATATGCATTTTTTGAACTTACTTTGGTTAACAAAGATTGTCCATTGGCTTCAGCAGAGGAGGCCTTAGAATAAATAGAGCCTATCTAATCTTTGTGTTCATTGTTGCTAGCCTTTCTTTTAAAACTTAAATTCTTTGTGTTCTATATATGCTCACATTTTTGTGCATCTGAAGTGTTTACATCCATGAGGCCATATTCAAATTTAGTTATGTATTGAGTAAAAACTCCTTGTACAGACAAAAAAAAATGTTCTCCAGGGATAGCTAAATGTTTCAGTACTTGAGGTTGTGAAATATTCAAAACATGTGTGCACTTTTTGGGGAGGGAAGTTTGTTCTTGGCAATTTTTGCCAACCTGGAAACTGTGTTGTGTACAATCCTACTAGTTTTTTATGTTCACGTGATACATGCCATTGCAAACACTTCTTTGATCAGAAGCAGGCCAAATTTCTCTTAAACCATATATGTTTTTTTTCAATGAAATGAGAGTCTTTTTGCTACAAGGGATTAATTTAAACAATAATGATACATTTTCAAGAAAGTAATTAAAAATATAATCTTTCTTTAAAAGTTAAAGCATTGGTGAATTTCTTAGTAATGCAAGAACCTTCTTTCTAGTACTTTCAATTCTGTTCCAAAATTTCTGTATCTTTTGTGACCTTGTTCAAGAATCATTGAAAGAACATATTATTCTAAGAATAATTATTTTTGAAACAATTAGCAAATAATTTAAGATGTACAATAGATAATATCGATTAGCATCACTCAAGTATTTTCAAGTGCTTCTGTTTCACATAATTTTAATTTTACGATATCAGTGCTAGAATAGCACGTGATTCTTGCAGGAAATCACTAGGTGGTGCTATTTTACATAGCGGACATATTTTCTTGTGTTTGAGCAAATGTTCAGTTTTGAGAAGAAATACGTAAAGCACAATATTTTATTAGTGCGACTTATAGGAGCAAAAGAGACATTTGCTTTATGCTTCTCTGATGCCCTAAAGTTTTCAAACAAAATTGCTTGCTGCCAACCAGGGTCTGGTGTTGGACAAAGAACTCCAAAAGAATAGATGTCAGTACCTATATTCAATTCACCCTCTGCTCTTTCAGTGTTCATGCATGTATGGAAGTAAATATGTCAGACAGAATATTCCCATAGTATCCTTGACGTTTTAATTCTTATTCCCTAGGAAGCTGACCTAAGAAAGCCCTAAGAGCCTAGTGATTAGAAAAGTGAAACATCAGTATCACAGTGAGACACTGATGGCTTTTCTTCTTAAACTGCATGGTGTAATGGAGACATACTCACTCCAAACGAATCTGGACTATATACATCAGCAAGATATATATGTCTTTTCTCTAAGTGGATATTGAAATCAGCACGTAGGAAATGGCAGGCATGTTCAGCTACCTTTCTTTTTGCCAGAAGACTAGCTGGGGAGAGAACTGGAGCACTGGTTCCAGTTCAAGCACTGACTTGTACTGTTGCAGAAACCGCAGGTACGGTAAAATTTCAGGAATGACCCAGGGCTGAGTAGCTGGACAGGACAAGAGTGGTGGTGCTTAGGTGCATGGTTTCATAGTGGACTTGGCAGTGTTAGGTCTACCGCTGGACTCAATGAATTTAAAGGTCTTTTCCAATCTAAATGATTCTATGCGTCTATGAGGCTATGAGAGAGATGGGACATTTTCTTCCAAAGGTTTGATCCTATTTCAGCCTTGTTGAAACTATATATTCCTTTCCTCTACAACACCCTTGTAAAATGTGTGTACCATTTACATAGAAAATAATTATTTACTGTAATGCTTGGTTGCCTGTTTGGCTCAAATGAATAAAGTTGGTACTGTAGATTTGCCAAAGACCACATTGGTAACCAGTTTAGTTCTGTATGATAGTATTATTGATTGTAAATTTATCTGTGAGACATGAGAGAGACAGGAAGAATTTTAGCATTATGAATAGAAGGTCTGAAAAGTGAGAAAATACCAGTTTTTTAAATCTTTGTAACTTTATTTCATTCTCTTTTCATTTGTTAGGATAATCTGTAACACAACTGACTAGAAACCAATTGCCCGTCTCCTACAAAGTTGCAAATTTTCAAATAGAGATTTTGGTTCTAGTGTTCAAAAATACACCAATTCCAGAATGTTGTAGGAAATATATTTACAATTGAAACATGTCTCTGTACCAGTAGATTTTTTTTCAAAAACTGATATGGTGTGATGGGCTATATTTAAATACAGAATATTTGTATCTTTTCCTTTAAAACCACCATCACCTCTGCTATTTAGTTAAGTATGTCATTTTTTCCCCCATTTTGGCTTCAGAATCACTGTTTTATTTAGTGCATCAGACAGGGTATGCATTTTCTTGATGGTTGTTTGGAAAAGATCATTCTCTGAAGGACCTTGTCATATAATTGTGCATGAACAAAGAGACGGGGAGTTGAAGGAAAGACGAACAAACAGCTTTCTGGCTCAAGAGGTGCAGTGCCATGCAATTTTACTGTGATTACAGTTCTCCACAGAGTTCTTTTGTGACTAAGCAAACATTATTTAAATCTACAGTTTTGCTTTTGGCCACTAACTGTGCCTTCCTTATTTATAGAGAGTTTAATGCAGGATGCTGTTACAGATTTACAGGAATGCTGACTGCTAAGAGATAAAACTAATACTTATAGTTGCCATGTTTGAATACACAAAGATCAGTTATTCTGACATATCTCATTCTATATGTCTCTAACTAGGGTCTTGAGTTGGCAAACTCTTCTAAATAGAAATTTTAGCTTTAATAGCTCATTTATTCCTAACATATAATAATAATAATAATAATAATAATAATAATAATAGCTGTAGCAGCTAGTGTCTTAAAGGTGTCAAGCAGATATATTCAGTCATGTTAGGGAATAATTCCGTGGTGAGTAGCTGGACATAATGCCCAGAAGGAAATTAGTAATCCTATATTCAGCTCATGACTTCATGCCATCACATATTGAGTGAACGAGGCAAGGAGAATGAGAAGAATGGGTCAAGGTCCTGTGCAAAAATAGAAGTTGGTGCAGTTTACCATCTTGTACTGCTTCATGATGTATATTCCCAAAGGGGGATAAATTAAGGTTTCATGGACAATACTAATTCTGGTTTGCAATTTTTGAGTGGTAGGTTACATAATACTGATGTCTTTTGTATATATATGGATGTATTCATTAAGAAAATATACTTCCGAAACTACATTACAGTGTATGTTTGTGTTCAGCCAGAGGTACGTCCATCTACATTAAACAATGCAATGTAAATTCAGAATTACATTTTCTTAATGAGTACATGGAAAATCTAAACATAAACCATCCCAGGAATAGTACTAGTTTAATGTTTTTATCTAAAATCTAATTTCATAACAAATTTTTCTGTTCAAAGAAAATCTCTAAGAGAAAGAAGTGTCAGTCTCTGTATGAAAAAATAAAAATCTTTGGGTTAAGGAGAAAAAAGCTCAACTCCCTTTCTTTGGATAGAGGGGGAAAAAATCTCAGCTGTTAGAGATACTGAGATTTTCAGCATATTGAAGCAAAGAAAAAAGTTTCAGATATGATTCCTCTCCCCACACACCTTATTCATTTTTTTCCAGATGCTTGTAATGGAGAGGAAAAATGAGGAGAGGAAAGATGTAGTTATCTAGCTCAGTGAAATGTGGCTAGCTGGTTCCAGATTTTCCTCATTTCTGCCCTTTCATTCTGATAACACTTGCACATTCATTTGTATTTCACACAAGCCTTGGAGACCTGTAATAACGATAAGACTGTATATTGTGCAGTTGATGGAATTTTTTTGTGTGTGAGATGCCTTGTTTTCCTCTCACAAAGTGAACTCTGTTCAAATGAATGTGTGTATTAAAGTTTTCAAGACACACTACGAGTGGTAACAATTTGGACAGAGACCAGCAACTTGAATGAATGCTTAAAATTTCTTGCTTGTCACTGCTATTGTTATTCAAGACCACATTTCCAGAGGCTGGCACTTATTAGTCAAAATATTAAGGACTTCATTGCGTTGTCAGGAGAAACTTTAATCTATTATAGGGCTAGGCTTAGGGGGCACTACTATTTAGAGAGACAGTTGTGAGGTGTTATTTCTGTCTCCTGATTTGTACTAACTTCTAGTAGTAGTAATTGATTGCTGGCCTTTATATACACGGGTAACTGTACACATATGGTTAGCCATTCTGGCATGCAAGTGAAAAACGGATCCACTGCTTGTCTGTAAGCTCCACAAAGGGAATATGGAGTGTAGTCATATTACAAAATACTCTGCATCTGGAGTCAAGGCAATAGTTACTCACAAAGGGGTGCAAGTCACACAATGGGCTACTTTTCAGTAATTACTCTTGAGTTATTTAGGCCCCAAGTGCATATAAAATGAATTAAAAGAAATAAATTTGAGTTGAAGGTATTATATCCCTCTCCTCTTAATTTCTGTAGAAACCTTTAAAAAATCCCAGCACCCTGCTGTTTTGGAGCAACAAACCTAACAGCACTGAGCTAATATACATGAACCAGAAAGAGAGAGTGGCTGGTTTCAGTTCAGTCACAGGCTGAAAGCTCTGCAAAAAGTGGATGAAAATAGACCCCAAAAGAACATAACTGAGAAATATGGAAGGTTCCAAAATGCTTTCCTAATGTGGCTTTAATAGGTAGGATTTTTCTCTCTTTTTCTTTAGGAAATCTTGACTTTTACCATTCTCCAAAAAATGCCAAACCTGAAGAGGTGTGTGCTAAACTGTTTTGCCTTCTACCTTACTTCTTACAGCACATAATCTATCTCAAGCCTGTGTTTTTCATTTGGTTTACGAACTTTTTGTGGCGAGGACTTTGATTCTTAATCATCAGTAAAATGTTCAGCACCATGTAGATAATATACCTTGAGAAAAAGATGTTGTAAATAGTATTTGCCTGTTGAAGCAAGTGTCACACTGTCATAACAATATGCTTCCAGATGAATGATTATAGTTAAAAATATAAAAATTATAAATTATTACAATCCCAGAAGTGTGGCTTTGTGTGTATGTGTGCATGTAATCTTGGTATGCAAGCCTGCTTAGTGTGATACTCTGGACATCATACACAAGACTCTGCCTGTGCCTCAGCAAGTACTGATGGGATTCCTTAGGGCCTGGAAGTCAAGTCAGGGTGTTGTGTTTTTTTTCTTCCCATAGTTTACTGCCAGTGGTGAAGATGCAGAGGCACATAAGCCAGCAGGTATAGCTCTTCCAAAAGTGGTGATTGTCCCATGCAAGGATGGCCTTCTCATTCCCCATGGATCATGTCTTTACACGTGAAGCAAACTTTGTCTTGTCCTACATGTACTTCTGGGTTACATCTCTGTGCTGCCTTCTGTGTAGTCTGTTCCAGCCAGAAAGTCATGTTTACTTCCGAGACATGTATTTTCATTCTAAAAGCTATTTTATCCACAAGCCTACAGTAAGTGACCAGAAATGGATGAAACCTGTAATTTTTGATGAATGTCTGTTCAAGTTAATACCTCATGTTATCATTGTCTCCTTTGTCCTTTCTCTGCATTTCTCCTCTCTTTTTTATCCGTGAATGATATTTGTCATATCCTGTCAAACACAAGATTATATGGATTTTCTAGGGAGGAATTTTAGCTTTACTCAACTGTGCAGTGAGCATTGCATTTTTAGGTACATAATATAAAATTGCATAGCAATAAAAATCTATGGCATTTGTTCTCACTAGGGCCATAATTTGGTATGAATATAAACTTTTTACTTTGAGCGATGATATGCATGGCAAAGCAAGAACTCGGGATCTGTGTCACGTCCTGCTGTTTGGTGTGATCCTGACACCTGAAATGGCCATCTCTCTCTGCCGGCCACAGGCAGTGGGAAAGGCCCTTTTCTCTCTTACATTTTTTATTTCTCTTGCAGAGATTCTTACCTGAAGGTAAATTCTTTACTTAAGCTGCAGTTGTGGTTAGCCATTTGTGAAGAGGATTAAGAAAACTCCTTTTGTTTCTTCACAGGCCTGCAAAAGATTTTTCTGCGGAACACTGAAAACAATTGAGTTATTGTGGACTTTTGTAAATGCCACTTAACAATTTCGAGAGTTTTGCTGTCTTTTCTCATTCTAGCTATAGGGCCTCTATAAAAAAATTGCTTGCACTAGAACTCCCAACCAAAACTATGTTCATCTCATCTCAGTTGGGATTTGATTTCCAGCACAGAAGTCAGCTTGGTTTTGTAACTCCACGGTTCTTCTGGCTGTGGGGAAACTGTAAGTGTGAACCAATTGACTCTGAATCCATCCATGGAATCATGGAATCAACTGCACTGTGTTTTATAGTGAGATTTTGAATAAAGGTAAAAAGATGGAGACGTATAGTTTCATGAATCAGACTAAGAATAGCTCCTGGGAATTATTCCTCTCTTTTTCTCTTTATATGCCAGTGGTAGATTCTTGAATATGTTTTTGAACAGCAGTCAGGTTGCCCACATTTACTCTTCCAAAGTGACCATACAATATAAAAGATTATTAAACTTATCACTATCTTTTATCCAGTGAGGTGTATCTTGCAGGGCAATCGTTAGACATACAGCCTAAGCAAATCACCTAATCTGCAGCCTATGCTGCCTTTGGACAGGGTCAGTGTGGGATTTTCTGCTCTGTGTTCTCTTGGAGCCCTGGAGATTAGCATTCAGAGACACCTGCATGGATCTGCATGGAGCTGGATGAGGTCCAGGTCTGGACAGGCTCACATATTTACCTTTTACCATATTACCTTCCCCACAGCTGATAGCAGAAGTGATTTAGATAAATAAAAGGGTTGGACACCCGTGGAGCTGGGGAGCCCCATGAAATGGCAGGTTTCCTAAATGAAGCTCCATTACCGAGAAGTGGGAAACATGGTTTTCCATGATATAATGCATAACAACTGTGAGATATTATCCATTTACAGTGTCCCTATGTACAGTATTGTGATTTCACAGTATACTCTAGAAGGTTAGGGTTAGGAAAATAATAACATTGAAATAACTTTGATTGGATCAGGACAAAATAAAGGCAAATCTTATGATGTAAAAAAAAAAGGCATTTAAAAGCTTATAGTTAAAGGTTTTATTTGAATTAGAATCCCCTAAGACTATGAGCAGTTGTTTATATACATTAAATATGATTGATGGCCAATGTTCAACAGATTATAAAAGACGAGTAGACTAGCTTCTGTGAGCTCTTGTGAATCAAAATGTGAATTCTAGCAGTAGAGAATGGATGGATTTCTGCAGTGTGGGTATTGTAGTTTTTTGATTTTTACTTATCTAGGTGGAGAATTTCATGCTGCTGGTGATGACACCCTTGCCTTAAAACTTCCATGGCAAGCCTCTCACTTTTCTTACAAGCAGAAAAATGGCAGATTCCAGGACTAGCCTGTGATGAAGGAAGTTTGTGTTTCCAAGAATAAACTGACCAAAAAATCCCCTATGAGCTAGTATACATGAAGACTCTTTGTCTCTGTTTCCTAGCAAATTAAACAGCTTTAGAGTACAAAACCAGGTACCAGAACTCAGTTATCCATGCTGTCAAATTGTTAGGCTGGTCACAGGCATGGTATTTGCCTGTGCTAACTGGCACTATCCCAGACAATTTCCAGACAGGAATGGGGAGTTGACTTTACCCAGAGAGTATTTAATATCCAACAACCTTGCTTTGAAGGGTAAGAGAGCTGAATATGGTCACAGACCATTCCAAGCTTGTCATCCGCAGTGCTAGAGAAAGGTCCTGGGCTTGTTTAATTTTGCAGCGATGTTAGTTGGGCTAATGACTATAACCTGTGTTGAAACTGTACTTGGATGCCTTGATGCACCTTGATATGCCTGAGAGATCACATCTCCTGACATGCATCCAACACTATGGCTTTAACTTCAAAGAAAATGCATACATAGAGTGCAAATCAGAGGTGCCTGAGTTAACATCATTAAGTGATAAATCTACCTTACTTACTATCCCAAATTGTGAGGCAATATAGCAGTGTTTTTACTGGATCGAACTCAGTTTACGTCCTTTTTTTTTTTGTTGGTACTTTCAGATTTTTTTCACCTGGTGTTGTCTTAGCTATTTCTATATTCATGACATATAGTTATGTCTATATTCATGTTTTAACCATTCTTCATGTCTCTTGTAAAAGGAGTGTTTCTGCACTGTTTCTGCTCAAGGAATTACCTGGCACACAGTGGTTCTATCAGAAGGCTTCACTGGCTTTCTAGAGAGCAATTTTTATGCCTACTACATGAAAGATACCATATACAAGAAGTCATGTTTGTATTCCTCCTGTGATTTCTTTTTTTTTTTTTTTAATCAATTGTAACATATAACTGCTTACAAGTAAAAGCTTAATGAGTCTGGCATACAGACTCTGATCTCTTTGAAGAACAATATTTGGTTCCCATTTGTCTGATCTGACACGACATCCTCAAATAAAGCCTGCCCACAGAAACGTTCAAACTTTGGGCAGCGGGTTAAAAAGGCAGTAGGGTTGGATTCAGATCTGAATGTTTTGCTTGTTCTACCACACGTAATATGCAAATTAAAGCTTAAGGTCCAAACACCTCCATACTTTATCAGAGTATAAAGTGGGTCCTGAACTTTGCTGGTCAGCCCCTTCTCTGGTTAGGAACACGGTTTATTCAGGGAATGTTGTGTATGAAATCACTCTTGGAATATGACACAAAATCAGAGGAAAATTATATTATTTTAAATGCAATCTGGGCAAGAAATAAATTGTTCCTGACCTGTTTCTATTACAGAGCTCAAACTTGATTAATTCTTGGCCTGGATGTTCTCTTACCTCCAGCAATTACATGCCACTATTACAGTGATTATTTTATAAAAGCTAATAAACACTATCTGGAGTTAATATTTGCTCCTGAGGAAAGTTTGCCAAGAGCTTAGAAGAAGTTTACAGAAGATTTTGCCCATTAGGTTTGTGTACAACATTTGAAATGCCAAAATCCTTTTAGCATCATTAATCACAAAAATGCAATGTAAAAACAGTTGTACCTAATAAAGCTGTAATCTGATACAAAAATAGGCAAACCCTCAGGAATTTAACACAATAGGCCAAACATTGTCCATTCCAAATGAGTTCCAGTAATGCCACTATTGACTCAGCTTTGAATAGCCTTCTGCTCTTTTAAAACAAATATATATAGATAAAACAGGACTTTATTTTCTACAGTACAGATGCAGCTGTTATTAATCAATCCTTTCACAGAGGATACTGGCTAATGCAGTCCAGGAAAGCTATTTTGTCCAGCTTGTTGCAACTTCTGCCTTGTCCTCTAAGCCTAAAAGTTGCTCTGTCTTTATGTCACTGGGTTTCTGGCTGCCCTTGACTTATAAGTTGATCATGTGTAGGCCTTTGCTAGAGGAAATGGGAGAAAACTGACCATCTCTCCAGCTTTCTGACAACAGTGGAGAGGAAGTGTTGTGGGGGACTGACTGTTGTCACGCTACAGTACTGCCAAAAAAGGGAGCTGGGGTGGTAGTGTGAGGGAGCTGGGTTGTATAGGAGCAGATGTGTTGTCTCCCTACAGTTTCACCTCTGCGTAGTTGCTCTCTTTGGGGTGGAGTTGGAGCTCCAGAAGTCAGAGGGGAAGTCATATTTTAGCCAACAAGGCATCACTCCCTTGCCTTCTAATGCACTCACCTGTTCTGTGGCCATCTCAGCTTAAGTGAATATTGCCTGCAGTGATCATTTATTATTATGTACCCTATTTTTCAGTTTTATGTGGACTTGCCAATTAAGCCAGACACACTTAAGAATGAAAGCAGTACAAGTTTATTCCAGCCGGGCAATGGGTTAAGCTCTTAAGTAAAAAGTTGGAAATGCATTTACAAAAAAGTAAACAAAACATCAGTTCAATTGTAGAATACACACAGAATAAGATAAGATCTGTTCTTATTTGTTTAGTCCCACTCATCTTAAGCTGTGTCTCAACAGCTCACTGGTCACCTCGAGGTCTGTTGCTGGACCTTTTCAGGATCTATATTTAAAGGTAGTACAGAAGCCTGATAGGCTTCCCTTCTGAGTTCAACTTTCCTTTTCAAGATGACTGTCTTTCTGCCCTTTTCTTCCTCCCTCTCTCTTGCTTTTTAAATTAAGTTTCCTTAGATAGAGAGCAACATATTTTGATAACTCACATTTTTCTTAGCCACTGGAAACACAGTTTTGACAGTTTATAAGCCGAATTTGGTTTCAAGAGTTATTTTGACTTGGCTATCCTTCATTCTCAGATTCTGACTCTCCCCACTTCTCACCTTCTCCAAGTCTGCTGCTGAAGCCTTAATTAGCTCATTTTTCTCTGGTTAGGGTAGTTTAAAAACTGTCTTCACAACATTCCATGAATTAGATAGGATAAAAACTATTATTTTTGCAATACTGTTGCTATTCCCACAGTTCAGATATTGGAGACCACACGCGGCACATTAGTAGTGTGGATTGTCAAAGCTAATTCCTTCCATGCCTTTTTTTCTGTCATAAGGATTTCCTGTCATTTCAAGAGAGATGGGAAGACTAGATCCCTTTCCTTCTGATACTGACAAGAAATCAGGAGCAATGCTGCATTGCCAGGTTCTTGTTGCATGAAGAAGGAAGTGAAAACCTCTTGTTTGGCTGAGGAGAAGGCTCATAGGCTCATACAGTCAGCTACAACTCTTTTTTCTTTTCTTGGTTTTTTTTTTTCAGTCACAGTTAGAGATACCCGTTCTGAGGAGCTTTATGGCTCTCCTCTCCTGATAAACATGAGAAACTTGATGCATGGGAAAATGGGACTTGATGATAGCTTGACATTTTCACACCTTGAGAATCAAACTCGGATCTGTCGGAGGCGCATGCTATGAATATGCTGATGAAACATATCCCACACGGAACACATCACAATCCTAGTTAAGAGGCTTTATATTTGTCTACTACAAGTTATTCTTTCATCCAGCCTGCACTGAATTGCATCAAAGAGTTCTATAATAAGGCTCTGACCACATCATAAGGACAACATGGAGCAGATGATTTGACACGTGAGAATATGACAACACCTAAAACCTCCTGCCATGTTGCTGGCCCTGGGACAGCACTAACTTAACAGTATCGACACTTGCGTCTCCCACACACTCTACCAGCATTTCAGGCATAATTGCGACAGCTCTTCATTTGCAGCTTTGTTGCTATGATGAAACCTTCAGCCTACCTGGTGTGCACACAGTCCTCTGTAGTACTTGTTCAGCTGGAAGGGCTATCCAGTAGTCACCAGTAATTGACGCTTACCAGCAGTTATGTAAATTCAGCTGTCAGCCACAATCGAAATGAATTGATAGAAAGCTGCACCATTACAATTCCCCCATTTCTAGCATTTAGCATTCTTCTGTGGAGTTAGATTTAGGTCTGGAACAGTGCAGTAATGTGAGCTGATAGCAAGCTGGGAGTGAGCCAGAAAGTGAGTGCTTAACCCAGAACCAGTACCTCTGGGAGTAAAGACTTCAGGAATCAGATGTTCTGCATTTATATTGCTTCCAACTTCATACTGGGGAAGGGAGAGAGATGATGGAAACCATCAATAAGTTCAATTTTAATTTCTTCTTTAACATTTCTTTTTCCACACTTTATCCAGTTGGGAATTTCAACATAAATCCTAGGACCATGTTCTTTGCCTCACAAGCTGCAGACTAAAAAGTTAATGAAATACAGCTCTAATTTTAGAAATATCAGTTCATTTAGGGTTTGTCTGGCAGGGACAATGGTGCTAGGAAGCTACAACTGGAATAAACCTGGAACAGAAGCAATGATGCTTTTTGTTTTCTGTGTATGAGACTTGAGATTTCATGGCTGCCAAATAGCACTCATTCCCACATTTTAACCAACTGTCACACACTCAGCCAGCCTTCAGGGATTGATC
Organism: Gallinago jamesoni; assembly: GCA_025769975.1. NCBI lineage: Eukaryota > Metazoa > Chordata > Aves > Charadriiformes > Scolopacidae > Gallinago > Gallinago jamesoni. The sequence continues at coordinate 99,145,814 of JAOQGH010000023.1, read as the reverse complement.
GTGTTGGTCATCAGGAGATTGTGTGGTTCTTGCTGAGTCTTATCTGAGTTGTGGTCTCTATCACTTTTTTAATAGCACCAATCCTTTAAGGCACTATTTTCTCTGAGATTTAACTGTCCACATTGTAGGCAACATATATCTTGTATACTTACTGAGACATATTTCTTTTTCCCATGTAATTTAAACCAGAATCCATTTGATACTGAGAAGACATGTTTACTTTTAGTGCATGAAAACATAATAGAGAAACAATATTCTTGTTTTACGTAATACATTTCTCTACTTGAGTCTCTTGCTCTGTGCAGTTCTGTGGATGAAGAAATATTGTCCTCTTTGTTATTTGTATTGTTGTGGCACCTAAGAGTGACAGTTCTTGACTCCATTATGCTTCACTGCGTGAATTGAATAGGAAGATCTCTTTCTACAAGGGCTTGCAATTGAAATACAAGGCAAGAGGCAATGGGTGGATACAGATGGAGAAGGCCAGAGAAATGAGAAAAAAATACTGATTGGCATGATGGGAAAAAGAAGGGAATATCGCAGCTTACCCAGGGCTTAGCCGCCATCAAGTTTTTGGTTTCAAGGAATGTAATGAAGTCATTTTTGGATGTTTATGAGGAGATCTTTCAAGTTAAACAGCAGTACAAATCAGGCATCAGAACACTTTTGTAATCCCATCATGGAGTTTAAGACTGTTTGTTTAACATGATTTATGAATTACTTAATGCATTCTGAAATCCATGGTGTAGCAATGAAGAAACCACTTCAGAGGTGGTGTAGTTGTATGTATTTACATTGCTCACTTGTAGCTCTGCCTCCAGAGGCTCTCTGTATAGTCGACAGACAAAGGAAAGGTCCTCCAGGGAGGCAAAACACCAACCTGAAGAAGAAAGCATGAATAACCCTTATAAGAACTCATATTAAATAGTATTGACAAATACTGAAATTTTCCACGTATTTCCCTTTCAAATTCTTCCAGGAATATCTCACCAGATTACTTATAATCTGTTCAAGGGTATAAAAATAGCATACATTAATAGCAACTTCTCAACCAAATAAGACTATTTAGTTTACCTGGAATATATTAAAGTGATTCCACATGTTTTTAGCAAAGATATTGTTCTACTCACATCACTTCTCTTCATGGCTTTTTTAAGGTTATATTTAGGGTCCTGCTCTCTGTTGTCTTCTTTCAGACATCTATTTTGGCTGATTTAAATGTGAAGAAGGAAAAAAATCCATAGAAATTCCTACAAACAAAACCTTATTTTTGAAAAATGAGATGTCACATATACATTAATTTTATCTCTGTATGATTTTCTTTGGCATGTTGCTCAAACTTGGGTTTCATATGGTGCATCACACCAGTTTATTTTAGCCCACTACATGGCTACAACTACAGAATCACAGAATCATATGGGGCTGAAAGGGACGTCTGGAGATCATCTAGTCCAATCCCCCAACTAGAATTATTTGTAAAAATTCTAAGAAAATGCTACAAGAGTTGTTTAGATGTGGTGTTGGGGGATATGGTGTAAGGGAGAACTTTGTAGAGTAGGGTAGATGTTTGGAATTGATGGTCCCAAGGGTCTTTTCCAACCTAAATGATTCTATGATTCTACAAAAGAGCAAGGTTGGATTCCTGAAGTACATAAACTGTAAAAATCCTTAGTCGGTAATTTCACTAAATAATAGATTGTCTTTCTTTTTTCGAATATTTGCTCATTTCACTTCTCTGTCTTTTGCTGTCTGTCAGTGGAAGTGTCAGGTCACACATCATACATGAGGAAGATGTCACACTTCTGAAATTCATATACATGCTGTCAGCTCCTTTTTCCACCCAAGAGCTTGGTAATCACATTGCACTGGAGACATGAAGACTTATTTTCATGATGACTTTCAAGCAATACCCCCTGAAATATGTGGCCTTTTGTATATGAAAAAGGCAGTTTACACAGTTATGTAGCAAAGAGCATATTTTCTTACATTTAGGAACAAAGACATGTCAGGCTTTATTGAGCACATCACTAACTATATAACTAGCATTAAACACTCTATTTGCAACTGTTGCTGTGTATTTTGCTTGTGATTATCACCCCTAGATCTGCATCCTATAAAAAGATATTTCTGTTTGCTTAATTATAAAGCTCTTTATGAAGAGGCTCATCTGTAAATAGCTTGGTGCAGCTGAAATAGAAATATAATTATAATGAAGGCAGATGTTTCTGAGATACTTCTCATGAAACTTGTTCTGAATATACAAAGGAGGAAGGCTTCTCTAACCAGTGGAGTGTAGGCCAAATGTGGCCTAATCATCCAAATGCAACGCGGAATTCATTTTGGGAGCAAAATCAAAATAATAACAACAACAGTAACAACAACAACAATAATAAACTTTCTAAAACCATATACAACTGCCCTCTCCCTTGGTAAATATCTTTCTTCCTGAACCCCAAAGGGGCAAAGAAATAACTTTTGTAGCTTATGTTTATGGACTAGTTGCCAGAAAACACTGGACTTTTCTTCTGCAATACTTTGTTAGAGACTGATGAAACTCTCATGGAGCCACAAAGTTTAGGGTCATTTGTATACAAATAAAGCACTTCTGTCTGCCTCATTTTCTCTGCATGTGCTCTTAAATTATTTAAATCTAGTCAGTGAAATAATGAGACAATATTTTTTTATTATTATTATTTTGATATCAGAGAGGTTATAAAACCACTGAATACTATTTCCAGTGGAATTATATTCTTCAGAAAATCTTGTCTTTCGGTCAAACCACAGGCTTTTTCCCACTCCCTCCCTTTCACCACTAGCAGTAAACGCTTGTGTTACAGCATCTGGCTGAAAGCTGTTGACCCAAGTCTGAAGTCCTCATTCCAGCGGAGGTGCCATCCTGATCAGCTCTCATTCGTCCCATCTTTAGTGACACACCAGCAGAGCCAGTAACTGTCCCAGTCATTTTATGATAAGGCAGCCCAGACAGATACAGCCATCTGGCAGGCTTGTGAATTGGAACCGGTCCGAGTCCAGGAGGAACTGACAGAAACTAAGTGGAATAGCACCCTCCAGCCCCGTATCACTTCACTCACAGCATGTGCACAGGACAGTCAGTTGTCAGTGCTGCCAGTCTGTCCATCTTCCTCTTCCTCATCTTGACCCCCCTGACTGAATGAGGGAGTATGGAACTGGGCTGTCTTAAAATGAGGAGAGTAGAGTGTGAAGCAAAACAAACTGTTAAGGATGATTTGAACTGAGATACTAACACTCCTGATGTTCCTGTTGTGAATATTTTTCAAATATAAAATTAGGCTTCTTATTGAAGTTTACAGAAATGGGAGTATTTGTACCATGAGACATCGGGGATTTGATTGATCAGGATCAGTGATTTTGAAAGACCGTGGATCAGGTTTGGAATGTGAGTTTGGGTAGCCTGTAGTAATTTGTTTTAATTCCCCCCTTTGGTGGCAAACTACCTGTCTTGAGGTATCACATCTGTCTGGATGGACAGAAAATTGGAGACAATCTCCTTTGTAGGCAATGTATCCTCGAGCATAAGGGAACTGAGTCCAGTTCAGAGTGATTGCTCTTGAAATGTAAACAACTGTTCTTCCTTCTCTCTCTTGCGCTGAACAAATTCACTGTGTCAACGTCAACTACACCTACCATGCCATGACCTGGCTCCTGAGTTTATCTTTAAATAGTCTACTATCACTGCTCAGGGTTTTGAAAGAAGCTTTCATTACTAATGTATATCAAGCATATTTCAGTTTAAGAACAAATCATAGTTCTCATTTCAAAGGTTAGACCCCAGGCTGCTTCTCTGCAAAACGTGCACTGGACAGAGATTTTCTAGTCTGGTTGGGTAATTTTGTTCTGTATTTATGGTTGTTTTTACTTGCAGAAACAACAAAATATCTGGTATTTCAGTGTGTGTGCATCACTATAACAGAGCTTACGTATCTGCTGAGGACGTGAATGAAGCTCTCAGACTGTGCATACTTGTGCCTGAGGCCAAGCCTTGGGGCCTTACAAATCAGCCTGGCTTTCTGGTCTCTTCTGACCCCAAGGGACACAGTGTAACTTGTCTACACATTGGGGTTGGGAAAAGACAGAAATAAAAGCTGTTGCACTTTGCCAGAAAAGAAGTATTCACCAGTAACTCAAATATAGGCACTGAGATTAAAACTGATGGAGTGCTTGATGCCACAGAAACACATTTAATTAACGAATGAACAATTGTTTTCAGTTTTTTGCAGAACAAATGCACTAAGAAAGGCAATGACAAATATTTGTGCATCAGGAATCATACATTTTGTGAAAGGAAGGCAAATCCCCCAATTGTTTCTCTTTTAGGAATGGGAAACTGAGGCACAGAGATATGATTTGCTTGAGATTTCTCCTTTTCTCTTTCACACAGAGATACAAACAGAAACTCTAATGGAGAAAGGGAGGTTTCTTAACTTTTGACTCCTTTGTAGAAGTTCATTTTTCTACATGTGCTCTAAATTTTTGAACTGCACTTCTCCTCAGATTCCCATAACTATAAAAATGCCGTCCACAGATCTGCTGCTAATAGAATCTGCCAAGACTGTGGCAGTCATTTAACCTACCAGCTGTGAGGAGTACCTAAAGCATCTCTTTGCATCTTCACCCTCACCTTTTTGCCTGCTCCCGCTCTTTACTGCCCTTTTCTTGTGAGAAGAACTTGTACTGGAAATTGCATCCTGATACAATGAAGGTGTTAAAGGTTACCCTGCCTAAAAACTAAATGAAGCCATTTAATGGTTAGCCCTTGTCCTTATTAGGGAATAAGGTAGGAAAGGCTGTATTTTAATTTGGACATACTTGAAAAGACTCTGAAAGTCCCTTTCACTGAAAGAGAAATATTAGTTATTTTCCACATTTCACCGTAGTTGCCTCTAAATTGACACTGGCTCTTTCATTAGCTCTTTCACTCTATCATGAATATAATTTGTTTTAGACTAACATTATAATGAAAGAAACCCAAAACCAAAAAACCTTGACCACCTTATTTTGTCATTTGCTACAGATTCAGAAGTATAGGACATCAACCTAATTTGTCAATTTTGAAGAAAACACAAGTGTATCAGTTTTCTTATAATTTTTTACCATCGTTTTTGTTTTCCAGTTTCCTGTTCTGCTTTCTTACCTTTGTCATGCTGATGAATGAACAAAAATGTCTGTGTGAGATTAATTGCCCAGTTTTGCAGATGTGTGAAATTAGGAGACATTTTTGAAATAAAAGGGGATCCTTCTGAGGTAAGCTTATTCTTATGTGCTCCCAGGATGTACAGAGGGACACAAATGCAGAAAGAACTACATGATTTCTGAATTACATTGTCTTCTTAAAAGAAGACATAAATGGTCCTTTGCCACTCATAGAGACTGCAACATCATTAGCACATCTGTGCTTTTCAAAACCAAACCAAACAAAAATCCCTCCAAAACAGTGAAAGAAATGTCTTTGTATTTCCCCTGTATCATAGAAAATCAGTTTTCCAGATTAAAAGTTCCTTATTTCTAGACCTGTCTAAAGTGATGATTTCAGGCATCAGTTTCTCAGTTGGCTCCACATAGCCAAATCTATGATCTATATATAGTCTAGATAATGGCATACACATGCTTGTAAGACTGTGGACTGATTCACTATTCCTTTATCTAAACAGGTATTCCTGATACCTTTAGCTGCTACTGTGGGTTGTACGTTGCATGAATCATCACTTACCCAGCTGGGGGCCAGCCATAGCCAGTACTAGTGTTAACTTATTCAATGAGTACAGTTAAGGGTCATAAAATGGACGTAGAATGAGAGGAAACATGGTAGAACAAGTAATAAGACTATCAAAGTGACTTTAACAGTGTAAGCAGGACAGTAGGGAAATCATGGATAGAGGTGGAGTAGACCCAGAACTGAAAAACAGAAGACTTTATTGTGTTGACTGCTCATTTACTTTTGGAATGTCTGACTTAGAATCACAGAATCGTCTAGGTTGGAAGGGACCTTGAAGGTCATCGCGTCCAGCCATTAACATAAAACTGCCAAAACTGTATCCCTAAGCATCACCTCTACCCATCTTCTGAATATCTCCAGGGATGATGATTCAACCACTTCCCACTAACATCAAAGAGCAGATATTTTCTCCATATATGGAATATAGGTTATTTGAGTTAGAGGAGTGGTGATCTGCGTAGTGTAATTAGTCATGTCTTGTTTTCTTCCCTCTCCCTCTAAATAACTGAAAATTGTAAAAGACTATAATAAATGATATATAGTGAGGTCTTTAGAAAAAATGATTCATGCGAACTAGTATCACCCTGTGATTTGTGAAAATATTTATGTATATTCAGCAGATACCTAAATCATGTAAATAATGACCTTGTTCCCCTAATGTATTTAGTAATTTTGTTTGAAAAATCAGTGATATTTTTTTTTCTTGACCTGTAATGATCTGTGTGCAAATAGTGTTGGAACCCCAATGTTAAACTCTGTGGACCTTTGGATTCTCTATATGCCAGTGCTTCTTTGCATTGGTTTTACAATGTGAAGTGGACACAAATTAAGAAGGATTTGGAATATGCTGATAAAATGGGATAAAGAAGCCTGAGGGTAATTAAATCAGCCCTGCCTTTTGAGGTCAGCTCTTAAGAGAGCTTGAATTTTCTGTGAAGAATGTCCTTTCACTTGCCACATGTAAAAGAAAATCCTAAAGATATTGATTACATTATATTGAACATATCATTATTGTATTTCATTTTTTAATGTGTTCATTCTATATCATCTTTTAATGCTAACAGTTTATATTTGTTATATAATATACAATTATATAATATTTATATTGTCCAATACAATATAGTATGCATTACAACATGTAACTATATGTTATATCAGATTTTTACCACTTTAAAGATACTGCAGCAAGAAGGTTTGACTGAAATCTGGCTGAAAATTTGTGCCCTGTAAAGAAAACTCTTTCACCAAGGAATCTGTGAGCTGCAATTGTAAATTTTTGCACTTGTAGGACACTTCAAGGAGATAGGAACTGGACCACAGCCTTCAGTGGTAATGGGCAGAGCAGCTGGGAAGGGGACAAATCAAAGAGGTTTTACAGTGTGGGATCAGGAGGATTGCAACAGCTGGGGAGGTCAGGGAGGTTATGACATTTGGGGCAACTGTTGGGTAGGGAGCTCTTCTGTGAGGAAGGGTGAGAGTTATGGCAACTGGAACTGAGTTGGCATTGAGACTTATGATCAGGAGGAATTGGGAACAGTATAGCATCTGGAAGCTGATCAGGCAAGGGGCTCATATCATCTGGGGGATCAGGAAGTACACAACAGCTGGGAAGGGTCAAGCAAATACCCAACACACATGGAATTGAACAGCAGGGCCTGGTGCCACATACAGCTTCTCACATTGCTTTTTTATGTATTGCTGCTCTCTACCTTTCTATAAATTTCCCTTAACTCATGTTCAAAATATGACTTTGTGCGAAAACACAGAGGTAGAAGTAAACAATATGAATTTCTACTAAGAAAGCAAGCACAGATAGCCCTTCACAACCACGAGATGGCTTGCTAAAATCCATGTAATTCTAAGTATAGGCTAGTGAAAAATTTCCTTCGTCAACCCTATTGCATATCCTGCCCTACTGGCTGAAGATTTATATTTATTTTTTTTCCAAGAGCTCAGTTAACCAGAGGAGATTAACTTTCTCCTCCAGTGGAAGCTCAGCCTCTTGGAGGCTTGATTTTTGGTTATATTGCTCAGCAATAATAAGTGGACTTCACAGCAGACACTGCTGGTGAAGAACAAGATTCATGTGTTCTGCTTGGTTTACACCAGCTCAGGCTGAGCTGAGCTGGTGTTTTGTCTGTTTTTTTGTCTGTTACTCAGCAATTTGTTTACTTAGTGCTTTCCCTGCCTCTATTGCCTTATTAGATACCATAGTTATAATTCTACATTTGTCAAATTGTCCCTAGAGTTTCTGCTTCCTGTCTGAAGTTTATTCTTTCTTACATTTATGTTCTTCACCTGTGCTGTGACTGTCCTTTTTGTCCATTAATTTTGAAAGTGAGATCTTTATGAAAAAATAACCATACTTCCTTACTCTCATAGCCTTACTTCACTCATTTTGTCATTCCTCTGTGGCCTTTGCTGACGTTCCTAGAAGTCAAGCCTCTTCCATTATACCCTCTCTTATCTGCATCCAAGTGTTTTGTTTCATGCTACATTTTTGACTGTAAGCTCATTTTACAGGGATCATTTTTTAATTCTGATTAAGTTAAGTGCCTGGCAATGCAGTCCTTCACAATAGGTTTCACAGGTACTAAAAAAAAATAATAAATGATAGTAATGAGTTCTATGAAAGTCATGATTCTTTGCAAAGCTTTGACAAAGTGGTAAATGATGTCATATCCATCAGGCAGTTGTGACAAATACGCATAGGGTGAAGGGTAAGTCGTTGTTTTACCTCTAGAAAAATCTGTAATACTCTCTTGTGTTTTCCATAGCTGCTCATATTATTTTTTTCTTCTATAGGCTCTTATTGCTTTCCAGACATGCTGTGCCTTGTCTTTGCCAATTGTTGCCATCTGTCCTGATGACATTGTGATGGAGGTTGAGTCTGTTGCTGAGCTTCTTAATAATGTCACAGTGTCATTTTGTGTTACCTCTGTCACTCTGCTGCTGTTATGCTAACTTGTCTTCCTTCATCATTTCTTTTTCACGACTCTTATATTCAAGGCAATCTAAAAACAAAATGCCCCCTGGATTTAAGTTCTTCTCTTCTTTCCACCATATCTAATATCTCATCTGTTCTCTACAGCTGCTTTCTGTGTTCTGTATTTATTCCAATCATATTCTATATGGTAGAAAGTGTTGCTTGTAGGACAGATTTTTTTAATTTCCTCTTGGCATTCAGTAACACCCTATTAAGTGGCAGTGTTTACACTGCAGTTGTCAATGATCTTTTCCGGGTCCTCTGCTCATTAAGCAATAAATTCAACTTTCCTGGCTAACAGTGTTTTGAACATTTCATGTGGCAATATGGAGCCAGTCCCACAGGGAATGGTTTCCTCTTACCAGACTGCTCCCTCCACGTGCTATACTCCCTGTTGGGTTTATCTAACGATGTCATCTCTATGAAGGATACTTGAAGCAAGCTGTTACCTCTTTCTTAGTTGCATGCAGGTTGCCAGGGAGCCTGGGGGACCCACCATCTGACATTCATAGCACTCGGCTTCTATCCGAATATGTCTGAGAATCCCACTGAAGAGTGGGATGACAAGTTCCCTCTTTCTTTTTGCAGAATTACTTCTCATCCACAATTAAGGTAATAAAATGTTTTTGCCAACCTGTTATTGTGTTAGCATTCAGATCACTATCAGTCACTGCAGAATTATAAAAATGGTCTTGAAACGATTTTTCAAGGACATCTTGTAAGTGACTTTGTTTTACGTTTACCTCAGAGATCATGAAATCTGAAAAGCCCTGGTGACTTGAGCCGCAGAGAACGTACACTGAAAGCAGCAATTATTTGGGCTTTCCTTCCCTGCCTCTGTATTCTGCTTAAACTTTGACCTAGGTAGATCACAACTAGGAGTGGGAAAATAATTTGTTGCACAATCTGGTGCACAACCTGCCTACTAAGACGAAGAATGAGGGTGCCAATTAGTGCCAGCTGTAACACTGCTTGGGTGATGTGGACGAGTTGGACCAGGACCCCAGTTCATTTCAAAAAGGGCACTTGACAACCATCAGAATAGTAAAAATTTTCGGTCAGTCTTGAATTAGGATGGATTCAGACTTAATTTGATAGAACAGACACTACTAATGGTACTAAAGGTTAACTGAGGGCTGGGCCTGATACCAGAGAGGTAACATGGAAACAAATACAGGAACAGAGAAACTTAATAAACCTATTATCTTTATGCAAGGAAAAAAAAAAACAAAAATCCTGTCAAAGAGCCTAACAAAAAGGAGGGAGTGGGTTTACAGTCATGCTGGTGTGTGGTGGAAAGGCAGAAAACTATAAGCTATAATTCTTGATATCCTGGAGGGAGAACTGAGATCATGTAAATAGGATAAAGTGCCATCATAGAAAGTACTCTATTTTAGTACTGGTAGGATACAAACCCCAAATCTCAAACACAGTGCTGAAGGCTATACAGTATTCATAGATTTGTACCACCAAGCTCCCTCCCTTATACCCTTCACTGTGCTTGACTCTAGTTTCCACTCCTATGACACGTCTTATTGCCACGTCTGATTGCCACGGAGACCAGCTTCAGGGCAGGTAAGACTGCGCTGGGGAAGGGATCTGTAGCGAAAAAGGCCGACGAGA
>JAOQGH010000023.1:99099605-99135350 GCA_025769975.1 Gallinago jamesoni | reverse complement strand
TTTTTTTAATGTGGTTGGACTCGATGATCTCAAAGGTCCCTTCCAACCACTAAGATTCTGTGATTCTGTGATTCTGTCTTTTGCTCTCTATCTTGTTCTACCCATCTACATCCCGGCTTAATTTTGACAGCTCGCTCTTCCTTCCTTCCTAGTGTTCTGCTCTGCATCCTCACTGACATTAACTTTCACACTCATGACACATCTGATGCCTTAGTTGACTGTTGCTTGATTTGGGTCTTCATTCCACCCTCAGTTTTGGCGCAACTCTCTAACTTGCCAAAGGGCCATTCACATGACTCAGTCTTCAAGTGTTGTTTTCTTTCTGGTCTCTCATCACATACAAGAGGCTATTTCAGAATTCGTTGCCTTTGACCATCTCCTGGTCTTACCTCAGCATGACTCTTCCGCCTTTCCACTCACATAACATAAGTCTGCTTTTCATGTTTCCAGTGCCATCAGTATTGTTGTCCTCTGTTCTGCTTTCAACAAAAGCTAAGTGCAGATCTGTTAGAGTGCTATAGGTAAAGTAAGTTAGAAAGCATGAATTATGAACTGCTCAAGAAATAGCAGCTGTTGAGCTTGTGTGCACAGCGAGGTTTGTCTGCCGCTGATCAATAAAAATCAGAGTCAGTAGCCATGCTACCAGAGAGACCATCTGTGGCTAGAGAGCCAGTATCTTGCTGACCAGGATAGACACTGCTGACTTGAAGGAGGACAGGGGCAGGTTATATTCATACAATATTGGAAAGAGGCACACATTTAACTATTGGTGAGTGCTAGCTGGCAATTTGTGGGCAAAAGTACCCTACTGCCCTGCTTATATCTCTGGGAGGAAGAGTCTGGAGATATGACAGTGGAACACTAACATGTTCCTTTGCTATGTTGTTAGCATGATAAAATAGCATGGTTAACAAAATGGGGATTGTTACTAAAGAAATTTGGTAGCAAGGGACCAAATAGGAGAAGAGGGACAGAACGTTCTGTCTTCCTTTGAAGAAACAAAGGTTGTTCTTGTGAACATTGTGTTAATATATCCTGTTCAAAACAATTCACCTTTGCCCCTATTTCCTCCCCCCATTTCACTCTTGTGTATGCTGTGTCCTGTCATTTTTCTTCTCCAAACCCAGCATGGACCAATTTCATTCAGTTGAAATAACTCTTGTAAATTTTCAAATGCCCTTTTAGCCAAATCTCATGTTCAGTACCCTGTTCTCTCAATTTTGCCTGATGTCCTTGACATAATCAACTATGCTCTTCTTAAAATCTTGTCCTCCCCTGGCTTTTGAGGTGTCAACATCCGTTAGTTTTCACCCTGACATTTCTGATAAATCCTCAAGTCTTCCTTTGATAGTTTCTTCTCATTGATTATCCCTTAATAAGACTCATTCACTTTTTTCCCATTCTCCTTTCCTTCTACCCTGCATTTCTGAATAATACATGCAAAATCAACTACTGCTTCTTTGCAGATGACTCACAGAAAGAGCTCTCCATCAGATTTCTGTCCATTTTTACCAACAGAAAAATCTCAATTATTACACTATATCTCTGTGGATGCTTACAAGTCTTTTTAAAGGTCAGCCCGAGTAAAAACCAAGTTCTAATTCTTTAACTATCCACATTCTTTTAATTCATCACTATGATCCCGCTTGTCACTGATATAATTCAGTTGTTTTTTACTTGGGCATCTCTCCATGTTCTGCCATCTGTAGTATGGCTAGGTCTTGTGGATGCTTTCCTGGAACATCTTTAAGGTATGTAAAGTGTGCTCTTTCTCATTGGTCCACCTGTGGAAACTTTTGTAATGTTCTTGTTTGAATTTTTTTGTGTGTTCTCCAAAAGACTTCTTGGTACATGGAGGAAAAAAACATAATCATCCACAGTACTATCTCCATACCCTCCTTCAAAACCTCTCTGTAAAACTTACCAATAGTTTGGCAGTCTCAGCAGGATACCCCAGCTCAAATGTTAGTGGTTTTCATATAGAAGCTACATCTGAGCAAGGTCAAATCCCTCAGTCATCAAGTCACACTGGAGCTATGGATTTATCTCATCCAAAAGTTGCCAAGCCTCTCCCTACATTGATGGTAAACAGAGCAAGCAGATAATTCCTGTGCTGGCATCATACATATATATGAAACTTAGTAAGTATACACAGTATTAGCTTCCCATGCAAATTCTTTTTATCCTATTATTTTGCGTTATTTCGATTCACATATTAGTATTATTTTTTCCTTGGATCGTCACCTCTAGAGTAGGAACTCTCTATTTTTCTATCTTTGCTCAAACCATAATATACCGTGGCTTACTTTCATAGTTTTGCACAGTGATAATATGCAAAACAGCCAGAGAGCTCAAATAGGTGACTTGACATATTCATCCTTCTTACAAAGCACTTGCAGAACTACTCAGTACTTTTGGCTGTTCATGAATAGGTCTGACAAATGTTTTCATGGGATAAATATTAATGAAACACATTGTTGTTCTTTTGGAGCATTTATTTTGGCTTGGCTAATGTGGTAGGAAAATGTATCTGCTGATTTGTTTCTAACAAATAAGCAAGTTACGTCAAGACGTAAAGTAGGAGGGAAAGATGCAGAACTACTGAGACCACAATCCAGTCAATCTCATCAGCCTAAGAAACCCTACAGTCAGAAATGAGCACTTTCTTATATCTGACTGAAGCACAGAGTCTACTTCTTTAGTCATAGACAACTTCCTTAAAATAAAGAAGTGATAAGAGATCAAAAAAGAAAATAAAAATAGTAAAAGAAAGGAAAATTACTAGTCTTAAGCACAGAATAAAAAATAGCTTGGCAATTTGTTTGGTCTGATACAGCAATTACTGTGCTAAATTATATGCATTAACCAAATGCCCCGAGTGGCTGGTGCCATGTTGTAGTCAATTCAACATATGTGAGGTCTTCTCAAATGCACCAACATGTTACATTTGCACAAGTTACATTTTGTGTCATTTTATATTGGAACCTCAGGGCTGTTTTTTTCCAAACTAGCAACAGAGATATGAGCAAAACACATCCACCATTTTACCAGCTAGCAGCATATATGTTCCCAGAAACATAGCATCCATCTGTCTTTCTTGTACTCTCACTGTGCCTGATATCAATTTGGGTGGATAAATAGTTATCTTGAAGTGTTTTTCCACAGTCCCAGATGTGTGAATTTTTAATTAGCTCTAATAATTGCCTTTTCTGTATTGTTTCTATGAACCATGATGTATAGCATCTAGTCTTTATAAATCACATTTAAAATGAGGATTTCAGAATCCACTGGTTATAATGGGTTATATTTATTGCAAGCTGAATTGCAGCTTTATTGCTATGTACAGACAGAAGTGCACCTGTGATAAAAAGTTGGTCATACAGTGACTATCACATGTAATGTTAAAAAATAAGAAATAATAGGGCTGGAGAACTTTCATAATAATTTGTCTTAGTAGGATTTGTAGCAGCATGATTGGTGTTGAAATCATGGTAATAAGGGAATGATTTCCTCATACAAAATGGATGTGTTCCCAAGAAAAAATACTTCGATAATTCTGCTTTAACCTTTAGCTTTCTCTCTTCCAGTAGTGTTCAATCAAACACTCTTAGTCCCTACTCTGCTCTAGTCACATTTGGAAGATGTAAACTGCTGAGAAAGTGCTGAAAAATCATATCTTCACTGCATGGAGAGGTCCAGAGATGCCTTGCAGGACAACATCTGTCCAGAGAATATTTTTTATAGTGTTCCCCACGTGAAGATGCTGAGGAAGAAAAGGTTAGTACAAGTACAGGATGATGAACTTTGTTTTAAAGGGTTCTAAAAGCCTCATGGCTTTCCTTGCAGTAATGCATACTCACTGAAGGGGACAAAAATATTTAGACTTATAGTACATCCTGTAGACACTTAGATATACACAGAAAATTAAAAATTTATCTGTATAAAAAATGTTAACCATTTTATAATTCTTTCTCTACCCTTCTGGTTTGCTCCATCAGCTTTGTAAGGAGAGCGACTTATGTCCTCTTCTTTTAAGCTACTTTTCATTATTTTATCTTCCTGCAATATTCTACCTTTCCCCATTTATCTTCCATTTTCCATCTTCCCGTTCAACTGAAAACATGCCTTTAAACAACAAGGAGCTATCAGTTCCTTTGAGGATGTAGTGGAATACAGTGTCGTGTTTTGTATTGGTATTACATCTTGGCTCTCTTTCTTTTAATCTAATTTCAAAAATATTATTATTGCAGAAGATTACAGTGAAAACTTAGGTAAAATACATTAATACTCCTGTGAACTGTCATGAAATGCCATTAAGGTTAATGCTGAAACTGCAATGGCAAATGGAGCGATGATAAGGAGGAAACTAGCTCAAGGTTGGACCAACACACCTAATCTGCATACCTAAAACATTGGCAGTGTTTCTTAGCAAGTGCCCAAATATCCTCCTTAGCCAGCAAAAGGAGAAATAGGTCTTAACCACCTATGTGCCCTCTGTTTAGTGGCTTTCAAGAGAAATTATAGCTTTTAATGAGCTATAAAAGAAATTCAGGCACTCATGTAGGAGAACCACTTCCCAACACAACTAAAACTGTGTCATACAAGTGGGGTGCCTTGCAGTGCTTTTTCACCTACTGGGTAACCAGGAAGACTATTTACTGTAGTCAGCGTCAATCCTAGATCTCCCCATGTCAGTGGAAACATCATGTTTTTGATGGTATTTCAGTGTCTACTTATACTGTAGTAACTACCTGCATCATGAAAAGCAGTCTACCAGACACAACTTTGGTGGCTCAGGGAAAATATCAACTGACGTCTTATCGACCTTTTTAAAGACAAGGCTAAAGACTGTGATGCTCACTTTTTGTCTTTCAAATGCCTTTGATGTCCTGCCTTTCATCCCCATGACTTCAAAATTTACAGTCTCATTTAATTATTCGTAACTTTGCATCATGGGAAAGAAGTGTGCGGGTTATATTGGTGCCCTGAGTGGTGCAACTCAAGTTTCTCATGACGCCAATGTAGGAATTTGAGTTGATGAACTGTGGCTGAAGTGCTACAACAACCCTACTTACAGGAGGAAAAAGCAATACATAAGGATTTTATTCTCTCTAGTCATCAGCACAGGGAAATAAAAGGTCCTACACAGTCTTATATTAATTAATTTGTTCTCCACTCCAAAAAAGTTCTGTTCCAAGCCTCAGTTAAATGAAATAAAAGTAACAAAGTCTTGAAGAAAGCTCTGAGGCAGTCTTTAGGATGTAGAGACTGCTTATGTTTTTTGGGAACTCAGATTGTTAGCAGATACTATTATGTAGTAATCAATGCTTCCATTCTCTACAAGGGAATGGAAAAGGAAGGATTGCCAAAAATACAACAAACAAACAAACAAAAAAGAAAAACCTAAGAAGTCAGTTTCTGCATTTTTTGGTAGATATATTTATTAATATAAAAGCCACTGGTTCCAGAAGGTCTCAGGGAATGATTTAGGTTTTCTTAATTTGATGGACATAAGACAATTATTTTAACAAAACAGTGTGCCTAATTGTGTGCCACACTCTATTGGACTCAGTGTTTCTTGAATGTAACAGGAAATGTTCAGTTTGTAAAGCCATAGACGAACAGAGTTTTCGCCCATGGGCTTCTGGAAATGATAGTTTTTGCAACTGGAAGATTCAAACCAAAACCTCTCCTGGAGTGTTTAATAGTGCACAGATCAGGAAACTGATATTGTGGATTTGCTAATGACACATATGTACACAACTTGACCAAAATGCAGGTTAAAAAAGCAGATGTTATGTCTGTTGGCTGGTTGTATGCAAAGGCATACTGGGTGTGACCTGGTTTTACATGTGTTTTTAATAGATGAGTCTGTATAAACTGATTCCAATGAATGCACGTCATGTGGAAGATAATGCTTTAGTGCTTCAGTTGAAAAAATGTGTTATTTTCAGTAAAAGAGAATAAAGTGTCAGTTTCCATCAGACTACACTTTGTTTATCTGACCTCTATTATAGATGGCTTAATGGGAAAAGAGCGACAGGTCAATTCTTCTTCTTCTACTGAGGATTCTTTTGCAGATTCAATTTTTTATTAGTCTGAAACAGAAGTTACTTTTATCAACAACATTTTTATGATGTGACTGAACAAACCCATCTTTATAAAATGGACATAACATTTTAGGGTTTTAATCACACTTGGCTGGAAATTAGCCCATTGTTTTTGAAACAGCTCTGAACACATGATGGATTTCTTTTTTTTTTTTTCCCAAATAAGAAGTTCCACTTCTTCTAACTATGATTTTGAATATTAAGTAATTCATATCAATTATTCACTGCTAACAGTAAACTTGTGGGGCAGGAAATGATCTCTGGTTTTTACAGTGCCTATGAATCTGAATGAATCCTCCAGATACTACTGCAATACAATAATATAATGAAGTGAAAATACAATGAGGTAGAGCCATCCTAATGTCACTGAAATCTGTTTAAAGCATTTTCAAATTGTGTTCAGAAGGCAGGCTCTACACTGGATGTAGCTCTGTTGTAGAAAAAGGCAATTGGGAGACCTATCCTTAGCTTGACAAATGATCACACTTTGGAATACATCCCGTTGGAATGGAAACTTTTGCTGCTATATTTTTTTAATTCTCTCTTCTGCATCTATTTAGCTGTTTAGGAGCCTGGATGTTTGCAGGGGCCTAGAACAATGGTGTCCAGTTTCTGTCAAAGTTTCTTGATCACGATACAGTACTGATTGCCAAAGGCAGGAGGAGCATTGTGCGACACATAAAATATTCAGGGATTATAGCCAGATCACTATTGGGTGTTACGCCTGCTCAGGCTGGCCAGTTACTAAATGGCTGGACCTGCAATTTCCATGTCATGTTCTCTGCTAATCCTTAACCAAAATTCCATTACATTCCTTGTTCAAATGAACGATGGGTTTTTTTTGTACAAAGTTGAGTGCTAAAACAGAGTTGCAATTGCCGTGTAATGAAGTTGTTCCTGAGGACGTATGACATGAAGACTTTTGAGCTATGCAAAAGAAAAGTTAATGAGGAAATGAGAGAAAGAAAGATATTTTAGCTATTTTGTAAAGTGGTCCTGTGAACAAACGCTCACCTTAAAGAGACAAATCTCTCAATATAACTTAAACTAGAATTACTAAGGACTATAGCAGTTATGTTCTGCAGGACTTTAGTGGTGGAAGGTGTAGAGGTTTCTTATTTTACCCTAGGGGATGTCAATTAATCAAAAAGCAACACACAATAATTGACAAGCTTCATTTTTGTCTTAATTTGCAAGAAAAGTAGGGAAGGTTGCTTGGCAAAAATCAAGAACAAAAATATACTCTGGTGCTTATAGTCACCCATATGTCAGTTTGGCTTTCACAATGAAAAAAATACCAAAAATGCAAACTCTTAGCCATCTGAAATACACTGTGATTAAAATAGAGGACCAAATAAAGAGTTTGGCTTGACCTATGTGCATTATTTTTAATATAGAATCCATTATCTCCAAATTCAACCATGTGTTGCAAAAAGTCACAGAAAAACAGACAGTTTTACACAGAAAAAAATAGGTTAATAGGAAGTGTCTTAAAATTCTTCTCCACCATCTTTTATGATATCAACAGTAGCTTTGGGGGCTATTTTATGTAAGTTTTCCTTTATGCAACTGTCTGATATTGTGGAACAAGGTTGGATGTTGCTATGCTTTCTGCATCCATACTAGGGCACAAAGCAGGGCTGGTGGTCATGTTGCTGAACTCTGTAGCCTTGGCTGGAATGTCTCCTGTCAATGATCCCTGGCACTAAACCATGCCTGGAGATTGCCTAAAGGAGGTGCCAGCTATGTAAGGATCAAAATTGTTCCAGGGATGTGCCAGCGCTTTAAAATGATGCATGATGTCTTGGTCCCTGTTTCATTCACTGCTGGAGATGTAGTAAAGTGTCTGAGGCCTTGCTGTGCTCTGGGTGCCCTCCTACTCAATGTGGGTGGGAGCATGAGACACACTTGTGGTGTTTGCAGTCCTAGACATCTTATCTTCTTCCCTTTCCTCCCTTCAGCAAGTCTGTTTACCATCAATAAGTACTGATGGTAGGTTCAGGAAGGAGTTATATCTCTGCCAATGAGACTCTGGGTATTCCAGCACTGCCAAGGAAGAATATTTAGACAAATGGACACAAGGGTTTAATGTTATGCTATTGCTTGTGCTGCGCATGTTGAATTATATTTGTAGTTCACAGCTCCCAGGGCTGGAGTCATGTTCCCTCTGTATTGTGATTTCCTACCAGTTAAGACCGGAGCACACACCATATTCCCCTGTTATCCACTTTTGGGGCTCTCCAAAAGATGCAATCTTATGGAAAGGAGTCATGGTGACCTCTAAGCAGATTTTATAATCTGGTCAGTCAGGATATGAGGGCTGCAGGGCACACTGTTGGATCCCCATAGTGAAGACAGAACCTTAGAAGCATGGCATCCAGAGATAATTATCCTCCAGTTACTATGTGCCAGTAGTAATGCATTAGTCTGACATTATTAATGAAATATGCTGAATTAAGGGTTGAGAGGAAGTGGATGTTGTCAATGTACCAAGTTTTCAGCCTTCAGATTATTTCTAAATGATTTTGAACATTGCTAGAGACAATCTACATACTTGCTTAAAAATACTTGTACTTTTAAAATACTGAACATCAGTGCCTTTGTCAACAGTAACCGAAAAGATGAACCAAACCTGTGTTTACATACCACATATAGAATAGAAACATGCCACAGAATGGTTTGGGTTGGAAGGGACATTAAAGACCATCGAATTCCAACCCCTGCCATGGGCAGGGACACCTCCCACCAGAGCAGGTTGCTCAAAGCCCCATCCATCCTGGTCTTGAACACCTCCAGGGATGGGGCACCCACAACTTCTATTTGCAATCTTTTTCAATCAATTTGATTTAATCTAACCAAGTTTTAAATACGCAAGCCCTAATTGAGCTTAACATAGCTACAGACAGTTACAAGCAGTAGTAAATATTAGTAACTGTTTTCCATGATTTGTAGAGACTATTGAGACAGAAAAGTGAGACTATGGTTTCAACTTACTTGATTTCTCCCTTGGAACGATTCTTAATATTCATCAGTTTCCATCCTCCTACTTTACTGGCATAATTCAGTCAATACTGCAAAGATATTCCTTGTTATGCATAATTTTCTCAATATAATTTTTTTTCTTATTATGAGAATGTAGAATATCTAATGAGGAATCTTAGGTGCAAATCCAGAAATACTCCCACTGAAAAAAAATCACAAGAGGCCATAAAGTTGGTTTAGAAGCACATTGGAAACGGAGTTAATGTATTTTTCCACTTCAATATCATTCTGTTAAAGGATTTAGAAATCACTAGATAATTATTCTGAAAATTTTTTTCCTCTTTTGATGTTTTCCAGAAGGTCGAGGGAAATGATCCTTCCCCTTTGCTTAGCCCTGATGAGATACATCTGGAGTTCTGAGTTCATTGCTGGGCTCCCCGGTACAAAGGAGACATGGACATATTGGACTGAGTCCAGTAAAGGGCCATGAACAGGATAAAGAGAGGCCGAGAGAGCTACAGCTGATCAGTCTGGAGCCAGACACTTCTCAGTGGTGTCCATTTAAAAGATAAGAAGAAATGGGCAGAAACTGAAATACAGGAAATTAAATTTAAATATTAGAAAATTTTTTTTTACTCTAAGGGTGGTTGAGCAGTGGAACAGGTTGCCCAAAGAAGTTGTGGAGTCTCCATTCTTGGAGTTACTCAAGACTGACTGACCACAGTCCTGGGCAGCCTGTTTTACTCAATTCTGCTTGTATTGAGCATGGGGTTGGGGTGGGACTAGACAAGCTCCAAAGGTGTCTTCCAGCCTCAACTATTCTGTGATTCTGTAAAACTGATTTAAATGAGAATCTCAACAGTCAAGAATGGGATCTCTTCCTTCTTGTGATACTGATGGTTTAGCCCTGAAACAAAATACCATATGTTTTGCAGTTCTTATATAGTTTCCAAAAGCCTACTGAATGGCCTCATAATGCCAGTTTATAATTTGCCTTTTAGGACACCATGATAAACAGAGCACATGCACATACAGACTCTATATCTATGTTAGCAAATTAATTATGAGGTTCTCTGGCACTGAGAGAAACTGGAATGAAATGATCCGTATTCACACTGTTCAACTGTCCTACCTTCCAAACAGGATGGCCCCATCCCAACTGCCTACTGGAGTGGTCCTTGGCTGATGCTTGCTCCTGCACCATGCCCAGGAATTGTCTGGGATGGGGCTTGTTGGCTTGGGCTAGAAATATGTTGGGACCTTTTTGACAATTTAACAGTGTAAGTGATCAGTTGCCAGCCCTTGGGAACATTTCCTGGTACTGCATAATTTGTAAGTGTAGAGTTACCTATGCAGGCCTGTGTTCTGTTTTTTAAACATTGTTACCTTTAATTGAAAGATAAAGGCTAAAATTGTATTAATTTAATAAAATATCCCCCAAATTAAAGCAAAAAATGTAATCCCTATCCTCATTTCCCTGCCATTGACTGACAGTTTCATGGTCTGGATCATTCTTCAGGTTTGTGCCAGAATATTCTTGGAGGCTTTTTGTAGATCAGGATCCTTCCCCTACATGAGTTTTCTCCAGAATCACAGAGGTTCTTCTCTCTGAACCAGGACAGCTTGTCTTGAATTTGGCTGGTTCCTCAACAAGGCCAAGCTCCCTCCTGGCTCCCACCAGGAGCGACTGAATTCCCAAGTTTTCCTGTCTTCTGCTCAGAAACTTGCTGTGTGGGCCCATTTTATATGTCCCCGCTGGTGCCATGGCTTCTTTGTTTTGCCTCTGGAAATTCCATGCTCTCAGAGCATTTTTTTTTTCTTGCAAATTAACTGGCTTCCTGATTTAGGCTTCTCCTTTGAATACTAACTATCTAATGAATATAGCCATTAATTACCTTCTTTTGTACCCATCAGTCTGGTGGGGATTTTCTGGAGCAGTGGTTCTCAACCTTTTTTTATCCATAGAAAATGTAAATGTTTTAAAAAGAAGCAAAAGATGGCTTAACTCTTTCAAAAAATATACATGGTTCATCATATGCAGTACTACTGTAACAGCTCTTGTTTTCAAATAAAACACAGTTAAGCTAAAATAAACATCCATTTATTGTTTTTCTTTTCTTCCATTTATTTGTTTGTCTAGCTGTAAACATATATGTGTATATTTTTCCCTTCCTAAAACTCAAATGTATTATTATTTTGTGAATTGCCTTTTGATGTCCTATGGACAGTCAGGGATCAAAGAACGGAAGGAAATTTTTTAGATTAGTTGGGAAAAAATGAAGAAATCCACATGTGCTGGGAGTGTTGAACTAAATGTTGTACATGAGCACACAACTGGATGTCTAAAGATATTCTTAAATCTAAAAGTGTAAATAAGGGCATATAGGACTAATTATAAAGAAAGGAAACAGGTAAAGAGAAAGAGAAAGAGAAAAAGAGAAAGAGAAAGAAAAGGAAAGTGGAAAGCAAAAAGAAGAAGGAGAAGAAAGGGAAAGAGAAAGGGGAAGGGGATGGGGAAGGGAAAAGGAAAGGGAAAGGGAAAGTCGGGAGGGATCATAATAAGCAATAGTTTTTTTACACAGTCTAGATAGTATCTTTATTTGCAATTCGTACATCTCTATACAAATTGCATTTGTATGGGCAAACAAATATTTACAAGCAGAACTGAAAAAACCCGTGAGTATATTTCAGGCAGTTTTTCAAAAATCTGATTCGTCAT
The DNA here is from genome assembly GCA_025769975.1 of Gallinago jamesoni. Classification (NCBI taxonomy): domain Eukaryota; kingdom Metazoa; phylum Chordata; class Aves; order Charadriiformes; family Scolopacidae; genus Gallinago; species Gallinago jamesoni. The sequence continues at coordinate 99,123,539 of JAOQGH010000023.1, read as the reverse complement.
GGTTATCAATAGTAGCTTGGAACAAAATTTACTTTGTCTAGATTCTAGGTTATAATTTTCCTGTGAAAATATTGTTTGTGAATATCTGCTTGCATTATAACCAATTTTTGGTGTAACCATATTTCTATCCTTTGTGGCAATTTGGATGTTCTTGGCAAGGTATTTACAGCACGTAAAGATTGTTTGTTTTTCTCAGCTTGAAGTTAGCTCACAGGTTTCTATCTCTGTTTCTCCAATCCTTTAATTTCCAAGATTTTTTTTTCTGTAGAAAAAAGGTTTCTGTACACCTTTGGGATAACTAAGCTTGAGGTTGAAAACCTTAATCCAGAAAACATGGTATGTGGCATTCCATTCTTAAAGTTGGATACTCTTGGGACAAGAAGGTCCTTGTGCACTCCCAGTCTGCCAAAAATAGGTGATTATTGTATGATTCACAGGGATGAAGGCTGAGAAGTCAGCAGATTTTATGAGATGCAGGCAGTGGGAAATGCAAATCTATTATAGTTTAATATTCTGTAGGCAGTATCGTGTGATATTGCTTCAAGTATGTTCATTGACCTGGTCAGTGCGGTGAAGTTGCTGAACAACCATGGTGTGAATAACTACAGGAAGCCAGCAGATCAAAGAACTATCCACTGTTTTAAAAGCTCTTCTCAGGAGAGAAAAGACTGGAATATGGGGTCAATTCTTAGGTGGCAGTCCTGTTGAGAACAGAGAGTGATGGAAGAGGATCCTCCGGTGAAGGAAACCAAAAGGTTTTTTTCCTTGTAGGGGCTGCCCAGTGCATCTTTATTCTCCACCAAAATCAAAACTTCTGTTGTGTCCTCAGAGTCTTCAGGCCTTGTATATCTAATCTACCTGAATTTTTAAAATTGTTTATTTTTGTACCAGGAAGCTTGGTGTCAACCCTTTAGGTGAACAATGCTAAAAACGTGCTCCCTCTGGAAGAATGATGCAGTGTGGTTTTGTCCAAAGACAGAGCCTCAGTCTCTTGCCTGCTGAGGTTCACACATTCTCAAACTTGTACCTTCTTTTTCTCTCTATATGGGTGAAAAGGTCCGAGAAGAGAAACTGTGTTAAGTCAGAGAATCTGTTAGTAAACTCCCAGTATAGCTGCACAAAATGATCAGCAGATGTAACCCAATTAAATGCAGCAATTTCACAGTGCACTACTGCTCACCAGAGAGTATATACACATATTCTCCGAGTAGTCAGCCAAACCGTTCTGTACCAGCACTTGCAAACTTCTCCTCAGGAATATTTAACATTTGGCTAGAGCTCCTCAAACACAAAGGGAAGATGAGAGGGAAGGGAAAAAGCAAAGGAACATAGTGCAATGAGAGTCAATTAGTAAGTAACTTCAATTTGTCTCTTGAACAAAAAGTAGTAGCTTCACAAGTGTGCACAGAAAAAGTTGCAGTTATAACATAACTGGAAGGTTAACTATTTAAAAGGTCATCTCAAGGAACATTTAGATTAGGCGGCCTTTCTTCTTCTGTTCAAAGCTCCTGCTGCTGGTTTATGAGTCCAAAGTGACGAATCAAGATATTCCTTGTTTAATGTGATTGTTTTAATAGCTAAGCCATTTCTAACTTTGCTTTTATAGATAGTATGGCTCCAGTCTCTGCTGATCTTAATGCTCTTTTGCTTACCCATATGTGTCTGTCATAAAAGTAAGTATTTGGCTATCAGTTACTGGGGTGAGGGAAAAACACGCCCAAAATACTATGGCTGGTTGCAGGGCTGAAGTTAAACATTTCACAGCAATGCATTCAGTACTAGACATGCTAGAAAACATCTTTATTCTAATAAATGGTTTTTGAAACTTCTGATTATGTGAAACTAAATTTAGAAACCACCTTTGCTTAATAATTTCCTTTTTTAGTTGAAGCTCCATATCTTACCTACATTTATATGTTGTGATTTTTGTCCTATTCATCACCCAGACAATTAATCTTAGGAAGGCTCATCACAAAATGTGAAAAGCAGGATTTCTACTTTTCCCAGCCAGCGAAGACAACAATTTAAAGTCATGTATCTTCTGTTCATGTATCTCCTGCTGGAATTACTTATTGGCAGTCATCTTACAAACATGGGACTCAAAAGAAGATCACAAAATATTTGTGCAAATTACAAAGGTCTTCATAAAGGATATAGATAATATTCTCCTGTGCTTACTGTCCCTTAGCATGCACTGGCTAGGACTGCAACTTTCTGCAAAGACAAATCTTTTGCCTGCAGTTATGTGGCATGATACCATATACGAAGAAAAAGACATAAGAAAAGAGCCCAGATCCCTGCAGATCTCTGTTGCTTCATTCTAGTTGTCTGAGGCAGATGTAAACCAGTAACCTCTTGTCAGAGCCTTGATTGCATCAGTGGTGCTCAGTTGCTGCTTAATTGACACACTTTATGACATTCTGAACACCGCATGGACTAGGAGTCACAATACTACATCTGGGGAGATGAAACACCAACAGACAAGGGTTTCTGTCCTGAATTTTGTTTCTGTACAGTGTCCTTGTTCTATAACCACTCTTTTCTGTAAATAAATCACATAACACTCACTTCCCAATAAACTGGTATTTACCAGCCTGAGGTTATCAACACTATGTTTTTTCCTCATTTCTTTATGTCCATGCGGTAAAGTCCTAGTATAAATTTTATTTTATCCTTTACAGACCTCTGTTTCAGTTCATTTATGTGACTAATTTGTCTAAATAGCCTTCAGTTTGCCTTGGAACTTTTTCAGCTGAACAGGATAAGAAAATAAAAGAACGTATATGATCTATTTAAATAATTGCCCCTTAACATCTCTAAAACTAAGCAGAATATTTTTCTAAGGAGCAATAATGCCCAGTACTCATTTTCTGCCTATTTTTGTCCTTTGTCCTCATTTCTGTAACTGAGCCCACTGTCATCTGGTAGAAATATTTACCAGTTGGATCTGAATTGGCCTGGTAACAGTGAGAACACATCTGGAGTCTAGACTCAGCGGCTCTATGGGCAGGGTCATATCTCTGTGCTACATCAGCCCCAGCGCCTATTTCTGTTTACATAGGTGGTGGTGCGGCATCATCTGTTTCAGCTGTCAGACACCGCCAGCCCCTCTCCCCCTGCTCCCCCCAGCCACCAAGGGACCAGCCCCCGCCCCTTCTCCATGACCCTCTGCCGTCCCACCACTATCAGCTGGAGACGGGAAGCAGGGGACCTCTGGCACGCACAACGGGAGAAGAGGGGGAAGAAAACCCCTGGAACCTATAAACTCCAGTATTATCAGTGTATCGGAGCCATACTTCAGCTGCCTGGGACTCGGTTGAGAGGGGTACCTTTGATACGGGAGGAGGCTGCATCAGATATGCAGGGGACAGCATAATTTCTTGGTACTCGGGGAAGTGTGCTCTAAATTCTTTAAGAACTCTTTTAGTTTGATTTTTATTCCTCCTCTCCTAATTAAAAGCGCGTGCTTCAAATCCTTGGACTTCAAAACTAGAAAGTGTACTGCTGTTTACCTCAAGGAAGGGACTAAAACAAGCATAGAAATTGTATCATGGTACAATATGTAGTAAGAGTTTGCTATGACAAGAATCTTGTCTCATAACAACCCCGAGGTACTTGAATTTCTGTAATGTGTGAGGCAGTTTGTATGTGTGTATTTGTATACGAGTCAGGATGTTTTGGGACAAAAAGCATTATACAGGAATGCTTCAGTATTGCTTCTTTAAAACTGTATAATGGAAATTTCTTTTCATCATTCTTTGCAAAAAAAAAAAAAAAAAAAAGCAGCAAAACAGTCCCAAACAGTAGGAACTGTCTAATCAAAATAATATTATGTACAGAGAGGATCACACAGTATTGTGATGCCTACTTCTCTCTAGAGAAGTTGCACAACGCACCTCCAGGGCTGTATCACGGGGAGGTATGTACAGCTTGAGCTAATCACTAGGACCACTGGTGAGAGGGAGGTAACACATTAGATCTTCTGTGGATTGGCACAGTATGTCACTTATAACACATCTTAGCAATGTGGTATGGTGTATTAATGTTGCTCTTAAAACCACAAGCAAATATTTACAAGTAGAAAAAGGTGGCGTCTCTCTGTTTCATTCCACAGTGTGCAAGCAGGTCCTATTAACACTAAGAGGAACTATATTCACAGAGAAAAATAATAGACCAATTTATACAATCACACTTTTATCAGTAAACACCATGTCTTCTGTATATACTTGGAGCTAATCTGCTCGAATGGGAACAAACACACTTTGTGAAGGAGTGTGCTAGTCTACTGTTTTTCATATAATCAACAAAATGGGAAACTAAGCTTTAGTTGCTGGGCTAAATTCTGTCATTGTCACTAAGAGTTGTATGATATTCTTCAATGTAATGGAGCTGCGTAAAGTTCATGACTTATAAAAAGGCTTGCAATGTATTTCGATATCGGTGACATGGCAAAAAAATGAGAAGTAATCCTACTTGACTCTCAATCTGCAGAGCAGGCAATATTTGTATAATTTCAAAGACACTTTTTTCTCATAAACTCTGAATAAAATTTTGGAAAGTGAGGCTTGTTGGCTTAATTCGCTCGTGTTCGAGATGGTGTTAATAGATGTTTTTACTTTAATTGGAGCAAAGCTTACCTAATGCTAAGTATTTTGGAGAATGCCTCAGCATCACTTTAAAAGTACCACCTTTCAAGTACATTTTTTCCAATAAAATGATGTAGGTTTAAAACTACAGGCCAAAAATTATCAACTCTACAAAAGATCTGTGTATCAGGTTTGAGTTTTTCTTTCAAACACATTGGTTCGGAGACACTGACAAAACAAAGCTAGTCAGATCCTCCATAAAAGAGAAAGCGTAATTCAGATCTTCAAATATTATGGCTCTTGGATGTAATATTTTCCTGTATAAAAATGGTGAAAATTACATTATAATACAAGAGGTTAGTTTGCAAAATACAAACCCCATAAATTACTTGAGCATGTTTTTATCATACATCATATCATCTCAATATTTCCATGAATTTCTGTGATCATTCCACTTGGGTGTTTTAAGGAGGCACTCAAAAAATTACAAGAAGGAGAATAGTTAAAAAATAATTTTTAAAATTATATATATATATAATTTTATAAAATATATATTATATATAATACATATATAATTTAATGGAACATTAAATTCGTAGACAACATGTAGAACTAGATGGAGGACTATGGTTCAGGTCACAAAACTTACTTGTGATAAAGGTCTGAAATTATTGTAAAATACTGAGAAATACTCATTCTCTAAGATAATTTTAGTATCACTGAAAACACTTCCAGATTAGTGTAGAAAAAAAGTTGGTTGTCACCAGAAAACAAAGAGGAATATATTTGGAATTAATCTTTTAACTTGGTATTCATCAGACGGCGTTAATAGCATCACAGGTAAGAAGTGTTTAATGGTGCTATTTGACCAAGAGTGCTCAGTGGATGTAGAATTATCTGTCCACTAATTCTCACCTTCTATATATGGGCTTTGCTAGTGACAAGTATGAAAAGATCTTAAGATCAAAACCAGTTCTTCTACCTTTGGGTGAATGAAGGAGGACTGACTTCCTTCCTAATGTTGTTACAAACAACATTAAATTTGCCTTTCTCTTGAAAACACCAATTTTTGACTCTTTACTTTTCCTCCCCTTCGTCCTGTGATGAGAAACTCAGAAAAGAAACATTCTGTACTTTTTGAACACACATTGTATGGAGGTGTTAGAAGATCATATATATATATATATATATATATATATATGTGCATCATCTCTGAATCATCTTGGAGAGAGGAAAATACACTTTGCAATGTGTGAAGGAAAATTTTTGGTCTGACGTGGTCAAATTTTTTGTGCTTGACACTGAAAAGGGACCAAATTTTCTGAAGTATTGAAGGGCCTTTGCAGTCCTCATTGTAACATCTCTGGGAAGATTTTCTAGAAAGATTGGCACCTAGGGCGTAAAAAAGCCTGACAACTTGTTTTGGCATTGAAAAGGAAACTGAGAAGTTTAGAAACCTAAGTCTGAGGACCTGCTAGAAAGTATACACTGGTTATTTTGAGTAACGATGAAAAGTTACCTTGCTTGCCTTACAATTTCCTAGAAAAGTCCGTCTTTAAATAAATGGAGTTAAAATTATCTTCTAGAAGTAGGGGTGGTATGAAATTACTAAAATTAAAAGTCTGAACCAGAAAATAGTACGTAACACTTCCTCAGGAATAACCGCTTTGTGGTGGAACTGCTTGGTTACGAGACGGAAATCTCCATGATCTGTCTTCAAAGAATGAGCTCAGGTAATATGTCTGCAGGTCTGAAATGTTTGGAGAACATTCAGGAGACAGAAAGCGAATGGACAGAGAATATGATCTGAGTTTCAGATGTTCTGCTGATGCAGCCGACCACCTTCAGTCAAGTTATTCTCTCACAGACTTTGTCCTGATGTTCTAATCTCAGCTTCATACCCATATGTATATTTTCCCAGGCATTATTAGCAACAATGGGGTGAGCCACACAAGGGCATAGGTTAGTGGGAGGAAGTTATAATTGTTTAGCTTTTAGGACAAGACGATTAGAAAAAGAAATCTGACAAAACTGAGAGCTTTGAAAAGAATAGCCATGAGCAGAATAATTGCACAAAATTTAATGGTCTCATTTGGTCAAATGCAAAAGAATCCAAACCAATTATAATGAATGGTGGGAGAGGGAAACAGTGACTTTCTAACTTGATGGTTGTGGCATAGTAGGCATGCTTATTTCTAGGCCACCATTGCAAATCTGGCTCAGCTAACAAGGGTGGAAAATCATAGCTGTGTAAGAATTGCTTATTCTCAGAAATGACATGAAATGAGTCAGACATCTCAGTCAGATTTCTGAGGGTAAACCCCTGTGTATTTAAACCTAACACCACAATGGACAGCACATGGCACTTGGCATCCACCCCGCACTCTAAGTGGGACACAGGGATGATATTAGCGTGGTAACTTCTAGAAGTAATCATATATTTTGGGGTTTTGCTCAATCTTGCAAAAGTGGAAAGAAACTTGAATTCAAAGCACCCAAAAGTAATGAGCTTCCCAAAAGACTTCAGATTACATTGTTACTCTGGTGATTTTTACTGTGGATAAATTCATGAAATGGAGAGGGGGTTGTGAAGATAGTAGATGTGGCCGTAATTTTGGCCTGCTATAGAAAGTATGGAACCAGATGTGGAAGTTAATGTAGGAAAGGAACACTGAAGGAGCATAAACATATGGCGAATAAAATAAGACCTTTCTGTCTCATATTTATGAAGAAGTCACATGTAAGAAAATGAACTTCTAAGAACCCTCTGTGAGCAATGAAATAAGAGAGTCTGAAAGAATGAGTCTGGGACTGATCCTATTAAATAAACTTCAGTGTCAAAGAGCATCGTGGGCTGTATTGCTCAAGAACAATAAATCCTATCACAAAGATTTCTGCCGCCAAGATTTAGTATCTACAGTATGTTGCAGATACTGCTGGATCAGCTCTAGCCTGCAGACTGGCTGATAGTTCTTTGAAAAACAGGGATTTTTTTTGGTCGTCAGTTCCACTGAAAAGTTACACTTTCCATCAAAAAGATTTGAAATCCATTACATTTCAATCAAAATGACACTTAACTGCATACAGTTTTCCCCTAGGATTCCTTTTGCAACAGTAGCAATTACACAGGTAAAGACTCCTGGTCCAGAGTCCTTACTCTCATAAGTAATTCACCTACTGTAATTTAGTTCAGATGAGAAAAATATTAGTTTCGTATAAATTGGAAAGGATATGGCATTTCTACCATTACATTATTTAAAAAAAAATCATGAAATTCAATGGGAATTTAAATTGTGAGGGAGATCTTGTTTTTACATTTACATGCATGTGGATGTTGGTGTAGGGACGGAACTTGAAGGCAAAAGGAACCCACAGTATTTTTAGTTTCACTGATAAGAATACCAGAAGAGAGACAATTACTTTTAATTTCTTAGCTCATATTTGACTCCTTTAATTGCATATATTCTCATGGAAGAATGATACATGTGATAGAAATTCTTTGTTGAAATAATATGTCAATTATTATAAAGTCATATTCACTTTAGAAATTAATCGACATCTAACATATGTTCACTCAAGGTTCTGAGTTGAAAAAGGTGCTGAAAAATTGCTTGTTGAAATTGCAGTTGAAAAATGATGCATGAAGAATGATCATGAAAATAAAATTAAAAAAAAAATTGGTCATAATAATCTAGTTCAATTTTGACTTTCCTCAGTCACTAAACGCAAAACATCTCAATTTACATAACCCACAGATTTTGCTAAAACCCACAGGTTTTTTATTATTTTTAATTTATTTAATTTATTTATTAAATTACAACAATAAAAAAAAATCTAAACCCTGCAATATATGTAAAACACAAGCCAGTAATATAGGACATATGTTACAGCAATGTTGACACATGAACTCTTAATGGAATTTTACATTTGAAATTCTATCAGTTATTCATTTTCTACTGATTTAACACAATGAGCTCCTCATGGTTTCTAGACTTTGTCCAGAAATGAATTAGGTATGGATGCCTCTTAATCTCTTAAAGAAAAAGATGGGACTTAAAATTTTCTTGGGCACTTTTAAAAAACAGCAGATATGCAGGAAGAAGAGGAACTCAATATGAGCAAGAGATGAAATCTTTTGTTTTATCTTTTAAGGAGGGAGATGTCATATATCACAGGCTATACAAATATACAAGAGAAAGAGGTGGAAATGCTGAATACAGGGAAAATTTCCTGATTTAGAAAGCATTTTTGCAAGAGCAAGTGAGAATCAATATTATGTAGTCTCTCTGTTGTATATATAAAAGCTTTTGATGACAGAAATTTGGATTGTAAGCCAGCTGGAGAACAATGAAGTTGCTTCTTTCAAAATTGTTCTTATTCCTTTTAGGGTAAGAAGGATGCGTAAAATCTCAACTGCTATGATCATTAAGTTGAACTCAATATTAGCTTCCAAGTTCATCCTTGCTAGGCTAAAGAATACCTTCTTGCTCATTATTTAAGCCTCACAACAACAACCACCCCAAAACTTGACTTTGCTTCAAAGACGGTAGAGGGTAAAATTCTAGTCAGCAGAGTTTTATTAGTGAGAAGTGGACTTCAGCTGCCTCAGGGAAAAGGCTTAGACAATAATGGTCTGGATGAAAATTACTTTCCAGGACTTCCTAACTCTTGGGTCTAGTGTGTGTCAAGCCTGTATCCACACTCTGTGTTGGAAGGAGCCCCAAGGAAGGGTTATTTCACACACAGAATCAAGGAATCACAGAGTGGTTGAGATTGGAAGAGACCTCTGGAGGTCATCTGGTCCTACAGCATGTTGCCCAGGACCATGTCCATACAACGTTTGACTGTCTCCAGGGACGGAGATTCTGCAGCCTCTCTGGACAACCTGTTCCAGTGGTCAGCACCTTCACAAAAGTGTTTCCTTGTGTTCAGATGGCACCTCCTGCATTTCAGTTTGTGCTTGTTTCCTCTTATCAGTGGGTCCAGACCGTGGCTGAAAAACAGGGAAGAGAGGTCTGACCAGAGCCTCCACGTGCAGAACAGGCAGATAGGGCTTCAAAGCAAGCCTTGGTGAGCATGGTCATACAGCCTGAGGAGCCATGTCCATATTTGTGATGGGAGTCTTGCTCATTCTGCTCCATCACATTGGAGCCTGAACTTCTGTTAATGCACACACAGAGCCACCGCGAATGCATACAGGACAGCAGGGCCATCATGGTAGTGCCAGTGAACTGTTCTCCATATATTCCTATGTCTCCTCAACTGAGCAACAGGCTGGGAGGCACCAATGTGGCCTTGAATGGCCAGCAACCTTTCAGAAGAGAAGAACGTTCTAAGAAAAAACACTTCCTCCCTTGTCTTCCCGTTCCTCGTTTCCCCATGCTATTTATGGGGCACCATTCTTTCCTTTGCTTCCATTGTTTAGTTTTGAGATGTTAAAGTAAGTCACTGTTCTTCTTGATGGCTGCTCCCCTGCCATGTTCTCCACGGATTTTTCAGCTCCTCCTGAGCCTTTGTAATACTAGGCCACTTAGAGGCAAGAGATGGGATTTGTTCAGACGTAATGAGTAGCAATTGCTTTTCCATACTTTGTCCTGTTCAGCAGCTCAAAGACTGCTGAACTTATTTAGCGCTTTTATACATGCACCAAATCAATTTTTCAAACATGTTTTTATGTGCTTTGTACTTTCTCATTATTAATATTCAGGTGTCAGTTTCATCCAGAAAGATGAAAAGAAAGTGTTTTGCAGTCCAGTGGAGCTTTGTCCCCTTTCATTTCACCTTTCTAAGCAAAACCCATGTTTTGGGTGTTTTACATATTTTGCTGATTTCTCCCCCTTATTTTAATGTGATGGGGTTTTTGTACAAAACCAATCTGCAGAGGCCTGAGAAAAGTCTCTGTTTCTCTTCCTAGAACAAGGTGACTGTTCCTGCTGACCATGATCACTACTGCACCAGCTTTTAGTGGTCCTGTGCTACACTACATTACAGACACCTTTGGTGAAGAACTGAGCATTTGGGCCACTGATTTGAAAGACAAAATAATAAGTAAGCAATTAAAACAAAGAGTGGAATGTGGTCCAAGGGGATGTTGACATGAGAAAAACTCAGAAAGTCTTTGCAAAGTCCTAAGTATTGAACTTACTAGTAACTGATAAACATTATACATATTAAAAAAATGACATTACTAGGCTTTTAATATTGGATATTTACCCAGGGTCTTTTGGTAATAAAGGCATGAATGAGTTATAAATTTTCACAGTTTATTTCATTTCAATATAAATATTATGAATACTTCCTTTAACTAAGACAGGAGTTTTAAAACAAACTCTTTAATCTGTTAGTATGTCAAAAGTCCTGTTTTCACAATGATAAGACATGGTAAATGACAACATAACTCCGCAGAGAAAGCAGTTTTAATCTCTGCGAAACATCAGAGGACACAAACACTGAGTTTGGTATGGAGATTAATCTATACTTTGATTACAGTTTATTTGTTGCTCCCTTTGTTCTGCAGTAAAAGCTCTTCACAATACTTAGACTTTTTCACCTTAAAAATTCTAATTTGGGCTTTTTTCCCTAATATTAGAAGTGTTAATGTCTTAAACATGTGTTTATATATCTATGGACATATGCTATTGAGAGAACCATGACATTCCTTAATATGTGTGCTTCTGGACAAACTTAATTTAAAACTCATTATGAACAGAAAACAATAACTCAGTAAGTCTTACACTTGTTATTTTCTTCAACTATTTGATTAACACTTTCTTCACATTGATGACAAGCAGTGCTTGGCTAGTCTGATAGAACTAGGAACTCATACTAGTTGTCCACCAAATACAGAAAAGGAACAGACTTCAAAATCTGTAGTAATTTGTCATTGTATAACTTCAATCTGGGCTGCTAGAAACTTTCCTAGAAGCAGATTGTTTTCTCTCCATGTTTCTGCTGTCTTCCTTCTTTCTAACAATTTTCTTTCATATAGTAAAAGTAACATTGGTTGAAAACGTAATATAAATAAAAATACTGTAGTTATAATGGAGTCCACTCTTAAAGCTTACAATTATATAGAAATATATTTATATTAAAAATATATATCGTATAATACACTGGACAGAGGATGATAAGTCTTTGAAATAGAATGGCTCTGAATATTTCTTTAAGAGATAAATGGGTAATACCCTAAACCATGTACCTCAGACCTCCAAACAGTATTTGAGTGTTCTGAAATGTTTGGTTAACCTTTTTTCCATTCTTCCCGTTTTTACAAGCTTCTGCACCTCTGGTTTCTGTCTGAGACTAGAAACCTAAGTACCAAAATACCACAACAAAGACAGCGCTCAAGATATTTCAGGCTTGACTTAGAACAGGAAGTATTTAATTCTTTTAAGATTTCCAGTCAAATTTTCAAACACAAGAGCATTCAGGTAAGCAGCCAAGCTGACTGGTACTCTTCAGCAATGAACTCAAATATGAAAACTTTAGAATTTACTCCTTGTAGCCAATAAAGAGATCTATTTATGGACAATTCTATACTGGTATAATGTAATCAATAAAACTCCGTTATGATAAACATTGAATTAGACTAGCTCAATCACATAATTTCTAAGAATTGCTTGAGTGAAGCACACTTTATATTGATTTACAGAAACTACAGATTGCATACTGAAACATTTTAAGAAGTATATTTAGGAGAATACTGGAAAAAGAGTTGTCATATGTATACTCAAACATTTATAAATAGATTGGGCCCTTAAAACACACTTCAGCATTTGACATTTGTGGTATAAAAAGATGACACTGTTTTGGATCATTATTGTACATTTTTTTCTAAAAAAGAAATAAATAACTTCTTCAAGGGAAGGGAATGATCATAAACATTGGCTGCTTATCAGACTATCGTATTTGTCTTCCTTATAGCATTTGCATCATTTCCTAAGCAATGAACGGTAAGGATTCCAAAAAGTACAGTGTAATAAATGCAAGTACCTTCTTTAAATGGTTATCTGAAAAGGACCTGCATGGCTCAGCATTTTATGCAGCTCCAGATACCACTCAAATCAAATCATTTTAACTCTTACTACATTGTAGTATTTTGATTTGGAAGAGTTAGTGTTTGTCTTTCAGGGAGTAGCTGAAATAAGGGATATCTTGGCTAAACAGGTGTTTTGGCAAACATACATAAAAATATTATTTTTTGAACCAACATAGTTTCCTCGACAGAAAAAGTGTATGTAAAGGAGAAAGGGAGTATCTGGTGATTGTGCAATAAGGCCTGAATCCAGAGTTTACCAATGTGCTGAGTCAGGCCTTTGGAACAAACTTTAGAGACAGTTAGAGAAGGATGGCACTTAGTTAGCTGGGAAGACTATTAAGAAAGGCTGGAACGATGACTGCATACGGTTAATTTATCTTCATATGTATAGAGGGAGAAAACTCACGTGTCCAAACAGATCATAAGGCAGATGAAGTTTATTTAAAATATTTTGCCTTTACCTTCACATAGAATCCAACTTCTAATACTGAAACAGAAAATCTGCAATTGCCACATGGAATGCTAAATAGTAAGGAATTAATAAACACATGCAGATTCTGTTGGCACCATTGAATATAGTTCTATCATTTTCTAATGTAAGAATGATAAATACAAAATTCACACAGCAAAGCTTAAAAATTGTCAGAATGTTAAATCAATAATGAGACACAGAATTTACTTTAGATTATGGAGACGACTAAGGAAAAAAAAAAAAATTCCCCATTGGGACATCTATGCATCTCATTTTTTTACCCTGCCAGATCTCCCAGAACAGACTGTAAGCAGACTGTAAGTTAACTAGCTCAAGAAGTTTTGGCTACTGAAGTGCTAAACCTCACATATCTAAGAGATTAAGTTATAAAATGAAATAACTGATCTCTGTAGATCAGTGGGATCCTATGTGAAGCTGCCTTGAAGTGCAAAGAAACTGTTAAAAGCTTGTTGGCCTATATATAACTTCCTTGCTATAATAGCAATAAATTGGTAATCCATCACTAGCACTGATGTAAGAATATTGTGATTACTTATTACTTATTATGATTGCTTACTGCAAAACATTTTAGGATATTCGTTGCTTCCAGTATATTGCAGGTATATTTAGTTATTGTATCAGATCACGTATTTGCAGATAACAATCTGCACGTGTTTCAGATAGCAGATTAATTAAGTAATATCAATATGTTTTCATCAGTGAGGGTCGTGCTTCAGCTCTGCACCCTGATTAAATCTTAAAGCGCTTGATGAAGTATCCATTTTTTACTCTTGAAAAGTGGTTTTATGTTCTATCCCCATGTATCGAACAGCCTAGCGAGCAGCTTCTAGAACCGTCCGGGTATATCAGCTACACATTATCCTCAAGAAGAGAGAGGCTGTGGCTGAAGTACTTTCCAGGGAAATCCGTATTAATAAAGTGATTGATATTTCTCTTTTCTCCCAAGGATCCCATGCTCACAAAGGAGAATCAAAGGTGAATACTTTCAATACCTGAAGAGGTTTAACTTACAATCTTCTAAGGGAAAATGACTTCTAAAAACTCTTGGTTTCTTTGCTTTGTTCTGGTGAAAAACAAGTTCCCAAATAAAGATGTACATTTCTTTCTGAAAAAAAAAAAAAAAAGTTTTCTTTTATTCAGATACTTATAAAAATTTCTGTGTACAATTTCAAAAGTAGCACCAGATTTAGAATGGTAATCATTTCTATGAAAGTACAATATGCAAGGCATACAACATAGATCACAGTATTGACAACGGGCCACAAGACCCAATGGACTAACTCTGGGCTGGTTTTATTCCTCAAATTCTCTCAAAACTGTCCAGACACCAGCACCTCAGTATTGAGCGAAGCACCTAACTACTGTTATACCTTTCTCTAAAGAGGCTTTAGTTATTAGCAAAAGGCAACAATGAAAACTGCTCTGCATGGAAAGCCACAGGAATCAGCTTTTTTTGAAAAGCAAAGGAATTTTAAAGCAGGAAAATAACTGAAAATGTTGAAGTTACTGCAACTGTTCTTGTGCTGAAGTTAGGCACTGGTTTAAGCGCTTTTGCTGGCTTTATCCTACTGAATACTATTATTCAGTTATATACAAGGAAACTGAAAGCAGAGATGAAAATTTCTCCTTTACATTGATAAATATAAGAAACTAACTAAAACTGTCTATTTCTGAACAGATGTTAATTGGCTGTTCTTTTCACAAGAGTCAAACTTGAGCAAATACCAAATTTCCAAGTCCAGCTGAAAAGCAAAAGAAACAGAAATGTTATGAGAGATGTAGAAAACTGCTGTCCAGGCTGGTAGCCAGGCCACCTGAGACCAAACAAGAACAGCTGGAAGCCAGCAGAAATCATTACTGCCTCAGTAGAGCCACAGTCCTGAACTGAATGGTACTGGAGGAATCAGTGAGATGTACTTGAATTACTAGAGAAATCTCAGATAGCTCTTGAAAGTGGAGGAAAAGCTGAAAACCTGATTTTTTTAAAATGAGGCAAGAATAAGGCACACTTTATCCTTTTCAGAAGCATCATTATAAATATCAGGAGCACTAAAATGACCAATACAAATTGCTTCCTGCTGAGATTCCAACCTACTCAGCCTTTTCATTTGAGTGATGAGTGTCCTAACAAGGTATGCAAGGAATTTAAATTGTACCTTGCTGGCAAAATGTTATCATCTCAGAAAAGTATCGATATCTTGGATGAATTACATCATAATAGCAAAATGATGCCATCTAAAATCATTAAGTTACCAGAATGGAATTGAAAGGGTTACATTTTAATATTGAGATTAATGTGCTACTGTATGTAATGTACTACGAAGACTTTGATCATAGTAATGTGGGCTAAACATTTTTCAGAACCCAGCAAAGTGATTGTGCAGTTAATGAAAGGGATTCCTCCATTTTTACTTTTAAAAATGCTGGAAGTGAAAATTCTCAGGCACTACTGCTATAGACTGAGGTCAGCTAGACTCTGCCTAACGCCACTTTAAGCCCATAGAGATAGGATTCATTTCACTGAATGTTGGGCATCCACTCTTGCATTCCAGGACTTACTCCAGACTCCTCTTCTAATGCGAGGAGAACACAGGACAATTTATCTGTTGTTTAGTACCTATTTTTGTTTGAGGTGAATAATGGCAGAAGCATCTTTCTCTTTCCACTGACTTGCTGTTTGTCTGCCTGTGTGTCTCTGTCACAGACTCAGTGATACACATGTGTTAAACTACTGTATCATGTGATAAACCTGCTTCCATTGGAAGCTCTTGTGCATATTGAGCATTACAGATGCTTACATTTGGCCAGATAGAAGCTGAAATCTTAGTGAGAAATTCAGTTTACTTCATATAATTCACATAATTCAACTATCAGACTCCTCTAGGGCACCCAACCCTGTGTGTACTTCTTCCACTGTTCAAGGACCTAAGCAGATGCATCTGCATTTGTCTTTTTGTATAGTCTTTTTGATTTACCACATGAACATATTTTATTGTCTTGGAAGAAACTGATGACAGCAGAGAAATATACTGTTGTCAGTCAAAGCCTCTTAATCTAAATGAAAGAGCTCTTGGCGCTGTAGTCAATGGATGTGGGACTGTGGGAATAAATGGTCAATTCTTTTTCACTTTTGTATTCCTGCTGAAATGTCCATTGTATTTCACTGAAAGTAAAAATGACACATTGCAAAGGCATTGGATTGTCCTATGAAATACAACAATCCACAGCATGTTAACGCATTTTTTTTTCTTTTCATATTGCCCCAAACTGCAAGAAAAAAACCATTGTTTTCAAAAAATAATAATAATCATTCTCAGCAGTTTCTAAGTAATGGAGTCTCCTAACATTTCAGGCTTTTAATTCTGTTTTGTTTCTTCCACTGAGGAGATGGAAAAACCCCTAGATCAATTCAGACTCATTTTTCAAATGTGCTTACTTCCCAAGCAGAAACAAATTACCACCATCTCTCTGAGATTTAATTGCTTTCACTCCAGAAAAACACTCCTTCTGCATAGAGGAATGAAGCAAAAGAAGGAATGCTAGATGAATCAGTAAAGAATGAGTGGTTTTGAGTTGTTTTTTCCTTCTCCTAAATTAACGTAGGGTTACTTGTCAGTTAATATATAGTAATTTTCACATCATGAAGAACTCAGTACGTCCCTTGTTAAAATCAGGAGCTGAAATACCTGTTCACCTACAGAGTTCCAAAAGGAGGTGCTTTTACAGGAAAAAAAAAAAAAAAGGAAAATGAAAGAAAGAGAACAAAAAGAAAGAAACACAAAGGGAGAGAGAGAAAAAGAGAAAGAGAGAGAAAAAAGTGTGGTAGGAAAGCAAGAAAGTAAGAAAGTGTGCTTGCATGAGAGCGAAAGAGAGAAGGGGAGAAAGGAAGACAGACACAAAGAGAGAAAGAAAGAGAGGAAGAAAGAGAAAGAGAGAAAGAGAAAGAGAAAGTGAAAGAGAAAGAGAAAGAGAAAGAGAAAGAGAAAGAGAAAGAGAAAGAGAAAGAGAAAGAGAAAGAGAAAGAGAGAAAGAGGGAAAGAGGGAAAGAAAGAGAAAGAGCGAGAGATAGAGAGAAAGAGAGAAAGAGAAAAAGAGAGAAAAAAAGAAAGAAAGAGAGAAAGAAGGAAAGAAAGAAAGGAGGAAAGAAAGAAAGAGAGAAAGGAGGAAAGAAAGAAAGGAGGAAAGAAAGAAAGAGAGAAAGGAGGAAAGAAAGAAAGGAGGAAAGAAAGGAGGAAAGGAGGAAAGGAAGGAAGGAAGGAGGAAAGAAAGAAAGAAAGAAAGAAAGAAAGAAAGAAAGAAAGAAAAAGAAATTTGATCTAAGTTGAAATATTTCTGAAGCAGTGGATCAAGCGTGAAATAATGGCCCAATCCTGTGGAGCATAAAGGAGCTCAAAGTAATAAGATTTGGTAAGGTCGGAGTCATGATTTTATTTTATTTTTTTCAAATGAGATATTGTTCTTGAAAGTGATGCTGAGCTATAGTAGGCAGTGGTACGAAAGGAAACATCTTGTTTACAAATGTCAGCCAGCAATTAGCGTCATTTAAAGAGTGGAACCACAACTGCTGTTTTTTGTTAGCTTTGAAAACCCCATCTCTTTCTTGTGGCCACGTTTTAAGAGGCAAAGTAGACAGCAAGACTCAAACCAGTTCATAAATAGTTGATTTCATATTTTAAAATCTTGCCTATAACTGTCACCCCCCTCGCGTGGATCACAGATGGTGAAGAACTAATTTGTTACTGTTTGATAACGGCTTTTATGTATCAAAGCTCTTATTTACTACTCTGTGGGGGGAAATGACAGACTAAAAGCAATTATGTGTTTTTCTTTCAGTTTTTCTTTAACCACTATGCTCTTTGGCTTTTTTTTTTTTCCACTCCCGACATGTTTCTTATTTGAAATATAGCATTGTGAATCTTTTACATATGTTGGTTCTCATTTAACCCTCTTTCTGGGTTTTCAAGAATGCATCTGGCCAGGCAGATCAACTGTAATCTTTCATGATTGTTTATAATGGCCCAGTGATAAGTAATAACACTCAGGGGTGTCTCCCGGTAACAGCGTATTACATTTCAGTATTAAAAATGCAAATTGGGACCTTGCTTTTGAAGATTGTCAGGAAAATGTTTCAAGGAGGTAGAATAGCTACCAGAACGCCTGTAAGTGAAATAAACCCCTCTCCCCGCACCATGTGGGGCCTCCTGCCTGCAGGTTTTCTGAAGGAGCCCCTCACCCCCTGCTCCTTCCCCCAAAATAAATAAATAACTGAAGAGACTTTCCTCTGTACATGGTATTAAGTAACTGATGTTAAATCTTTGACTCTGGAAAGTCATGAACTCCCACATCTTCCCATTTTTTTTCCTCACCAGCGATACGCAAACCACTCACTTGGTGTTGCCACCAAGGCCAATTTTGGTCTGGGTTGTACTTTTTGGTGTTGTGCTGCAGCAGAGCTGATGAGGCTGAGGGGATAGTTTCTGCACATATCTTTATTTTGAATAAACAAAAGAGGTTCTGATTTGGTGATAATGAGGGCTGATTTGTTAGTGAGTTTCATTAATGTAAATCAGTGGGCCTGTTTGTATGCTTAAAGTTTAGGGTATATGTGAACACCATGGTGAATTTGGTCTTTAGTGTAGAATTTGACCTACTGAAGAAAGAGTTAAATTTAAAGGCAAAAGAATGTTATTATAGATAGGAAAATTCAATATAGCAATGTAATATCATAATTATGGTTATAGGCTGAAGGAAACATTGCCTATTGCCACTGAAATCAATAGGAGTTTTCCCACTGAAAGGGAAATGAAATGAACTTAAATGAAAGGAGTAAGTCACCATGGAAAAAACTCATGGAAAGATTACCAGCTTTTTTTTGTCTCATTGCATCCTTTAAATTACCTCCTGGCTCTCTTTGCCTGATTCACCATCCTTTTCTTCTTCCATACTATGCCCACATTGGCATTAGGAGGTGCCTGTTAACGTCAGTGGGGTGCTTGGGGAACAATATACTGCTGAACATAAGGAAGGACAGAAAATTCTCACCAAATAAGAATATACAGAGCATCAACTTCCCTACTCTCTGAAGCCTGCCTTTTAACCAAAGCTTAGACTAGCATGAAGAAAAATCAAGGAAATGCAGGAAAGCAGAAAAGGAGAGAAAAAGAGCAATCAAATTTAGGAAGCTAGCGTGCCTGTTTAGAGATGAAACATCACAATATAACCCCTCTTACAACCAAAATATAGGAGTAGCACTTATTTCCTTGCTTTAATACCAGAAACCTTCAATAGAATCCATAAATCACTTCCACATGTTTTTGAATAAATCTCTGTCCTGTATTTTACAAATTGCTTTCTCAAGACACAGTTTGAGTAAGGTCACCAGTCCTTCCCTCCTCTTGTTTGACTTTCTCAGGGTGAAATTCACCCCTGGCAGTTGTCAAGAACAAGACCTGTGTCGCCGAACTCCTGCCTAAGCCAATTGATTTCCAGTGAGAGCTATATTTAGGCTAATCAGGTCCACTGTGTCTGGATGTGGCAATGAAATAGCTGAAGCATGCTCTATCAGGCCCCATTTGAAAATGCTGGCCCAAGTGTGCCTGTCATTTCTGCTGTATTTCAGACTCTCCATCATTTTGATAATTATACAGCTTGGAAACTTTTTTTCTTTTTATAGTCTTTGAAACTATAATGAAGTCTTCAGTGCTGCCAACCCAAACCATCCAAAAATCTTGAATTGGGCTTGAAATAATCATGAGATTGGCCTGAAAATCATGCAACTGAAAGTACTTGGCTTCTTTTTATTTGCCTTCTGGTTTTGAGTGTTTAGGGTGCAATGGGGTCACATTTGCAGGGTTTCCTCTGTGTCTGTGTGGGCCATAAATGTAATCTTTTTATAAGACAACTGAAATTCCTTGGGTACTCACATGACTCCAGGAGCTGGGATTTAACAGGGGCAGAAAAAAAAAAAATCCACTGTGTTTGGGCTTGTGATAAAATTGGAAGCCTTGGCAATACAGAGCGTCTCACATTCAAAGTTTGTTTATAAGGGAATATAGTTTGATGAAGAGAGAGAACAGAGTTCCCTTCTGTTCTCTTCTGACTTGAGAGAAATTCTTCCCAAAGGGTGAACTTCACTTCGCAGAGCCAGCACAAGGCCTATTCAGCATCTGAAGTGATGCATAGACCTGGCCATGGCTCTCTTTATATGAATTTACTTCATGCTACATTAAGAGAAGCTGCAGAAGTTATTGTAGCTCAGATAGTTTTATGTTCACAAGGAAAAAAAGAAATTCTTTATAAAACTGCCCATTATCAAGGATTTGGAAGCAAAGTCCAACAAGGAGGGGTACAGGACTGAAAGCCCTTGTGAAAGAGGGTGAAGGTGGCCCTTGAAGAGGGGAGGGAGCTGGGAATGGAAGCATATGAGCCATTTGGTATAATTAAAGGTAGGAATCCAGTTTTAGTACATGCTTGTGGAGTAGGAGGCATGGCTGGAGATTCAGGTAGGAGCAGCACCTGGAAAAGTAAACAAGCAAAGATTTGATAATAAAAAAACATTCCTTCAAGTTCCCCTTTCTCACTTCTGTCATATGCTGGACATAGATATTTGCCTGTAGGACTGAGACATTAAAGCTGGGATTCATTTTATCAGTTAAAAATACTACAACACAAGAAATTTAAAGTGGAATTCACCTTGTCCTCCTTCTATATGTGTGCTAGTTCCTTGGTAAGCAAAGGAAATTAACAGATACTTCTGGGGTGCAAATCATCTTGTCCTCAAACACACATCTAGAACAGATTGGATAAACTGAAAAATAAAAATGCTTTTTATTTCCATTGGCTATGTAGGAAACTCAAGTTGATAGATTTTAAGAAGATTAGTTAAGAACCAGAGTATTGGCAGTTCAGAAGTCTAAAGTTAAGAATTTTCTCCATGTTTTGCTTAAGAAAAATCTTAGCTGACATCTTTTTGAGCAATTCAGGATATGACTGTAAATGTTCTTGGTGCAGCAATATGTGTGTAAGTGTATGTGCACATGCACAGGGTGTTTGGATAAGTTTTGCTAATGTCTAAACTGGGAAGTAACAAGAGTAGGGAGTATATTGTTGCTCCTGGAGAAGACTCATTGAACAAGACTGAGCTGCATGAAGGAGGAGATAAAGGTATGGCTTTGAGCCATTTATATATACTACACGATAAGTGTCTGGATATTGAACAGTGGCCATACTCCGGGATCCACCTGTCCAAACCAGTCCTAATGTCCTAATGTCTCAGGCCTGTCTGTAATGCTTTAAAATCATTTGACTGGTTTTGCTTTACTTCTGTGACTAGCGACACTTTTAAGTAATGCACCATTAGTGTCTCTTATCCCAGTTGTGTATGCCTTAAAAATTGGCAGTGTTTTCCCTCAAAAGGTATCAGATTCAATTTAAGTACAGGATTTAGAGTGTGCCAAGCCAAGTACTCTTTGCCAGCAATTTGACATCCTGAACAAATAAGGTTTGAATTCCTGCTCTGAAAGAGGAAAAGGATCATTTAGTCTGTTTGAATATCATTTAGAGTAGGATAGCTTTATTTTTTTGATACAGCAGTAGTGTCAAGTGTTGATTCTGACAGATTTATTGAACTGATGGTTGTACATTAAACATGCAGCTTTAGACATAGCTTAAATATATACTCAATCTTTCTATAAAATCTAAGGTATGAAAATACCCTATGATAGGTAGATTATAAATGCAACATAAAATAAATGATAGCCAAGTGTTTTCAAGGCAGAGTTTTTCCAGCACAGCTATGGCAGAGGGTAAGAACAGAGACCAGGGAGATCACACACAAAGGAAAAGATCCACAGGAAGACATAGGTATTTATTTGCCAATTTAGGCACAGAAGTAAAACTTCATATTTTTCAACCCCTGCCTTCCTCCTTCCCTCTGTTTCAGCTGTTGCCCATCTTTAGGGAGACACAGTTTCAGTCTGTAAAATTTCCCGTGTGCTTTAATTTCTGTTGCAGAGAGAATAAAATATTGACAGTGCCTGCTGCCCTAAATAACCCTAACCTGAGTATGTGTCTGTGGAGCAGTGGGATGAGAGACAGGCAGTCAAGTGAGAAGGTACCTTCTTGAACCTGAAAGAAGTGTCAATTTTAATATTAAAGTGGTAATCCAGGTTAATAAGCACCACTTCTTAATCAGGGTAATCAGCTTTAAGTAGGGAGCCCCACCAACTGACCGTAGTGTTTCTGATCAGAAAGTTGGCTTAGTTTACAGCTATGTTAGTTTACAGGAACTCCACCAGGAGGAGGTATGTGGATGCTCTTAGTGTCCAATGTCTGGTGAGAAACAAAATGTAGGAGTAAGGGGACAAGCTGAGCCAGGCTCCTCTCCTAACGCTCTGAGCCCACCTTAGGCTGCAAGCTATGGACTGACTGCCATGTCTTTACATGGTGCCACAAACATATGTGTCCTGTTTGCATGGCTGTATGGTGAGGTGTTACCATTGACAGTGTTGTCCAGTAAGATGGAGTGACAATATAGGAGTTCAGATAGACAGGAGTTAAATTTTTGCTTATAGACATGTATACAAGACCGTGTCCATCCTCTTCCTCCTACTCTTAATTTAGACTTCAAAATGATTTACAGAAATCCTGCATGGTAACATTTTCTAAATCTCATTTGGCAGACTTAAAACACTGTTAATTCATGGTCATGCTGTGCCATTGTTCAGAAAAAAAAATACAGCATTTTCTGTCTCACAGCTGCTGCAGAACAACCTGTATAGGGAGTTTTAGCTCTTATCTGCTTGTCACTGCTTTTTTTTTTTTAAAGAAACAAACCCAAACAAAAAAAACTTTTTACAGAGCAGTTGTAAAATTAGTAATAATAACAACAGTATAAAGAAGAATACTAATAACACCTCCTTCTATTTCAGTTTTCAGGATCCTTGGTTCATATGCCTCCCTCGCTGAGGTTGGCATTGCTGTGAGAGTTGTTGCTTCAGTTGTGTCTATGTATCTGTTGAGTTGAATGGAAGCTAAGGCAGGTCAGCATGGAAGGCTTCAAAAGACCTCACCCAAGAAACAGTAATTTACTTTAAAAGAGGGCTACAGATTCTATTGCTTTGGGATTTACATGAAGCATCATCTGATTTTTTTTTTATATTTTTGTTAATTAAGCTTATGTGTCTGATACTTGATTTAATTGAAGATACGATCTTGCAATAGAAATTGACAGTACACTCAGACTAACTAATTTCAGTGCTGTCATAAAAAGAATCCACAGAAAATGTCTTTAATTCGTATTCAGCCTGAAAGCACTTAACAATAAAATATGAACCAGAAATCACTAGATGTTTACTGTCAAAGATAAGCTGAAATACCACATGTAGCACAAACACTCTGTAACCCATGGTATATTAAGTATAATAAATACGAAGCACCCAAATTTACCCTTTTTGTACTGTGCCAACTATGTCCTGGTCCTTTAGTTTCATGGATCCATTTGAATTAAATCAAAATACATGCAAGATAGTCCCTGTGAATTAAAAAGGTGGCTTCTTATTTGTAATCATATGCAAAAATATAATAAAATCACACACAAAAAGGAACAAATACATAAATGTAACTGTTGTGCTTTTAGCAATTGTTAATTTGACAACTAAGTGTTTCAGGATCTAGCTCTGGCTTTTGCTGATACGGATCTGCTGTACCATATGCTATTACTGGGGCTAGCAATGGTGATGCAGAGCTCATTTTCTGTCTACTGATCAGTGTAACTTTCTGAGCTTGTTCTGCACTATTGATAAAAAGTATCCCTTTTT
>JAOQGH010000023.1:99045054-99099591 GCA_025769975.1 Gallinago jamesoni | reverse complement strand
GGGGCTTTCTAGCAATTAAAAGTGATCTCAGATATTGCCATTCTGCATTACTGCTTGATGTTTATTTGCTCTATTACCAGCACAACAAAGGACAGGCAGCTTTAATTTGCTGTATGTTGTGTAATGCAAACGTGAGTTACTGTATATCCCTTAACAGCCCATCATTAATTTCCCTTGCATGCCGTTTCCAGGTTTCATATATTGCTGGCTGTTGTGATAGTATGTAAAGCATCAGCTGCTGTTTCACAGCTTGGATTTTAAGGGGTCCACAAGGAGAGATCAAAAGCTGAAATTCTAATATTGCCTCTAATGGAAGAACTATTACCCAAACAAGCAGGATGTAGATTTCTTTCCTAGCAGAATGCTGCTATGGCATTCCACACTAATAGCCTTTCAGCATTCAGGACTCTGGCAATGTATGGTTTCCAGTTCTGAGAAACAATTATTTATTTCATACTTATTCTTTTGCCTAGGGCAAAAAAAATAATATAATAGCCTAACTAGTTTAGAAGCAAATTTTTTTTGTATAAATTCTTCAATGTGCTCACCAGCTTAGTATATGGGTATACAAAAACAATGTTACTGACATTGGACATTTGCCGTAAACAGACATTAAGCTTAAAGCCAGAACTGTATGACTGTGTGAGAATCTGACTTGTGTAGAAAGCTGAAATCTGGTAATTAGTAAAGCTATAGATTGGGACCAGTTTCTGTACTACTTCTAATGTTCTTCCTAAACTGCTGAGGATTTTTAGCAGTTGTCTTGGAGGCAATGTGACTCTCACATTTGACTCACAGACTCAAACCATGCTTCCTTTTCTGCAAATTTGAAAAATATTAAATCATTGAAACAATATTAGGAAAATCAGCATATTATAAGAGTCTAACCTTTTATTGTCTAACAGATTGCTTTGAAAAGAAAGCTACCAAGATATTTGTTTTCTAAAAGAAAAGCAAAGAGAAGAATTAAAGAAATTTTCTTTCAAAACATGGATCCCTATCCCTAAAAATAACGAATGTATCATTATGGCTTGATCAAACCAAAATCTGATTTGTTTTCATTCATAGTTGAAGGTACAGACTCTAGTCCTTGAGGAATGCCTGAGATTTTTGAATTCAGTCACCGTCACTGTTCACATTCTAAGATAAACATAGAGATATACATAAGACTGCCACTGTGAGACCCGTCAAATAAAATCTGATTCCCTGTTTAGGCATTCAGTGCCTTTTAGGAAAAGACCACGTAGAGCTTCATGTATGGAGTTAAGATTGCTATTTCATGTACCTATTTCTGAAAAATCAGTTGAGAATTTTTGCAGAGCTTATCCTTTAGAAGGAAAGTTGTTTAACACACAGAAACTGTCATGAAGAACTGATTGCCAAGGAGGTGGATTAACATCTTCAGAAACCTGAGTTTCAGAAGATAGATGACAAGTACATCCATTCACAAAAAAAAAGGAAAGAAATCAAAACAAGAGCCTAGAAAAAAGGAAACTGCTAGGGGAAAATCAAGGGTGCAGGACAGTTCAAAAAGACATTCTGTACAACCACTTACTGTATAAATATTGTTCTCTTGTGTTAAATTATTACCTTCTCTGTCATCGCAGCTTGAAGTTGCTTTAAATCTCTTTACCTTGTTGAACACAGTTTCAAAGTCTCTATCTATTCTGGAACAGTGCAATGGAGTGTAATAGCCTTCTACCTTAATTGCAATTAAGCGCGGAGAAATTAAGGAGCTTGACAATAAAGATAAAGCTTGCTTTATCACATTAAGTATGTAGCTAGCTAGTTTTTCTTGTCTGTAACAGAATTTCTCTTAACATTTTCCTATATAGGTCTTACTTGTAAAAGGATCAGATTTCCCCCAGAAACTTTTTCCTTTGCTACAAAATGACTTATTTTAAAAAAAATCCAAAAGTTGAAAAAAAAAAATATCCGAGTTGCAAATTTAATGCAAAACTCTGGGTCTTTTTAGCTTTTAAACTTGATGCACAGGGGAATGTATGTGATGGGATAGAAATCTGGGTCACAGCATGAAATTCCTGTTTTTGTATTCATAAAAAACAAACTCCATATATCAAAGGAAGGAGGTGTGAAGTAGTAAAAAAGAAAAAGAGTAAAGCAGTCTAAAATATTCTCAGCTCCTGATACTTCTCAAAAACATACTGATATCTTTTAAGACATGACATGATTTCCTCTGACCATTACCGAAACAAAAATGTTCACTGCTGTGCTAATAACTCCTCTAAACTTATCTTCTGAAGACAAATTAGAGAAACAGTTCCAGTTTTCCAGTATTTTTTTCTATGAAAAAAATGGTCCTATGCCCTGTGCTCTTGCTAAGTATTCCAATGGGTACTGCTTTATGTAACAAAGCAGGACACAGACACTGAATGCATCCTCCTCTATCCATATGTGACCAAGAGCTGCAGTGATGACGGTATGCAAACAAATCTTTTCTCGTATCATGATGTTATCCTGATAAGTTTAAACCTTTGAAGTCTAGAGTGTCTCATCTAATTATAATGGCTAAAGAAAGAAATCATTAGGTACATACCTTTTTTAAACAAAACTGTAATTTGTATGTCTCCGGCACAGCAGACCAAATTTTTGACCAATTACAGTGCAATCTGAATCTCCAGAGTGAATTGTTTGAATGATTTTAGTTTACAGGCCAACAATGACTACCAGGTTAATTCAAGAGCTCACACTATGGGATTTCTAAATAAGCTTACATGTTATAGATGGAGCTAAAAACATCAGTTTGGGACAAATTACTTAAATCTGAGGATGATAGTAAACAAAAAATAGCTCTTTAAAAAAACATACTTCAAGCATGGCATTGGTAGTGGTAAAAATTGGGACGCTTTCAGGCAGCAGCAGGGAGATTGTTTCTTCTAACGCAATTCTGTCAAAGAAAGACAAAGAAATACAGTGTGGTTTGAAGAAGAACACGCCACTAATTACATCAAGTGCTGTTCTTCTGCTCTGGGATTTTTTCTATTATAAAATGACTTAATAATAACCTAAACCCAATCTAATTATGAGTGAAAAGTGTAGCTTTAAGTTGTTTGCAAAAGAATAAGTAGAAACAAGGAAAAAAAGTTGCCACTAAACTTCATTGGTTCTCAATTCTTTTTGAAAAGCTTGTTATGCTCACTAATGCCTTTTGACAAGGAGTTCCACTGGCCACTACTGAATTTGCATCCAAGGGGTAAATAACATCAGGGAAGCTCCGTGACTGCATCAGTCTCTTAGTAACTTTCCTTGTGCTTGCTACTAATTGCATCCCTTGTGCACTCACTTGCTGTGGCAGCATACAAGTGGTGTCAGCCACTTAATGTCCATTTTTAAAGCTATATACCTAAAACCTTGAAAAGTACAGTGGGTGGTTAATGACAAAAAGGAAGAATTTTCCCCGTGTAGTGGCCAAAGATATTCATATTTGCAGGAGAGATGGGTCAGCTTCCTCCACACTGTCACAAAGATACACATATTGCTAAAAGGAAATAGTACTTCCAGGAATTCATGAGAGAATTGTATCCTCATAAACCTCTTGGGCACACTTCTCCCCTTGGGTGGAGGCTGTGCCCTAATGGCATAACTGCACCCTCATTGTTTTCATGTTATAAAGCTCCCTCCAATAATGAAACATCAGTGGCATTCCGTCTGAATGTGCTAACCCCTGAGAGACACAACTCCACTTTACTATAATACAGTCAGACAGGAAAAAAAAAAAAAAGATTCATTGATAAAAGCCACATGTTTACCCAGTGGCAGAATAGTTAGATGTTGATACCAGCTCACAAAAGCGGTGTATGATGATCTACAAATTAATTATACACTTGGATTGCCAGAGATAGAATGTCAGCATTTGCTGGGATTCACACAAATGCTTATTTAGGCTTCAAAACAACATTTATGCTCATGCTGAACTTGAAGCACCTCCTTTAGTTCCAAGGAAAAAGTCAGGACCAAAATTAAATTGTGTATTTCATTTGGAACTAATAAAATATAAGTACAGAAAGGGAACATTTGAGTCATTTTATTATACAGTATTTGACCCTATCTACCCTACTAAAACTTCACATTCTTTCTCCAGTGGTGCCGTATGGGAACTCAAGATTGCAATTGTGCCCCAAGAGCATGACAGCAGTCCTCATAATAGTTTCTTCAGTCTTTTTTTACATTGCTTTCCAAAATGATGCTGCCATATGTGCTGTTATATTTAAGCAGCAGATGCTGTGAACTCACAAAGTTGAAGAATGCTGAAGTATGATACCATTTGAAAACAGGTTTTCTAGGGAAAGCTGACTTCTTGCAAGGCTTTGGATTTATTTCAGGCATTTCATTACTAATTACAAAAGGCCATATAGAAGTCATTTATACCACTTATTGGTTCTGTCTCGGGGCACCTAATATATGGGCTATCTAGCTTTTACACTACATTGCTCTTCCCACAGCTACAAAGCTGCAATAATCTCTATTTGCAACAGTGCTAATGCTTTAATTTTGAAAAGAAGCTGGGAATGGGTCTTCATTTCCACTTCTTTACTTAACCATAGTTTGAGCTAATGATGATATTGCAATGTAAACTAGACTCAGTACTAGGCTATGCATAAGCTAAATTTGTGTATTATGGATATAACGTTAGAAAATTCAAATTCCTTCCATTTTCATTGATAACTGACTTTCTAATCATTCTCAGGTTTGAAAATTAAGCAAGAAAATTCACAGCCTACTCTGAAGTACTGAGATTGAGATTGAGAGACTTGCTGGACTCATAGGGAGTCAAATCAGTTCCTATAGTATGGACATAAGATGCATGGGATAGCATTTGTAAGTGGATGCTGTAGAGATATGGAGGAAAAAGTAGCCCAGGGGAACATTTCTAATATAGACATTGCTTCATGGCAGTTTTAGAAAAATAGGGGGATCTGAGGACTGAAGTAAATAGAAGCATTCTTTTAGCACTGATGGCTTGAGTCAGTTTAATTTCATGTGGAACTTCACTGTTTTATGAGACTGGAATACCAGGCCCTGTAAGGCAGTTAGTTCTTTTCAACACATGGCCAGCTCTGAGTAATTGCAAACAGGGCAATTTGCCACCATGTCTTGAATTAGTCTACAGCAATTCTTGTATGTTAGGAGAAAGAGATTTGGAAGGAAAGGAATTAAAGGAATTACCCCTTGACAAGAGATGTCTATGGGTTGGGAAATCCTGTACCTTCTTTGCATGCTTGCACACATAGATAATGTATAGAGTGGTTTGGGTCTTCTCTCACCTGTGGCACTGATTAATGCTCCCATCAAATGTGTTGGTGGACGTATAGGTCCAATTTTCTCATGGTCGTCTTACAAGAGTTCATTTTCTTCATAAGTGTATAAAGGCCAAAGTTCTGGCAGCAAGGAAGGCTAAAGGGGTGTGCTCTGGAGCAAGAGACAAGGGGCTGCCTTGTGCCAGATACAACCTGTGTCTCCAAAACAGACCTAAAGCGGAGCCCATCAACTGAGCTAGTGTTGCCTTTGTAAAACATATGTAAGAAAGAGCAGAAAACACCTGAGGCAGAGGAGAACAAAAGAATGAGCAGGTACACAACTGAAGGGACAGGGGCCTGAGGAAAGCCCACAGCAGAGCATAGGAAAACAGTAGTAAACAAAGAGAGTAGTAAACAAAGTAAACAAAGTGAGTAAACCACCATGCACTCACCCCCATCTTTGCTGCTGCTTGTCACGGCCCCAAGGGGACTGAGTGTAGCCTGTGTCAGTAATGAGGGCGGAGAGGAGTTTGACTTGAACACATGAAGTGGAAAGAAGGAAGAGGGAAGGAGAGGAGTCTAAAGTGAGACTGAGTCTGGGAAAGTAGAAGGAAAGATGCTTTTTCCCTAAGTGTTTTAAAGCTTGTCTTTTTTTTTTTTTTTCTTTTTTTTTTCTCTTTTTTCCCCCCCAATGCTCTAATCAATAATTAAATAGTCATGTGAATTGGAAAGAAATTAAACACCTCAAATTGAATTTTTTTGCCCATGACAGTACTTGGCAAGTGATTTTCCCTGCCTTTACCTTGACCAATGAAATCTCTCACTCTCATTCTTCTGTTTTCTTCCCTGTCCAGCTAGTGGGGGGAGGTAGGAGGGGGAGAAGGGAGTGAGTGAACATATGTGTGGGTGGTTGTGTGCTAGTTGAGGCGAATTCACCACAGCAACCAATTATATTATATTTTTTTCCTCTTCTTCCTTTCCTCCCTTCACTCGTCTATTTTATTATATTTTTTTTGCAGCTTTCACTCTTTCATCTTATTTTGTTTTCCTTTATAATAGTTTGAATGGGAGAAGTGTATCAAGTATAGTTGACATCAAAGCAATTTATTGTTTTTACAATTAATTCTTGCCTCTATCAGTTCCATAATAAAATAAATATTATGAAATTGGTCCTATTGTAGATGCTTCCAACCATAAGATATTGGCATCCAGATCACATCGTGCAATGGGATATTCTAACCAGACTGCCAGCACAGGAACGAAAAATGTAACTCTTTCTTCCAAAGAGCTGTTACATCAACATACTCAGTATGGTTGCCACCTAGAAATCATGTAAATGGGCTTGTATTTTCTGCCTTTTCCTACTTTACTTCCTCTCTCATTATGTCTCCCTCTTTCTCAGACATGTGCCATTTTAGGGGTGACAAAAACACTTTTTTTCAATGTCCATTTACTTTCTTTTGTTGCTGGTCTCTGCAGCATCCAGAAGTACTGATTCCATTAACCTGCTAATGTTCAACTAGAGTTCTTGGCTGACATGACTACTAGCAAGATTTGGATCCTTCTCCCTCTAAGTCCCCCCCATGGGTGCTGGCCCTCCTCTCATTTAAGATCTCTGTGTGGTGCCCTCTTCCTGCTTGAAGAAAAATGAAATACAAATGGTGATAAAACCCTTTCTCCCCTTGGAAGGGGTCCTGCAGCATGGCTGGAGTGCAGTGGTAGGATGTGGTAAAGAGAAAATTTCCAGCTAAAGTGCTTAAGGTTTACAATATCATAAAGGAGCGTGACTATTGCAATGGAGAGGGGATCCTCAACTTCTCTGAGGCTCCAGACTCCTTTATGAGAGCGAAACATTTAACCCTTCTCAGGTCAACAAGTTTTATACCTTAGCTGAAGTCTTGTGGCGAGTTGATAGGCATAGAGAGGAAATGGTCTGAGAGCAGAAACTCTTAGGTCCCCTTGTTTTGAGAGTTATCACAGGCCCGCAGTGGATCTGGAAGAAAAGTACAGATAAAGGTGACAGAGAGGAAGATAAAGTGTTAAATATGCTGACTTGGTCTGCTGCATTTGGAGAAGGATAAAACTATAAAATTAAGATTTAGATTTTTACAAGTTCAAGGGAGGATGGTTCCCATTTGCAGTTGGGCTTTGAGTCCCTCTAGTAAAATGAATTGGGCTTAGAATGAAGTTAGTGAAGTTTACTTAACACTATCAGTAAAGTTCCCAAAGAATCCCTCACTAAACCCCCCTCAATTATATATAAAAAAAAAAAAAGAAAAAGAAAAAGATATTATATGAATATTTGAGGAATGTTATAAGAATATTGGAATTTTAATTATTTTTTGTTTCTGAATGGATTATCTGAAGCAGCTGATGGTTTTGCTTTTCTTTCCAAACCTAGCAGAGGTGATGCTCTAGTAAATGACAAAATCCAGATAGAGTGTGGGAGCAGCAGGGTCCCAAATTAAACAACTGGGAGGTTGATAAATGCTTCCAGTAGCAGATTTAACTACACATGGAATCGTTTGACCATTCGACACGCCACAGTCCACTTGTTGGGGGCTTCCGACCATCTCTCTGCAACATTAACTTCATAAAAACTTCCATCAAAGAGCCCCCACCAGAGTCACAGTGCCTTTTTTAGAGCATTTTCAAACAGTAGAAATAAACATTAAAAGATTCTGCCCTTCCTTCCTTGACATTTTTCTGACAGTAAATTAGAATCAGATGGAAGGTATCATTATTTTCACAAAAAATATAATTCAAATGAATTCCTTTACAATACCTTAAAGACAAAATCTTTCAAATAGTATGTATGCATTTGGCCAATATATTTAAAGACCTAGAGAAATTTTGTCCAAGGCTTATGTATTTCAATTTGTATTTCTGTCCTTGGAGAGAAACCAGCACTTTTAACAAGCAATTTATTAATATTAATATTCTGGACACCTGATGATTTGTTTTTCATTTGTTTTTTCTCCTTTCCAAATTGATTGGGTTTTTTTTAAGTCCTGCACTGGTGTCCTGCACTTCAAAGTGACAAAATAATTGCATACCTGACATTAGGGAAACTAAATCTGCAAGAACTTAGAGTATTTCAATTCCAAGAATCTCTAAGAACTGGAGACGATGTAATTTTAAGACAACAGTTTTTGAAAAGCAGAGTTTCAGGCACAACCAGGTGGTTCCCCTGCCTTCGTGCTGGTGAACACTAAGCAAAAGACTGTCAGTGAACTCTCTGTTCATTGAGAAGGTGATTTACCAGGATAATGATTTTTTGAACTGAAAATTTAACAGATGGGGTTGAATGTAAGTAGAGATAGAAGAGAGGACTGAGGTATGTATATTTATGGAGGATGATATTAATTTATTAGTATTCACTAACTGATTCTCCAATATCATTTAGCAGTGTATATGACAAAAACTTTTCTTAGCTGCATGATATGATTACTAAAGCAGACAGTATTATATGTTTATCTTTTAATGTCTGCGTTTTCCACAGTATTAGAAGTAGGAACATCTGCTGTTCTTCCTTGTGTTTTTTCCACAATTTGACTCCAAATGCCCCTGAGAAATTGTGGGATGATGACCCAGAGAGTGGTTGTATTTCCTTCTGAGTTATTTGGTTTTGCTTTACTGTGAGCAATATAGAGTTCTTAGAGTGATGAAAATCAAAGATATTTCAGCTTTTCTTTTATAGCACTTTGGAAATTTTCTCAGAATCTAGTAACCTTGGCATTACATCTATATTCTAGTCGGGACATTGCAATTATAGTGGTTCGGAGTTATAACTTAGCAGCTAAGTGTATAGCTATTGATTTATTATTTGCATTTACGTGCTCTAGGATTCACAACACTGTCCAACATTCACTCGTGCATTGTACACCCATAAAAAGACTCTTTGCTTACTCAGAAATGCTCATGCTCTAAAACCACAAGCAGGTACTCAGGGGTTCTTGAAATTTTAAATTAATTTATAAATACTTATATTAATGTATTTATCTATACATAAATATCTCCTTTTTGCTATAAATTTTGCTATAAATATATTTCTGATTGTTCCAGCTATAACATAAAAGTAAATTATTTGTTAGGATAACAAGTTTGGTCACATGTCACCTCCTATATATTCATATGACATACATCATCCAGGTGATTAGTCTCACTTTCTAAACTATATTGGGGTAGAAACTCACTATTTTCCTGTAGTGAAGACACCACTTGGTATCTAGCCTGCTCACAGCTGGCCTTCTAAGGTGTACCCTTTTCAGGCTTCTATCCTTTCTTCATATTATAAGTCAAATCTTTACTGTGTCTCTTAGAGGCTGTTGAGATAAGCTGTAGGTGCAGAGGTGTGGATATAGTGCCCCTGCTGAAGAGCCAAGCCATGCCAGGTGTTTAGCTCGGCACAGATCATATGTGGCGCACAGGGCAATCCTCCCTATCAAACACTGCCATGTCCGTATCAAGTATGTATTTTAGCAACTTACGGCACTGACCAACTGAAAAAGAAGCGGTAGCGGAAATGTCATTGTATTGTTTGTTTCACTGGTGTCAGAATGATGAACTTCATAAAGATGGTTATACCTCACAGTTACTGAGCTCCTTTGGTCTGAGGATCCCAATGTACATTATGAATAGCCATAAACTAGTTATCACAGTTAAGGGATTGCTGGGATGCTCATTTCACAAATACCAACAAGAAAAGACCAAAGGTTATGGTTGATTTCTTTAAAGATGATTTAGGACTCCATTTCAATTTGAAATTAAATGTTATTTCAAGTCCCAAATACTTCATAGAATCATAGAATGGTTAGAATTGGAAGGGACTTTAAAGGGACTTCCTTAGGTTCTTTTTTCTGTTCTGAAAGGCTCAAGGTCATGGGGACCAGGTTGTCTGTGGCAGAAGTGAGAAAAACATCCAGACCTCAAGTTTCCTATCCTTATCCTTTGACCACAACAAATAATCTTCCCACCTATCTTTCTTCCTACATACAGAAGAGTAAAGCAGAAGTATCTAGCAAAGACATAGAAATACTCCTGAGCAATTTTCTGCTTATTATTTATTTGAATGTCCTTCTGATGGGTGACTATGCCTTTGCTAGTGGCACTCAAAGAGCCAAAAGAAACATATGTTGTGAAAAGTACCTTTAGCAAAACAGACAGATGGATAGGTAACACTTTAAAACAGGGTGGCCAATGATTAGCAGTTCATTTGGTATTCATTGCAATAACATTAATTGTGATGAATAAATTACATTTAGTGTCACTTGGAATTTTGTGAAAAGAACGTTTGCCTTTTGGGTGGTTTTGTGAGAAGGTAAAAACAAACCACTTTTCTATTTTTTCCATTCTGTGTTATTTTTCCCATCTCAGAAAACAGTTAATTTAACAGCAGAGCCTATGCAAGAAAACCACAAGTTGTGCATCAATGCTTTAAAATTTTAAATGCTTCTGACGTTATCGTCGTCTATACGTAACTTTTCACTTAGATTGTGCTTTGAAGCTTTCCCCTTTTTTACACCAGTTGAGATATTTCTAAACTTCTCAATCCTTTCTGCTGGTTCATCACTCTCCTACTCAGTTAAATACACCGCAGAAGTGAAAAAATATACCCATTGCTTATAAGCCGTAAACAGTCAGTAGATTGTGTTCTGTTGATTACAGAGGGTTTATGTTGGCTGGACCGGGCTTTAGCTGTCAGCACATAAAGAGAGAAATGGACAAAAGAGGCTCTGAGAGCAGATGTTGACACTGGAAGCTCAAATCCTGGGATCCTCAGCCTGTGGCTGTGGAAGCCCAGCTGGGAGAAAGAGACAGGCTGCATTCATAGAGCCTCTCTGGGATCCCTGCCCCATGCAGGTATCCAGCCATTGAGAGACAGGAAGATGAAAGGCTGCTTCACAGATGTCACCTGCTGAGGGTTCAGCAGCCTGTCCAGAAATGTCATGTTTGGCAGCTGGTAGAGGATCCCTCCCACCAGTTCTGGCGCACAGATTCTCACAGTATTCCGGGAAAGATGCTTACACGGGGGCTACCTAATGAGACGACATTAAAGAGAATTTTTGGCTTCTGCCTCTAACAGCACATTGACATTAACCTAGCTGTCCATTCATTACACAGTTCTACTGAAGATCAGTCACTCTAACAAAATGAATTTTAGGCACAAGCACCAAGCCAAATTACCCTGGAAAACTGTCGAGATGGCTATCGCTTCTCATTCTGTTAAAATGATTCTGCATTCCT
The DNA here is from genome assembly GCA_025769975.1 of Gallinago jamesoni. Lineage (NCBI taxonomy): Eukaryota > Metazoa > Chordata > Aves > Charadriiformes > Scolopacidae > Gallinago > Gallinago jamesoni. Next base: position 99,088,087 of record JAOQGH010000023.1, on the reverse strand, counting down.
TTGTTTCTGTGTAAGTTTCTGAAACTGCTCTAAATTCCACTGATACAGGCTCAGTCTAGGCACTTGGCCCCAAAAGCAGCAGAAACTGCAAAAATTCCTGAGGATATATGGCACTCAAACATGGCACACTGAAACTCCTGGGTCCTATTATCTGCTTGGGTAATAATACATGACCTCATCAGAACGCACATTTAGAACATCGGCAGAAAAGATCGGAGTATTGGTAAGAAGATAAAACAGAAAGACAATAAGAATTTGGCAGAAGGATGCTAAGACCTAAGCAGAAAGGTGTTAAAGTCAAGACAGAAAAGTTTATTGTTTAAATTAGTTGGGAGGGGTTAGTGTTTGCCCTTTTTCTCACCCAAAGCCCTCAGGACAAAACAAATGGCACATGCTTTGTCCTTTGCCTTTTGCCCTTCTTCTAATCTGCATCGAAAGAAGAAAGGGTCCTTTTCCATACTGCACACAGGCTCAGGGAGGAGCCAGGGCCTGATTCCCCTCACACATATCAACTAGGTTCTCAGAAATATCTACAAATATTACTTAAGTGCATGCAAACTAAAATTGGCATTTGGGTGACCAATAACAGAAAAAAAATACTCAGAACGGTCAAATTTCTTATTCATTTTTTCTGAAGCTTTACAATCTTCACTTTTATTATGTATTCAATGTACTAATAAGAAGAGCTGAGCTTTTAACAAGTGCGATTTTTGCTATAGAGTCTATCTAGTAGTGTATTGCCTCTTAATAACATTAAGAGGTACCAAAGTGCCACTGAGTCCCAGGAGAGGACTTTCACCATCATCATCATCTACATTTTAAAACACACACTGAACAACATGATCCTAGATAAATTCACAGCACTCACCAATGGGAGAAACATAGAGTATAAAGTTCTTGAGCTTGGAATGGTCCACAAAGCCCTAGTGATTCAAGTTACTGATAACTCTCAAATTAAAATGTAATTATTTCTTTATTTTAAAAGGGACTGGGAAGATATCCCAATCTGTGGTAGTCCAAATTGAGATTTTTTTAAAAAAATCTAATTTTGAAAAGGTAAAAAGCTTAGTATTTTTTGAAAATTGGATTTTTAATGTGAAAATCTGACTAAAGGAAAACTGTAGTTCCAAAGATGTTCATAATGTTAGGACATCTAAAGAAGAATAAAATCATAAAATAAAAGTATGCCATAGACAAAACCAGAATAAAAACTTAGGTCCTGACACTTGTTAGTGTTTTTGGTGCATTCCGTGCCCTCTTCATGAGTGAACATTAGCAAATGTTGGAATTTTCTTTTCAGGAGACATTAATGAGCTGACCTATGGAATATTAAGTATACATATTGATGAAATATTCTCTTTAAAAGAGTAATATTTTGTTTCAAATACAGTATTATATTCTCTACCACCAGGTTAGACTTCCGTCTAGTTGAGAGGGAGTTTTTAATTAAAGAACATAAAATTTAAATGGTTCAGAAAATGTCAACATGGGTTCCTATTTTCAGCCCAACACAGATGATAGAACGAGAGGGCATAAATGAAAATTAAAGAAAAACAAATTTGGAACAGATGTCAGGAAGCATTTTTTTCAAGCAGCGAATCATAAATGTGTGGAATGGCTTACTAGGCAAGATAGTTAAGGCAAAAACACGGAGGTCATTAAAGAAACAATTAGAAGACATCATGGTGTAGATGGAAAAGGGAATGAGACATGATGAGCCAAATGGCCTCTACATGCTCCAAGAATGTCTCATGCTCTCAAGAAATCTGGACACTGGTAAATACTTTTAGGGCCCTAGGGTAGGTGCTAGCTAGAAATCCAGACAGATTTCTCTGTCTCTCCTCCTCCTCCCTCCCTTGCTTTCTGCAGGTACCCTAACACAACTTTCAGGAATACCATTAAGGCAGTTATAATGAAGGGAGCATTTGCATTAAATGTGCATCATGGGTGCCAGTGAAACCCTTGAAACATTTCCTATGAGAAGTGATCTTAGTATCCTAAAACAAGTTTGCCAGTGTAGACCAACAAGCAACCTCTATTAGCAAAGATGTCTTCTACTAGGAACATTTTAATATCCTTTTTTGTGACTATTAACATTATAAAGAAACATTCAATATGATATGTAAACACTGTCAAAGATGGTATGGTAGAACTACTGAAAAGAGAAAGCCAAGTCTTATGAATAAGTCAGGACAGTACACCTGGCAAGTTTTACAGTAGAAACAAAGACTCAGGACTTGCTATTCTATCAAAATGTAGCAACCAGAGGATCTGACTTAGGTGAGGACAGATGATGGAGAAGAATTTGGTTTACTATCAATCACCTACAGCTATGAAGGGAAAAAGAGGACAAACAAATAACCTCTGTTATTTGTTATAATCTTCAAGATTATTTTGAAAAAAAGTAGAAGATCTGAAGTGATAATTATATCTAGAAAGTGACAGATGTTAAAACAACAAGATGCTTTACAATCAAGTACAGGCTAGAAATGAACTAAACAGGAATTATTGCACTATGCCAGCTGACCGCAATTATTTCCAGCTTCTGCTATTTCAATAACCTGTAAAATTCTAAATATGTGGGAATGAAGAGTCACATTTTTACTTTACAAGTCTAGAAGGGTTCTTTAAAGGGCTAGTGCTTAGGAAGGCAGGACGATTTAAATTGTTCAGAGATCCAACTCATACTTGTTGAAAACATTGTTCTTGTATTAATCTATGTATTATAAATGGAAAACTGCATCTTACAATGTTCTTAATATAGATGAACTGATATGAAATGATATTAGGTAATCCCAGATAACAGGTCTGGGTCTTTTAGGCACGTTGTGCTCACGATTACGTGCTGCAAAATTTGAACATTTAACAATAAGACTGGCTTCACATCCAGTCCCCTCAATGCACTGTCCACATGTGAGGCAGGTGTCTGAGCTCCCACAGGGAATGGGGTGCACGTGATCTGAGCGATAAGGGCAGTGCAGCCTAAATAGAAATTTAGTCAATGAAATGCAAACCCCCATTCAGCTCACCCTAAAGTAGATAGCCATGTCTGGTCAGCTGAATGGTTATTTAGGAATAGTAGGAACTTAAATTACAGTGGCTGTTTGAGAAAACCCTTTGTGTGGCTACTGTTATTTTCATTTGCCTTAATCCATTTAGGAAGGGATTAAATATGAAAGGCATATCCTTCCCCATGAGCCCATGGGCCCCAGACTCATTGGGCTTCCTTTGTCATCAAGAGAGGAATTTGGCTCCTCCAAAGGCCAGGGTTTCATCTCAGTCTAGAGGACATCACATCAATCATGCTATAAAAGTGCCCATTTCTCTCTACTAAAGGGATACAAAAGGAGCTTAGGGTGACTAGGCTGGTGTTGAAATCTAATGAATCCTGGTCATAATGTTGAGTTTGCACCTTGCTACAAACACTTATTTGATCAATCTACACATGTAAGATCCTTAGTTCCTGTAAAAAACGTTCTTTACTATTGCTTCTTGAAAGAAGGTAAAAGAATAGAGAACAAAAGTCTCAATGGAATTATTTTTTTCCCCTCCCATTGAAGGAAGGAGAAGAGCTGAGAGGCTCTGGCTTCATGCAGTGCAAGCAGTATTTAAATAAAATGTATTTCTGTAAAGAACATCAATAGAAAACTGAAAAAAGTAATTTTTTGCTTAGCTCTAGACTGTGACTATTCTCCTTAAATTGTATGCAGTGTTTGAACATAATTGAAATAATACCCTGAATAACTAAAAAAATGTATTATTTTTAGTTTCTTCAATCTCCTCCTATTCGTAGAAGGGAAATTAATATGAAATTACCAAATTTAGATATTATTTCGAAGTCAAATAGCATGTAAGTATCAGATTCCTCTCAAGGTGATTTGCTAACTGAAAAAACCATTTATTTGTAAGTTGGTGTCAAGACTACATCAGTGCTCAGCAGACAGAGGTGGGCCACCTCAGAACAAATGAACCTCTTTCACGCTTAAGCTTAGGGCAGGACAAACTGCCTTCTAGAGGTGCTTGCATCAGTCTGATGAATATATAGGAAATCCAGAGAACTGCAGATAAATGGGGGTGACTACCTATCTGGAGGCTGGAGGCCTGCACATTAAGAGTGTGCTCAGGCAGTGCCACAAGAAACACATAGACCCAAAAATAATTTTCAGACTTTTAGAAGGAAAGAAGATTCAAACACATATACAGGCAGACAAATGTCTTAATTGGGCTCAGGTACTGCTACGTATGTTGCCAAATTTCATCTCGTTGCGTACAATTTGCAGCAAAACAGAAATGCCTCAGATAGAGGAATAAGCAATACAGGCTTACAGTTGTGTTTGGGTGTGCATGGAAATGCTCACCAAGGTTCATCACATGAAATGCCAGACCCACTGTGACTTAGTGATTCTAAACACTGTGGAAGTTTAATAAAACAGAGAGTAAATTGGCTTATGCCATTGGAGCTGTGCTTTTGGCTACATGGCTGAGCATTTGTTTTGGAAGCTGGAGACTCTGGTTTTGGTCCCAGCGTTAATTAATTGTACCATGCATTTGCACTGCAGTCCACTAAGGAAGGTGTAAGAGTGTCTGCATGTGGATTATTTAAACATTATTGACTCATCCAAAGGGCTTTAGTAGTCAGGTAATGACCAGCTGGAGCAGTTTGGGGCTGTAGGTGAAGCCAATTGTTCTGCATTTGTGAAGGACCTCCAAGTGATTTTGTGCTACTCAGACAATTTTGGACTGTTTTTTTTTCTTTTGTAATTTGATTTATTTTTTGAATGTTTTAAAAATCTGAGTCTTAATGTCATTATACTGCTGCTCTGCTCTGCCAACACACTGTTCAGTGGCTGCAGTGTGCTCATCCTTGCTTTATCTTAATGGGAAATTTTCTGTTCAAAGTGATGTAAAAGCAAAGTATTATGTGCAAATTATCTTAACATTAAATATTTCTCTATGGAAAGAAGACGTCAGCTCTCCTTCCAAAAGGTAAACTGAGAAAAATAGTTTGTGAATGGAAAAACAGAAAAAGCCCATCTCTCCAATTACCTGGGAGCTATTCAGACCTGTGGAGCTATCAGTGCTTTCTCACATCCTGCTTGACTTTCTACAGCAAGTAACTCATTCCACTCCTCACATGGCACTCAATACCACTGAGACTTTTCAACCAGCTTGGGGTGAAGGGTAAGAGGCACGGGGTCTCCCCTCTGAGCCGCAAGTAGCAGGACCAGGCTGTGCTGAAAGCCAGCACATGTTCTGTGCTTGCAAGCCACTGCTACAGGTGGAGCCAAAGACACCGAGTCTGTTCCCCACTTTGAAAGGGGGTTTAGCAGACTTGTAGACAGTTTTCTTCCCATACGGCTGAAGCCAGGGCAAGGGGTAGACATTAGAGTAGTATAGAAGCCTTAGGCTACCATAAAGTCTTTAGGTGGCTATATGCTACCTATCATATTAGGGTTCAAAATTCTTCCTCCCCCTTTGTTATGACTAAATTTAGAGCATCCTGTTAAATAGAAGGGATTTGGAGAGCAAACTGTTGGTGACATCTATTTAAAAATTGCATAAGCCTGAGAAAGACAAAGCAGTAGAAAGTTCTACTGTGGGGTCTCAGTTGACTTTCATGGAACGTCCAAGGGATGATGAAGAACTCCTTCAGGTGCTTGGTTGCTTCAGGCTGCCTTCACAGTCATGACATCTTTTGGAACACCAAACTGTCTGGTTTGGCTTCTACTCTGAATATGAATCCATCTAGGGAGAGCTTGTTTGTCTCCATAGACTGCATAGGGAGCGTCATGGTCTTCCACTGACAAATACAGCTTTACACCTGTGCTTAAGCCAGTGGAAGCAAGTCCAGCTGAAAGCTGAGTGTTCACTCACTTTCTGTGACACAGTGAGAAAAGGAGAAAACATCTACAGGGACAAGGAAAAGATCTGACTTGAAAGACTGATAAGAAAGGAAAGAAAAGGATAGAGAACCATGATGTGAGAAGGGAATAACATCGAAGCTGCAGATGGAGAGGGAAGCATCTTAAGATATAACGTTTTAAAAAAACCTCTCTGTTATTGCCTTGGTGTTAGTTTCCTATTTCTTCATAAACTAGGGGATTCAGTGAACCAGAACTGAAGAATGTTTCTTCCATTTCTTGCTTCTGTCTTAAGTTTCAACTTCTACTAGCTGTAAGCAGCAAGTAGGTAACTGGTACTTTTGTTCTGGCACATCTTTCCTCTAGAATAAATTCCCATATGTTAAAAGATTCATTTTGATTTTATATGCTTTAAAGATATTTTTCTATCAATACTGTTCACAATTTAATTACAATAATTAACATAGTTTTCCAATATTTTTTTGTCCCTTTGATTATATGCCTAAAAATGTTGCAGCTGTGTTTACCTATATCTCTTTTGTCTCAGGCTTCATCTGAAATGAGAATATCATTTTATATATAGCTTTCTACTGGCTTTGTGAACTGTTTTTCATAATACCCCAGTTTAGCTTCATATACATTCATACAAAGGAATGTACTCAGCTCTCTCAATTTGAGTGGTTCTGGAACAGAAATCAGAATAGGCAGAAATTCCCGGTGTAAATTGTGTGACTTGTCAAGAAACAGGAAAATATGTTTTCTGTTTGAACAACACAAAAATATGTATTACCCAGAGAATGTTGCAAAAAACTCCACAGTAGTGGAAAGATACACTTTTGCCTATCATTATTCTGCAGTGTAGGTAATATTAGAAAAAGCTTTTGGTTAGAAACTGAATCTTTCTCCTTTTTTTCTAGTAATATATGCAATGACTAAATGCTCTTCCATCATCCTTTGTCCAGAGATATTAGTTTGTCTTCTGTGTAGCTGACTAGCTGACCTATTTCTGAGAAAGGGGCAAGGTGAAATATAATTAAGCTCTGTACAGCTGATGTGAACAAGAGATCTCTCACTCATTATTGAAGCATCAGCTACCATATGTGGTCTGTAGAGCAGCCAAACTTTTGTGGTCCAGCAGCTGCTAACACGAATTTCTGATGGATTAGGCTTAGGAGTCTCTTCACAGACTTCATTGGGAATTGGAAAAGTCCACAGAGTTTCCAGCCTGGCTATTGGGATTCCCTTCCCGCATGAACAGAATCCAAAAAGGCCTATCAGAAAGCAATTGTTTCATCTAAATTATTCTGCTGCCAGCTCCTGGAGGCAGCTAGCAGAAAAAGAAGAGCTGCTGTTGGGGTGGGGAATTTTGAATCAATTCGTCAAAGGACTGGAGAATTGCTAGTTACACAAAGATAAGAATGGAAAGACAAGATCAAGAGAGGAAGAAGAGGACAAAATCTGGGGGAGGAAGTAAGAATGGACAAAAAGATAAAAAAAGATGAATAATAAAAGGTGTATGAACAGGACCTGTAGGTCCTAAGGTGGATGTAGAGGAAGCTTCCACATTTCCTGCTACCATTTTTCATTGAAAACAGTTTGCCAGAACCGGATGCTCTGAGCATGCAGCACCTTAAATCTCCAGCTATTACTGAAATATACTGATTTCACAGTCCACTGAACGTGCAAAGAATAAACTGAGAGAGGGAAGCAAAGTTTTTAAATGGCTTAATTTTCCCTGTAGCCTATATAGCATAGTGGCAGTTTTCCACTGAAAAGTCATTGTGCTATGGATGAGCATCACCTTCCCATGTATTGTGTCTATTGGGCCCATGATCCTTCTTTCATAAATGTGCCCAATAGGCTATTCACATGGAGACTGGGCACTCTGTTACATTTTTGTAATGCTCATGTGCACCTTCCACAGTATTTTCCAGGGAAATAATGTTACCAAAGGCTGGGATTACATAATATTTTCAACCTCAAGCCCTCAGTAACCATGAAATTTAAAAAGTGTGCAATACTTTTTTTAAAAAAGTCACAGACTCACAGGATGATATGGGGTTGGAAGGGACCTCTGGAGATCATCTATTCCAACCCCCCTGCCAAAGCAGGTCCACCCAGAGCACAGGAACATGTCCAGGAAGGTTTTGAATGTCTCCAAAGGCAGAGACTCCACCACCTCTCTGGGCAACCTCTTCCAGAGCTCTGCCACCCTCAGAGTTCCTTCTCATGTTTAGATAGAACTTCTTATGTTCAAGTTTGTGCCTGTTACCTCTTGTCCTGTCACTGGGAACCACTGAAAAAAGACTGGCCCCATCTTCCTGATGCCCACCCTTTAAGTATGTATAGGCATTGATAAGATCTCCCCTCAGTCTTCTCTTCTTCAGACTAAAAAGACCCAAGTTCCTCAGCCTTTCTTCATAAGAGAGATGTTCTAGTTCCCTAATCATCTTTATAGCCTTTTGCTGTACCCTCTTCTGTAGTTGCTTGTCCTTCCTGAACTGGGGAGCCCAGAACTGGACACAGCACTCCAGATGCATCTTCACCAGGACAGAGTAGAGGGGGAGGATAACCTCCCTTGACCTGCTTGTTACACATTTCTGGATTAACGCCAGGATGCCATTGGCCTTCCTGGCCACTAAAGCACATTACTGGTTCATGGTCATCCTGTTGTGCGCTGAGACTCCCAAGTCCTGATGTATTTTCAGATTTCTGCTTGTGTGGTGTGTTTCAACCTGTTTGCCACAACCATGAGGGCTAGGAAGATGCTCTTTTTATAATGGAATTTGAGATTTCCATTTAAGCACTGTTACTTCATGAGTTACTTTTTCCAAGAGAAATGAGAAATATTTCAGTATTCATAATAAATTCATGAATTGCACAACGCTTTCTTGACTTCTGAAGACGTCTCAAATTGTTGCATAAGTTTTGTGGACAACCTCTTATTAACTGCTCATTCCTTGTGACAACTGTTGTCTTTATTTCTTGGTCACGTTAAGTCAGGTGTCCATCTATACTTCATCCCCTAAATACTGATTTGGTAAACATTAGTTTTTTAAGACAAAAGGAATTAAGTGTTTCTTTAGCCCCTTTAAGTGAAGCTGATTTTAATATTAAAACAAACAAAGTTACTTCAGTCACAGAATACAATCAGAACACCCAGAATATCATAAGGTATTTCAATACTCCATAAAATGGCATATCCAGCATTAAATATAGCCTGAGTTAATTAATATTGTACTGTAATTCTGAAAGACTATTTAATTTGCAGGATATTTTTTGAAATTTGGCTTTGATTCTGAAACATAAATATTTGTTTTACTACACAGAACATTAGGGAGCAGTCAAAATGGAAAGTAAATCGTTCCTGTATCTTACATCTCTGTTCACTGAATGGGGGCAAATTAATTTGCACCAATGCAGATTTCTGAGGTACTGGGCCAGAGACATTGCCTTGTCATGGAGCAAACCCTCTTCTTTAAGGTGTGGATTTTCTTCCTTCAGGGGATCCTTATTTCCTCTTTGATATTTCAGAAGTAATTTCAACTTTTGGCTCTGATAGCTAGAGTCACATCATACTGTCTAAACTCAGCTAAGCACAGACTAACACAAGTGTTGTTAAGCTGTTGCAGAACTGGCTGCAATGGTAAAAATGACCAACAGATTGGGGTTCCTCCATTTCTGGGCTCTGAAGGTTGAAAGTGTAGGTTATGGGTTATTTGAGGATTTTTTTTTAAGAGGTGTGTATTAGGAAGCACAGTCACTAACAGTGTTTGAACAGACTTGGGTATCAAAGAGTACCTGCCCCAGCTTCAGCCTCCCTTTTACTTTTTAGGAGATGTACAACATCTGAAAGATCGTGGAAATGGAATATTTACCCAAGAGGACGGTTTCCCTATGTTTTATTCTTTAACTGAGCTACAGAAAATAGTAACAGAGTTTATTATCACAGTGTTTATAAGAATGGGTGAATTTTCCTGGTGGAGGTGCGTAGCAAGCAAGGCGCCGGGCGAGTCCCATGCCCTGCCTGAGGGTGACATCGAGGGACAGCCCCGACAGGAACGCGGGGAGAAGAGGGGCAGGAGCAGCGGCGGGGCCGGGCCAGTTCCCAGGAGCGGCCGGGCAGCCCCCTTCCCCAGCCGGGCTTGGCAGGCGGCGGCGGCGGCGGGCGGCCAGCGCCAGGGAGCGGTCGGGCCGGGCATCCTGCCGGCCGGCTCCAGCTGGCGAGCTCGCCTGCCAGCCCGGGGCCCGGCTCCGGCACAGCACCGCTCCCGGGGTAGCCCGGCGCGGCCGCGGTGTCCGCAGCGCTGGGACAGCCCCGCGCTGGGAGCCGCAGCTCGGGCGGCCGGTGCGGGAGAGGGAGAGGATCATCGCCTCCGCTTCCCGAGGGAGACTTTGGACCCCCGAAAGTAAAGAGGTGGCCCTAAATAATCCATTCTCTGTGTTTAAACAGGCTCAGTGCTCACCGGGGGACGTAGAGCATCGAGAGCTTTCATTCAGCGCTCTTATAGCTGATGGCTCTGAAAACTAAATATCCCACGTAAATCATGGAATCACGGAATGCTAGTGGTTGCAATGGACCTTTGGAGATCATCTAGTCCAACTCCCCTCCCAGAGCAGGTTCACCTAGAGCAGGATGGACAGGAACACATCCAGGAGGGTTTTGAATATCTCCAGAGAAGGAGACTCCAGCACCTCTCTGGGCACCCTGTTTCAGTGCTCTGTCACTCTCAAAGTACTCTTTCCTCATGTTGAGATGGAATTTCCTATGTTCCAGCTTATGCCCGTTGCCCCTTGTCCTGTCACTGGGCACCACTGAAAAGAGTCTGGCCCCATCCTCTTCACAGCTGCCCTTTAGGTAGCTATAAGCATTGATAAGATCCTCTCTCTCCTCTTCTCTAGGCTAAACAGACCCAGGTCTCTCAGGTTTTTCACTCCACAGGACCTGAGGCAAGGTTGTTTTTTTTTATTATTATTATTTTTAAAATCTTGGCTGCTTTACGTGGTGCACCTTGGTAAAAATGAAGGCACCTAAATGCCTCCCTGAACAGCAAGATGCTTAATTTTAAGCAGCTGAAATTGGAAAAGTTGACCTTGTGACTTCCTTTAGGAAGGAGGATGTTGTTCTGCTCTGTGTAGTTTAAGTACTGTCTTCGTTCACTTCATTCCTGAGAGACGGTTGCATCAGGCTTGTAAAAGCATGGTTCAAAAGCCTTCTTAAGAGTCACTGAACAATATTAAGCATATGGGCACAAATTGCCAATATTGAATATATATTGAAATAATTTTATGCATTAAATGTACTAGGTTCACAAGTACAAGATGTTGTTATAACTATCATATTGTGTACTTTCTCTGCAATCCAGGCCACTGGTGGTTTCTTCGACTGGATCAAAGGTATTCAAATGCCAGATTGTGTCTTCAGAGGCAACAAAACACCCTCAGTATTTTCAGTAGATTTGCTGGGCAGGGCCGAGTGGCTCCTTCTTAGAAGACGTTGTTGCTACAGCAGGAGAAATAAAACACCAGATGGATCAGGAGGACTAAGGGGAGTGAAAAGCCCTGGAAGCCTTATTGTCACCAACAAAGTAAGCAGAGAGAGTTCAAAAAAGATTCAGGCAGTGAACCTGTGAAGTGATAAATTGGGATTTCATGTGATATCTGGTGCAATTTAAAACAGTTGTACAGCTTGAAAATTAATTTCTCACTTTCTGGACCACAAAGCAACTGTTCAACTCTCAACATCTCTGGTGAACCAGGAAGCACTTTTCCCAACCAGCAGGCATTCCCATGGGCCATCCTGTACCCTACTGATCTACAGTTTTACTGAACACAAAGGTGTCCTAGTGTGGCTGATTATTATACTTCAGCAGGCTTCTGCTGATCACTACGACACCCTCATGACCTGCCAGTGGTACACAGAGCCCAGCTTGGAAGCCACAGGGTCAGAAATGAACACATTCTTTGGTGGAGGAAGAGGGAGAAGAGTTTGTGGAGCAGGCATCTGTATCCAGTTTATTGTTTTAACAGGCTGTGAAAGATGAGAGACTTTTTTTCCATCTTCTGGTGGCCTCAGCAGCCTGTTTTCAGCATCTCCTGCCAGAGCAACTATCTTTTCTCCAAGGAAGTGGGAGTGGAAAAGGTTTTGTTCAGTGCAGCCTACCTGTAACAAGCCAACTGCCTTTCAAAAGAGCACGTCAATCACTCCCAGAGATCTCTGGTGTTCTGGAGATCAGAGTCTTCAACCAACCTGTGGAAGTAAAGAAATTTCAAACACTGAATTTCCCACTACCAGAAGCTAATGGCAAGGAGGTAACCTAACAGCTTGATTTTATCTTTAGAAAACTGGTACTGGTACTAAGAAAGGATGAAACAAACTCGTGCCAAGAAGCAAAAAATAGTGTCTTAGAAGTGGTCAGGAGAAGGACATTCCAAAGTCTTCACTTCCTTGTAACATCTAAAGGTATCACACAGAAATGTCAGGTAATGATGGTTTTAGATCCTCTTAACAAAACCCTCACAATGTCTTGCAATATCAGGATAGCTCTGCTCCTGACAAGCTCAGAGTTTTATGGAGGTTATATTTGTAGCACTGTATGAATTCTCAATCAAATTAAAAATAGTATTCCCAATCAAGAGGCCAGCTACAGCAGGGCAGAAGACCCCAAATTAGTAAATGTTCTATGTTGCAAAAGAAAACAAAGAGATTTGAGACAAGATAAAAAAGATAAATGGGCCTCTTGACCTGGCTTGGCTCCTGGGAGACCAAAATCAGCAGTCTGTCAACAGAGGAGGAGGAAACCATGGCAGATCCGTGAGTTGCTGTTATATCTGATTATGTGCATGGCCAGAGGGCTCCCACAGGCCTCCAGCACCTGAGTGGCCCAACAATGTCAACCTTGGCTATTTTAGACATTTACTTTAGTGATGAATTGCAGTCCAGAAACTCCCTTTGTTGGTTGACTATAGAAAGAATAACAAAAAAAAAGCAACTCAGATTTTAGATGTCTAAGTTGGTCAGATGAATCCTGACCCCAAGACAGAACTGGTCACTGTATTTATCATTTTAATTATGCGTCATGCATGTTGATGGTCTTTTCAATATCCTTCTATGTGGTTCTTGCCCTTAAAGATCTCCCACCATGAAATTTCTGGCCCACATTTTTCAGCTTTTCTTCTGTGTTGTTGTCTTACTTTTTTTCCCCCCAAATGCTCATGTGCTTCCAACCCTGACGACTTTTGTTTAACAACGCTGTCCTTATTCTCCCCCCTCTAAAGTAAATAGAATGATCTATATGCAGGGGTGAAAGGAGAAGGTTTTCTTTTGATCTGGCAATCGTCTTCTCTAGTTTCTTCTCTTGTATCTGGCTGCTTGGGTCAGAGACACATGATTTGCTTTGTGTTTCTATAGTGCTTGGTACAATGGAGCCTGCTCCATGGCCAGAACTCTGAGGCACAATGGTTATGCAAAGAATAGGGGAATAATGAATCGTAAATGAAGTAAGAGCTAAGTAAATAGAGAACTATGGTAAGAGAGAGCAGAGTATACTGACAGTGATATGAGAGATGACCAGAAAGAATTGGAAGGGGAGAAAGAACCAGAAGATGCAGTGAGAAAAGTATTGGAGATTGAGAGTGCAAAGTCATAGTGCCACAGGAGTGGGAGGGGAATAGAAAATAAAAATCAAATCGGAAAAAAGATAATTTGCGAAAATAACAATGGAAAGTGAATAACATGGAAGTAGTTCAGAAAACCACAGAAGGATTTAATAAAAACCCAAACACTCAGAAGAAAATGGAAGAATGAGGGGAGAGAGGCAAAAAAAGAGGTCAACACACCAACCAAGGCATGATATGGCTTAGGATAAAATAACTGACTCCAGCCCTGTAAGAGCACAATGTCCTAAGCTAAGGCTATGAAGCTTACTTCACCTGTGGACTGTCTGCATCTTCCTTATTATATTTTTTCTTTCCTTTCTTTCTTTTTCTTGGGGGGGTGGGGGAGGGGGGGGGGCAATTATGCAAATCTCCTTGCCATGGTGTCTTTATCAACTTCTTTTCCTTTTTTCCACCTTGTTCCTCTGCAGCTTGCATTCAGAAATGACAGTGCTAGTGGGCACAGATAAGATCTGCACGATGAATTTTGCATCCTGAGAGTGACAATGTTCAGTCCTTCCTTGTCAGCCAGAACCTGCCCTCAGATGCATAGCTCTTACTGAGCTACACGTGTTCAGTTGAGGGCAGGGTTTAGTACTGCTCTCCAGCATACAATTAACACAGAAGGTCTATACATTATCTCATCTTGCATTTTTAGTATTTGCAGCTTATTGTTCAACTGAGCATGTATCATTGGTTAATTAATGCTGCCAACACTCTGCTCCACTAAATGATTGTTTAGCCTAGAGTGGAATAAAATACTACAATGACTAATACAGTATCATTATGTAACAGAAAATTAAAAATCTGATAATTTGATTGGAAGTCTCAGGTGAGTTTTTTGTATAAAAAGTGTTAACCTCAAGTAGCTATAAACAGGTAAATGTTTTATTCAGCTGACTGATAAGGAATAAATGCTTATGATATAAATTATGTATAATTAATACTCCTGGGATAAAAAAAAATGTATGCTAATAGGTTGTCAGTTAATTAAGAAAGGAATATGAGGTAAACAAAGGTGATTAGTATATACCCTGGGACTATAAACAGAAATTGTGCCTTAAATAATCTGTAAAAAAACCCCCTCACATTAAACAGCAAATAGTTCAGTTTTAATTCAGAGCAAAACCATAATGCTTTATGGAGAAAGGCACAGTGGAGACGTTAAATGAAGAAACAGCTTGTAGTAGTAGATCTAGGGGCTACACAATAACTCACCTTCCCTGTTATGCTCTACCTTGTTTTCTCTACTGGCTTGCTCTATCCTCAGATAAAAGAAAGCTAAAGTAAGTTTTGAAAAAAATATGCCAAATAATGTGCTGGAGGACCACTCTTACATTTCAGCTCACACAAATGAGAGATCATACTGGTTGGTCTTAAATCTGCAACATGGGGAATAGTCCACAAATCAGTTTATGCTTCTTACCTGCCTTCTGACTCACTGTTCCTCCTTGCTTCTGTCAGTATCTTCATGTGATAAATGAGACCTTCCTCCTTTCTGCCATTCTGTAATTTCATTTGGACTAGACATTTGAGATATTTTCTCATGAAACAGGACTAAAGTAGAGAAAGACATGACAGAGATGGATGCTCATTAGAATGGCAGCCAAGTCTTTCCTTTTTGTCAGAAGGGGACAAATCTGCATTGCCCTTAAGGCTGGAGTGGTGCCTTGTAGGAACAGCCATCCTGGAGAGGACTAAAGATTCATCTCCCCAGTACCTTGTTTAAGACAGTAACCAAAAGCAACTGTCAAGGGAAGAGTTTAAAAACAAAACAAATATATATGATACATCCTTTTAGTATTTTCTTGGCCTACATTCACTTCCAGCTCAGGGGCTTCCTGAGCTGGAGATACATATGCTAAGTCCCAATGAATTTATCTTCTGTTAGCTTGGCCACTCCTCCTTTGAATGCCTGTAAACGTCAGCTATTCCTGAGACTATCCAAGAAGAATGGTGAGATCATTGAAACCCACCAGAGAATGACAAACCAGTAAAAGACACTGTCTCCTTGCAATGCCATGTGAAATAAAGAGGGTCATTGCCTAAAGAAGCATAGATTATAGCTTGTAGAGGGAAGATAATTTTGGGATTGTTCAAAATATAATGGGATGTTTTAATCAGATTACAAGGCTTGGAATTGTTTAAGGGAAGGACCAAAGGTGGGTAAAGGGAGGGACCAAGGTAGAATGGAGACCCACAAGTGTAAGAAAATAAATGATAAAAGGGACAAAAAGGTCTGGTTAAGGGCAAA
The DNA here is from genome assembly GCA_025769975.1 of Gallinago jamesoni. Taxonomy (NCBI): domain Eukaryota; kingdom Metazoa; phylum Chordata; class Aves; order Charadriiformes; family Scolopacidae; genus Gallinago; species Gallinago jamesoni. The sequence goes on along the minus strand of JAOQGH010000023.1, from coordinate 99,072,316 downwards.
TGGGTGAGTGGTCAGTATACTTATCTGACAGAGTCCTCTCTTTGCTCTCTAGAGTCTACCATATAAACTTATTAAATCCTATTTATAACTACACTCTGTGTGGGTGCTCTCTGTATTCTGAGTGTGTGTGTGATGACCAGCAAACTTTGAGCTGAACTGACTAGTGGGTAGGAGAGGTCTCAGTGCCAGCCACTGGAGTGGGAGGCTGTTGAATTAAGGGACCCATAGGTCCCAGAAACTGAGTGTCTAAGAGCAGCTGCTGGGGACACCCAAACCATGTGTGCACACACTTCATCAATGGATTTCAATCCTGATCAGCTGGAGAGGAGGAACAGGATTGAGCCTCAGTGCTGTTCATGTTTGTGAAAGGGGTGTGTGCTGTGTGGGTGTTTATAAAGGCACTGTTCTCTCTGCTGATCCACATGGCTGGCCATATGTCTGTGTGCTTGTGTGCTGCTGGGAATATGTGTGCAGCCACCTCATCACTGGCTGGACCTGGGGACATGGGACTGCAGCAGCCTAGCTACAGTAAAATATGTTACAGAAAACAAACTGGGTTATTCCTGCCGCAGGCAAAGGTAATCCCATCCTTGGGATTGTCTTTGCTCAAGGACCTGGGTGCACTGGATGGGTGATGCAGAAGAATGGGGAAGTTCCCATGTGTACTCCAAGGTGATTTGATTTTGGGTGAGATTTACCAATGAATTAAATTGTATGGTTTTTTTTTTGGGTGTGTGTTAATGGCTAAACTGCCAGTATATATCATCACTACTATGGTTGCTACATGCTATATCAATGGTATTAGAGTAAGAATCGCCCAAATTAATGAAGAATGAACTTTGATGGAACAGAGCAAAGTGCAGCAGTAATGGAACAAAAACTGACTTCAGCAAATGGTGCCTGACAACTTTCTTAAGATCGACATGTTCAACTGTGGGTGTGGGCTGTGCCAGTTAACACCGGCTGCAAGCTCCAGATGTAGTGTGCAACGATTCAACACCACATGCCATCTATCCTGCCCAGAAAGACTGTTAACTTGGAGCCCAAAGCAATGGACTAAATGAACTCAATGAACATTTTAGAGGGATAGTCCATAGATTAAGGCAATGATATTTCTGTGTATATATCTAAGACAGGGAAAGTGGTGGTGATTTATTGAAAAGTGGGCATCTGGGCATGATGCAGATGGCATAGAATAAGGGGTGGATGCAGTCCTGTTTTCAGCTGGGACAGAGTTAATTTTCTTCCTAGTACCTGCTGTGTTTTGGATTTAGTATGAGAATAATGTTGATAACATATATTGTGTGTTTAGTTGTTGCTAAGAAATGTTATATTAAGTAAGTCAAGGACCTTTTCGGATTCACATAAAAACTGAGAAGTAGCATAGAGAGGACAAGCTGGCCAAAGGAATATTCCATACCATAGACATCATGCTCAGTATATAAATGGGGGCTGGTCAGGGGGCGGGAATCTACGATTGCTGCTCCGGATGGGCTGGACAATCGATCACCAGGTGATGAGCAATTGTATTGCATTGCTTTATTTTGTATGTTATTTTTATTTTTATTTTTTATAATTATTATTCTGTTACTGTTCTATTAAACTGCGTTTATCTCAACCCATAATTTCTTTTCCTCCTTTTTCTTCCTCTTCTCCCTACCCTACCGGGGGACGGAGGGGAGTGAGTGAACAGCTACTTGGTCCTAGTTGCCAGCTGAGGTTAAACCATGACAAACACCCACATGGACTAACAGACAATGACCTTTTCCAAAATTAGCAGGGGAAATGACAACCGAATATATGTGTTTCCCTTGAGCTTTTATCCACACAGGAATAAAATCAAGTTAACGTTGGCCTGGGTCAACCTATTTTTCCATGCATATTAAGATAAACTAATCGCTGTCTTTTAAATACACTAACTTCATGACTATACAGAAATCTACAGAATATGATACAGCAAAAGAGTTCTAAAACAAAAGAGGATCTCATGAAGGCAGCTAGCAGTGCTGGCTCGTTCAGATTTGTCCACATACTTACATATGTAGGAGCTATCTGAAAGTAGCATTTGATTTCACCCAGGTATCAAGCTACCACATAAAGTGGTTTGAAATCAAAACTCTTTCAAGCATAGTATATGACCCCTCCAGCTCCTTTTATTGCATGGAAGGTAGAAAAATACTTTCAGAAAGAAACTTTTAAAGTCATAAGATTTGTAAACATCAATCAAGAAGAAAAAGAAAAGAAAAATAAGATCTCAGACTCAGGGATCTGTTCAAGTTCAAATTTCAAATCATCTCAGCTTCACAAATTAGTTGTGCATTTCCAAGATATTGCTTTTGCACAGCTTATATGCAAGTGACTAAGGCCATATCTATTTTCTTTCTCCAAAGCATAGGCTGAAGATGGGAAGTACAAAACATTTTGCCAACCTTAAATATGGAGGTTTAAAATTACCAAATGTAAAGCTTTAGCAGTGGGCTTTTAATTTGGCTCAAGCTTTTAGAAGCTGGCAGGCTGATGAAGTGCAATTGCCATGGGTGAAAACAGAGCATCAATTAACAGACACATGCAAGGTTGGCACCTACCAAGAATTCACCCTGAAAGATTTAAAGACAAATAACTCAGTGATCAGACACACCTGGAAATCTTGGAACAAACTTCATAGAGTTATGAAAATTAAACCCGGTAAAAACTTCCAGTCGAGTATCTGGAACAATGCTATGTGGAAGCCAAGGAGGGAAATAATACTGTATATTACTTATTGTAAATACCAGATTATTTATGGAGCAGATTTTAAATAAATTTCTAGTGATACAAAAGATAGTCAATATTAAAGGTGAAGAGCACAATAGCCAGTCTGTTCCAAAAAAGGTTGTCTGAAGACCCAATGGGTCTGAATCAAACCTATTGATGTCTATTAAAGTTTTTTCCATTTACTTCAAAGTGCTTGGAATCAGACTAACAGTTTGAGAAGTCAGAATAAAGCCTTCACAGATGCACAGGGGTCTTAGGGCTTCCCAAAAGAGTTCAGCCTGTGTTTCAAGGCATTTTACCACTGAGTAAAAGGTAAAAGCAGGGACAAATACTTACAAATGCGTGGTCTTTGCCTTATGATTCAGGATATAATTCTGTTTGAAAACACTAAATAATCTATGATTTTTTGTTAGAATTTCCACAGTGTCCCGTGAAAGCTTCAGGTCACAGGTAAGATTCCTATAGTAGAAATAGATCAACATGGAGAAGTGTGGAAATACTGTCCTCAGTGATGTGGATAACTGTTCCTCAGCACTAGCTCTTGTGCATTTTAGTTGTATCCTTTAGAGAGTATATTATGAAAAAATCTTTCTAAGAAATTAAAATGTACTTTCAAAAAACATATTTATATGATAAATTTTCCTTGTTATCAGAAGAAAGTTTATGTGGATGAATTCTTGACAGTCCAAACAAAATGTCTTAGAAAAAAATCTATCCATGATGAAAATGTTACCAGACAATTCATCGTTTCTTTGGTGAAAACACAGAACCTTTTTCATTATGGGAGACAATATAGTCTGTTACAAAGACACTGATATATTTTAGAGTTTTTAAAATTGCTTCCTAATTGAGTCAGCATTGCTTGGGCCCTGGTTCAATAAAGCACTTCAGAGTGTGTCAGCCTTTTAGTCTGGCAGGATTTATATGGCAGTGACTTGATCTTAATCAAGCATTAGCCATTAAATAAATACTTAAATGCTTTGCTGAACAGTGCTGTTTTTAAAGCATGCAATGCTGAGTGCAGCCCGATAATACATCCTTTTCTTGTTGGCCTTCTCTCCTCTTGTTGTTGCCGAAAAAATCCTCTGGTGTTATTTTCTCAGTCTGTCTTATTTTCAGATTGGCTGCATTCACCAGTTCTCAGGGACCCCAAAAGGTTTTGGGGGAAATCAGCTCTATAAAAGTCAGGGCCTCCACTCTCTTCCTTGGGTCAAAGTGCTGTGACCTTTACTCCTTCCCAGCGGTTTCACTGGCTTCCAAGCCAGTTCACACATGTAGGGGTTTTCTAAATCACATGTTATTTTTATGCTGCATCTAATTAAGTGTGTTCAGGTGGCTCTTCTCCTCTTTTTCTGCGCTACAAGTCATAAATTTGTATTCAGGAACAGCTACTCAGAGCTGATCCCACCAGGACTATGCTATGTCAAAAATAACTGTGATGGTTGTTTTAGTATTAATTTTAGCCTAGTAATGCTATGTATATGATGCTGAAGATGATATTCAGTCTATTAAATCTATAGAAAATTCTGGATTGGCAGCCAGCATTGATTGAAGTTTCTCAGAAACCACATTATGGTTAAGATGGTTGGAATTCTCTTTGAATAAATTGTTCTGAGCAGAGCCTCTTGGGGAAACTGAAGATGACAATTCAGGAGGCATTTCAGAGTCACAGGCATATCTGTCAGTTCCAAAGTAGTTTTTGAAAGGGCTAGAGACTTGTCGAGGGCTGTTATGTTATAACTGAGAATACAGAAGGGCAGAGCCGAGGTAGGTGTAAACAGGTGCAGCTCTCAGACGTCAGGGAAAATATTCTGATTTCAACCAGCTGAGGTCTTGCTATCTGTAGTTTGGCTTATGAGATACAGTTTGTTCTGGCCCAGAGATTCAATTCTGACTTTGAAATAACTTTTTTTTTGGGGTAGAAACCAGGTGTTATTTCCAAGAGAGATTTGGATTTCATCTGTACTTAGTCATACTGTATTGTAGAATGTCTCTCCGCCCTTTACTTGGATAGGTCTAATAATTCACACCCTGAAATAAGAGGTGTTTTTTTTTATTCTTTGGTTTCTTTAGCTGCATAGGTATGGTATGGTATGGTATAGTGCCTATCTCTTATTCATAGGTCTGTTTCAGGAGGAGGGAGAAATGAAGGGAAGAATAAACATGGGGTAGGAGTAACAAAATAAAAGAATATTTAAATGATTTCAAATGGATTGTAAAGTGTTGAATCATAAAGGATTGGCAAAAAAGCCCTCTCCTCATGAGGTCTGGCTAATATTAGGAATTATTGCCTCAAACACTGCAGGTGTGGATCCATTTCTTTCTTTGCTAGCAAATGGGGTTGCAACTGCCTTTGACAATGTAAAAGCTGCACAATCCCCATGCCCCAGGGCAGACAATGATGTTGGTGAGATGCTGATTTTAGGATAGAAAATTACAATGGTTATATAGTAAACAGCACCTGGAAGTTTACTAATGATTTTTACAATTAACAGCAGCACTGTGGTCTGATTATTCATGCATGCTTTCTATGAAAGAAAAGAAAAGAAGCAGATGTTGAAAAGAATCACATTGGTTGAAGGATCTTTTTATTTTTTTTGTAACTGGAGGTAGAGCCTCCTTCCTGTTATCAGTATTTCTGATAATAATATACCAAAAAAGTGAAATAACAATCAAAAAAAATTAAATTGGAATGTTCTAATCTCTCTTTAACTCCAGATACTCACAAACACACATTCCCATGAAACGCACATGAACATGGACAGGTATGTGTATATATGCGTATGAATTCTTATGCAGACTTTAATCTCTGCCTGTGGTTTGATACGTAGATTTGGCATGCAGCTAAAAAAAAAAATCCACCAAAAACTGCATGGCCATGCAGTTCTTCAGCTTTAACAACTGGATCTTCTACAATACTAATGGTTGGATCTCCCCCCTTAGAAGTCCACCAGGTGTGCACCTGCCAGGTTAGTTATTTCAGAGTGCTGAGATTCGAAAACACTCCACCATCTGCAGCATAAATTTAAAAATACAGTAAGGCATACTGGTACCTCATATATTTCTCTCTCTCTCTAGTCATCATTTATTTTCACAGCTGTTCTCAACCCACTGCCAAGCAAAGACCTCTTCAGTTTCTTTTCTATCACACTGAGGCTTAGTCAGTATCTTAACAAAGAATGGGTGAAGCAATGCTGATAAAATACAAACTCTCTTTTCCTTTAATGCTTTGTAAATTGTGAAAACTAAACCTTTTAGAAGGCTCTCAAATGTAAGCTTTGCAATCACCTTTTCCCAGCAATAGGCTACTGCACCTTGTTCTTGACGGACTTCAAGCCTAATTTTGCAAATCCAGGAAATTATATCAATAAATTATTGGTAAACTACAGACACTCAAGTCAATGTGTTAGGGGTTGTCTGAAACAGACCCGGCACTTCTGAGGTTTTTGGATCGCTAATCTTATGTATAAAAGGACAGGTAAAAACATATATATTTTGTTCTTCTCTCCAATCAGACAGCTTGTACAAAAAGTTGTAAAAGACCTTGCTATGAGGTGAAATTAATATTATGGTGAAAATGAACCCAGGTAAATCCCTTCTCTGAACCAAGATCAGGGCTGGACACACTATGTGCTGCCATCTGTACAGCAATCCGTGCCATAGATTGAAAGTTCCTCACTGGATTTCTGCCCAGGAGAGGCAAGTAAGACTGAAGTTAAATTTTTATTAGTAGTGGCTAAGTGATTGCTAGATATTTCAAATATCTTCACTATCTTCTGAGATCTTGTTCATGCTGGGTTACTGCCTCTAGTTGGATCTATCCAAAACCTGAGTGAGAGAGACTGCTTGCAAATGTTAGGCACAAGCAAATGAATCATGGCAAACACTTGACCACAGCAGGCCAATGAGCTGAAAGGCAGGATTCATCCCCGTCACCCCATTGAAAGAGCAGCTGAGGGAACAGGCAGTGATAAGATGGTATCCTGCCAAGCAGGATGCGAGTCTGGCATAATGCAGGACCTTCAAGTGTTCTGGAAGTTCTTGATCGGGCAATTAACAGTATCTGCTGTACCTCGCCCCAGCGAAAGGGGTGATCTCATGTAGGCAATGCTATGCTTTTTCTTCCTGTTTTTTTTTTTTTTTTTCTTGGTGCAGATATAGGAGAATCTGGTTTTAGATCTCTTCATCTCCTTACTTTAGCGGGCATTTTGGCTCCCTTGTTACTCTTGTCTCCCTTAGGCTTTTCACTGCTTATTCAAACTGGTTCTCTTAACATTTTCAGGTTTAACTTTCACATGAATTTGGAAAGTACAAATATACATTTATATATGTAATCTATTATCTGTCTATCTAAACCTACTCAGGGGCAAGCTGAGAATATAAATGCCTGTCTGAGAGATGTTGTCTTGCAAATGAGAATGAATGACACTGTTAATGAAGTCAGCTGTAAAAGTTCATGTATGCAAATACTTGTCCAGTCACTGACAGGTTCTCTCTCAGTTAAATTTGGGTGCTGTCTTGGCCAAGATCATCATGCTCTTATGAGCTGAATTTAATATACACAGTGTCTTTTTGGGTACACAGTGCAGCATGAAAAAAGGTGAATAATGAATAATAGGTGAATAAAATGTGAATAATGAGAACATAGAGACATCAAAACATCTAGATACGTAGACTTTCATTTACATCCTCCCTGTTAAACTGGATGTGTGCACACACATATATATACTGTGGACGAAAAGAGCAAGTAACAAAATTTAATGGCTCAAAATTCAGGGAAGGGAAAAAAAAGTAAAATAGATTTCAAGACAGTTTCCTGACTTCAGTGAGCTGCCTCCTGATCTTTGGACAAAGGACCTTTATCATGCTGGGGCATGAAAAATTATACTACACATGGCATTACACAGGGAAATGTTCTGTGAAGGAGGCTGAACTCTTTCTCACTCCAACCATCCGCATGATGTGGTGGCATCTTTTGCAGTTAGATGAAGAGGAGATGGCAATGTGGCTGTGTGGTCTCTCCCGTGTCCAGTCATCCCCATGTCAAGTGCCAGTTCCTTACCATAGTAAGCACTTTCTCTGTCTGGTGGATCCTACTCAGATCCCTTCATGTTGAAGCTTTCGGCATGCTGAATTTCCAAAACAATTTGTAATTGCTCTTTACCAAGTAGGATAAGGTATGCCATTGTTATCAAGATATCAGATAAAAGACAACAATTGCAAGTATCATAGCAAATGAGGCCTTTGAGAGAAATTATTCTGTCTCTCAGGTTCCTCTGTCAAACCAAGTATTTAGTGTGAGTATCATACACACTGCACAAGTTATTTTGAGCTACTTTGTGTTCCTGATGCGTGTTACTCAGAGTCATCATGTTATGCCAAGAAAGCTGTGGTTGACTTGTATTTCCTGACTCTTCATTGTTTTGCAGTTTTTTTTTTTCTCAAGGGAGGATCCTACAGACAAAGAAGTTAGTCTGAAGGAAGATAGCATGTAATTTAAATAATACAGAAATAGGATCTTCAGGATCTGCTAGGCATGGAAAGAAGTCAAAGCTGAAGTAAGCTATTATGCTATTATACTACAGTGCATTAAGTCCAACAACAGACTGATACAATTGTAAGCTCCACAGATTGTGTGGTTTGTCCAGCTGGCAAAAGATATCTTTCTCTTTGGTGCAGAAACATCAGGGATATTTTTCTCTGGTATTGAGGATCAGCTCACAGGCTAGTAGATGGTGAGCAGAAAAGGGTAGGAAAAAGGATAGTTTAATAAGCTCAATGAAGCCTTCCTTATGGTGGTACTGTAGCGTCTGGATGGTAAGGACACATTTTGCCACCTCTAACACTGGAGTTTTTTGTATCTTGATCAATCAAACCAGGACAGTATTCTCTGGCTCTGCAAGCCTTGGACCATCTGGGTCCAGCTGTGCTCATTGTTGACCTAGTAGGAATAAATGGAAGACAAATAAGAGAACAACTGCCTATGATTTTATTTGCTGCCCTTGCAAATACTATTGAAGTGTCTTTAAATTAGTTTGTTTCATGTTGGGGCTTAATCCTGCCAAGCACATTTTTAGTATGTGATCATGTGCCATCAGTAGGAATAAACTGGAATAAACAGAATCTGAGTGTGCTCAGAGCCCCTAAAAACTGAACTATTTATTAACATGTGGGGTTTGAATTCAGTAGCATTTGAAAATAATGCTCACTTTTTCCTTTTCTTTGATTTTTGTGGCTGTTTTGAAAATGATTACATCACAACAAGCAAACATACTACAATATGTCATACCTGAACAATGGAAATGGTAACAGTAACAGACAAATTCTTACCTTTACAACCCAAAGAACTGGAAAGGTCAGAAAGACAGTATTTGGACTGACAAAATACATGTTAATATGTTTCACTAAATTGAAAATACTCTTCTGACAATCTAAAACTGTCATCACAAAACTATTTCAAGGTCTTTTTCTAACAAATGCAAATGATTAAAATTACTAGAATGGTATACTTTCTGCTTTTGCGTTTCTGGTCATAATTATGTTCTCTCATGTCAAGAGTAGATTCCACTTTACTGTCCTTGGTTAGCTCACCATTCATAGTCAGCCAATACCCATTGACAGATTTACCCAGCAGAAAATACCAAATGGGAACAATGATGGCTGAGCCAAATATGTTTTAAAAGAAATACCAGTCTTCCTATGTTCTGCTCTATCTGACAAACAGCACTTTACTAAACTGTGGATTGGGAGAAAACCATGGAGGGAAAGGTATGAGAGAAGAAGGTGGTAGTGATGCTGTAGGTGTCATTCTTCTTTCTGAGTGAGATCTGAACTTATGCCCCAGCCTTGTGTTAGGTAGTATGGTGCTGCTGAGATTGCTGTGTTTCAGCTGCGATATCAAATGAAGGTCCTGACCTTGTTCTCATTAGAGATCCCTGGGTACTTGTTCTCATTAAAGATCTCCTGGCACTTTTCAAAAGGGAAAGAGTGTTAGCCCCAGTGTCTTGGCCAAATTCCAGCTTGGGTAATTAAGTTCTGCCTACCTAAATTCCCTTGGCTTTTTCAATTCAATGTTATTTTTTAATTTTTTCCCTAAACCTGTGTGTAGTATTATCATGTGTTGGGAGGCAACTGCCTCTGGCACCCTAGATTTGTTTGCATTTTTGAAGTAGAAGAACTGATATTTGTATATAACATTAATAATTTGTTAAGTCTACAAAGTACTTGCAGTCTTATGATTTAATGCAAGATCATCTTAGAATGTAATCTAAGTTTTTCGTATGAGTCTTGCAATGATCAGTTTCACACAAAGTATTCCTCCTAAGAAAATACTTTTTCAGATGGATAGCTTGAATGTACCATTTACATTGTTTATTTTAGTTAAGACTCTTTAAATCAAATGATGTAGTGTGTATTGAATGTCAACACCCACAGAATATTGGAACACATGATCAGCTGAGAAACCATTAGTGTATTTTTTTGTATGTGTGTGTGTGAGCATGAAGAGACAGAACATGAAAGGTGGGAGAGAAGGGTACTGACAGCATGCTTCAAATGATCTGTTTGTAGAAAACAATTCTGCAAAAAGAACACAAGCCCATCAAATACAGATTTTAGTCCCATCACTTACAATCGTAATGGAAGATCGGTAAAGACAATCCACAGAGAATAAACTAAGTAGCAGTAATCAAATACAAAATGTGAAAGCCCTCTTTGAGGTTCCAGCCTGTTAACATATTAGAGATAAACCCAAGCTAGCCTGTTGAATCAAGTGTATTCTCTCAAATGCATTCTCAAACACATGTTTTACAAGGTTTGAGAAAGCAGTTGGTTTGGTATGGCCTTTCACAGAAAGAATTAACTCACAGTTAAAAGTTAAACTTAACTAACTCAGTGATCAACCTAGTGCTCACACAACTCTCAAAGGCTGTGGCTGGCACATGGGGAAGGTCTATCTGTGGTTGGCTGATGCAGTGACTTTTGTCCCAAACAGTTTAGATGTGTTCAGGTATGCGAGTGATTTAGAGTGATTTCAGGACTGATAAATTTTGGCTCCCTAGGCAATCAATGGAAACAAATGGTCTTAGCCAGCCTACTGCAGATATAACTCAGATCTCATGAGCAAACACTTATGACAAAGTATATAAAACCAAGTACTTATACATAACACTTCTGAATGGAGGATGCAGGAGCTGTTAAACTTTTGGGGGATTTCCCATGTCACCTATGTTTTTTTCAGGGAACTTCTTTTGTTTCTTGCTAGTCCTGCCATAATCACGGAGTTGTGTTTCCTCAAAGACAGGAACCCTGGAAGGATGAGAAAAAGGGACTGTGGGCCCAATCCCAACCAGTGCTGCCCAATGTTCTAGTTTTGTGAAAGCTGAGGGTACAGAGTTGCCTGTTTGAACACATGCAGAGATCTATTGCTGTCCAAATGTAGAAAACTTTGGTGGGGAGAGTAGATTAATTTTTTTACCTGGAGAGGTTATTCAATATCTGCCTTTGCTTTTTTATCTGTGACATTAGCTTGATGTTTTACTGATCTAAATAGATCAGTGCAAATGCAAATGCACAGATTCCCCTAAATTGTACTTTGTTTTCATTATAATTTGTTGTTTAAATAAAAGACTCACCAGAGCTGTTGCCATGAAAATAAATTAAAATTAAGAAGTCTGTAATTGCAACATTAGCCTGTAATTATTACAATAAACTACAATACAGTAAAGAGCAACAAAATAGGAACAAGAGTCCAATAACAACTCACAAAAACTTTGTTGAGTAACAGTAGCCAGCTGACTATAAACCAAGAAAAAACAGAAATTCCTGAGCCAAGACTTCTACTCAGTCTGAAGTCCCTGTTCTGGATAGCCCTGTTGTATGAGATCACAGCCTTTTCAGAGAACCTTACCAATAACCAGGCCATGGGACAGTTGTAGGTGGAGTGAGACGTTCTTACTCTGAAACTCTCTGGTAATCGTTAGTACCTAAAAATAAACAGCATGACATGGACCTGAAGGAGAAAGCTCCACCCAGGGCTTCTCAGGGAGACTCTTCTTTGCCTTACAGCTATGGGGGGGCCGTAAGGGACAGAAGCATTGTCTATGAAGAGGCAGCTGGAATTTCAAGTACTGGGTCTTTCTTCTCTCTTTAAAGGGGCACCCTGTAAACCAAGAAGGTGTCAACAGTTCTGCCTAACAATGAGATCCCTCACCAGATGTGGTGTTTATGATACCCACTACAATGAGATATTTATGGTGATGGTGATACCCACTAGAATAGTAAGTGAACATGTGATGATCTTGATTTCATTTACCCTTATATCATTCTTCTGAAGTATTATTGAAGACAATGGGAACATAGAGACTAATTTTAAAGCTATTTTAGCACCCATTTATTCATACTTCCCTTGATGCTTTTTGAAGTCCCACTCAGCATCTTATATACCACTAAAGACCTAAGTGATTTATCTGAAGTCTGCTCTCGAGTAGAAAATAGCAAACAGAAAAACAAGGCTAAAGCTGTAATACAAAGACTGATGCCTTGATTTCTGGCCAGAACTTCTCTCTGTTGAAAAGGGGCTTTCTTTTTGCTAAAAGAAGAGAATTTTGCCTGAAATATGTATGGAGATTTACCAATTTTTTAAAAAATATTAATTTAGAACAGAAATAGCATTATACACTCCTTGTAAAGATGGGATCAGGGAAGAGGACTGTGAGCTTCAAATGTCAGTTTTACCTCTTAAATTTTAGTTTGAATTAATTTTCTGCAATTTTAACACTGTTCTTATGAATTTTATTTCCTTTTAAAAAATAAGTCAGGTATTTAAAACCCAGAGTATTTAAAGAACTTTTCCAGCCATGTTGTACTGCTTCAGGACATACCTATAATGGGGCTTCTGCTTGCATCTTGGATATGGCCTGTTTCTCGAATTTCTTTGCTGATATGAGCTGAAGTCTGTCCTGCTCCAGCTGAACAGCCAGCAGGATCTGAGATATGTAGCATAAAGCTTCCTTGAGTCTGTTTTGATCACAGACACTGCTTTATCTCTACTTAACAGAAGCAAATTAGGATGAGAACATAAGCCTTAGAGCTCCAAATGTTACCTACTTCAGATGCTCCTGTCAAATACTTAGGAGACAACAAAGGCCAACGTGTTCCCACCATCCTATTTCCTAAAAAAATACAATCTCCAGGACTAGCAAGGTATCCTGCTCCATGGGGCAGTGGTGTGTGATATCTGGGAAGAATCTTCAAAAAGATGTTGTTGTCACCCTCTTGCCACAGTAACTGTATCTGAACATGTCTAAAAGAGATGTAAATGGAATTTGCAGAGGATAACAATCCCTTGTTTTATCTATCAGCTGTGCTTATGTGGAATTCAATGACCTATTCTCAATTGTCCAGTATGCTAGGGCTCAATTTATACAATGAACCAAAATTAATGGAATTGGTGTCTCTTTCTTGAAGAGTGGCCTCAGTTCAGGATTCTGGCTAGAAATAGTATTAGCATAGTTACCTTTCCCCATTCTGGAATTCTGATCCTTCATGCTGAGACAAATCCACTTTTCACAAAGTAGAACACTTATTCCATAGAAAAGTGTCCACCTGGAACAGGTAAAACAGCCGTTAAAATATACCAATTTCCAGGATCACAGTTCCAATTGGTTTCTCTTCTGTACACACCAGTTGATTATCTACTTTCATCAGAGAGTAATTATTATGGAAGAAATCATTTGAGAACAGACTATCTGAAAAAGAAATAGAATTGGAATAATTATAGAAGAACAGCATCCCTGACCAGCCCAGCCCTCAGTGACACAGCAAGTTCTCTGATCTTCTCCAAGGACACTGTAGCCACAAGCTTGTTCTTTCCCTCAAGACAGAAAGCTAAATCACAATATTTCCCCAAATTCTTTAAGGAGGAAGAATTCCAAATTAAATTTAAAAGAAAGTGTAAGGAGAATATACCCTGAAGATCCCAGTAAGCATAAAATTCTTTAACCAAATGTGTTTTATTTCAAATAATAACAGTAATTAAAAATATAAATTTAAGAATCCTGAGCAGATTAGCTAAAGAGCATTTTAGGATTATAAAAGCACTTCCAGTTGCATCAACCAGATGCCATTTCAAACACTGCTGTTTGGATTAATTAACTGAGTTCAGGACACCACATATATTAAAACTGCTAGTTGTACTACCCATCCTCTCCTCCCTCCCCCTTTTGTAATTTGTTATAAAAATCTTGGCCAATTAGAAAAACACAATGTATTAAGTAAAATAGCACACTGAACCAATCAAAAGTAATTACTCAGACTAAGACTCATTTAAATGATTTATGGCAGCAATTAAACGATTTTAAAATGCTTCATAAAGGTGTGGTATGTTTCACACATTCATGTATACAATATGCAGAATGTATGGAGTCTGTGTTATAAGGCTACTATTAATTACTTTTACAAATATGCCACAAATCATGTATTTTAGCAAAAAGATCATTATAACAGGATATAATTGATTTAAAGCACTATTCTGGTTAAGAAATACAGCTATAAAGTGCTTCAGACTTTAGTGTAAGAGCAATTTTGTCTCTCTTATAGAGATATTTAATTACTTTAATAAGTCAGTAAAACTATTTTATAAAGAAGTAGCTTTTAAATTACTTTCACTCTAGCAGAGATTGAGATCACTTTATGGAATATAATGCAAATACATTTCTCAGTATATTAATAAAATCCTAACATTTGCTGCATTGAAAGCTGGAGGAAAAGTGCTATCTTTTTCTAAATATGGGTGGCCATCATATAGGTTTTCCCTCAGGCTAAAATAAATTAAGTGTAGATTAAGTACTGTATAATAATATATCCTTATCTAAACCAAAGAGCACAGCATAAGTTTGGCTACTTTAAATTAGGTCATTTCTCCATCTGGGCTGGGCCCAACGTCCTGTCTCCAATGCTGGCCTATGACAGATGCTTCTTTTAGAATTTAAGAGCAGGGTATTAACAAATCTTTTCATTCCTTTGTCTTCAGCCTTCCCACATGGCAAGTCTTCCTCTTCTTCCCTTTGCTGATCTGGTAGATGCCAGGCTGGAAGGCCTTCAGCTGGAAGACCTGCCCACTAAAGATCCAAGCCCAAAATCAATGTTGGAGAAATTTCTCAGTCATATCAATACCTAGGCAACTGCCAGAGGAGAAAATTATCTTTAGATGTAGGGTCTTATTACCATGTACAATTGCTTAAATGCTAAAGCTCACATTTAGTAAAAGATACCAGTGAAGCTACATAAGGCTCCGATCCTTTTATTGTTTCAAAGAATGACCTAACAGGAGAAAGGAATTCCAATACTTTGCAGGATCTTAACGATTTACGGTAAAGCTGGGTAAATAACAAGGGTAAAATAGCTGATAAAAATCAAACTTGTTCTAAAAACAACATAGAGTAAGCATAGGTTTATGATAGATATCTTTTTCTGTTTAAAAATAAGATGTGTCTTCCAATAAAGTCATCATAGATACTCCATTTTTACCAAAACTCTTAGTATATTCTTTTTTGTGCATTCATTTTGTCTGTGACAGCATGACAAAGTTTCTAGATGATGACAAAAGGTGATAGGATCCAGGTGTTTTATTTGGGTGTTCATCAACTTATAGAAGTGATATTATCTCTTGAATACTCTGAGGTATGATGGCACCAGAACATTTATTTCGAGGGCATGGCAATATGTTGTGGTTTGTTGAACACGCTCCAGAGGTGCTTCAGGATTGGTGTTATGGAACATCTGGTTTGTAAATATACAGAAATACTATTCCAGGTTTGATCCTAATTGCTTCCAGAAGAAAATCCATCCTTTTTTTTTCCTAGTAAGAGGCTGGTTGGAGGGGAAAACTAATTTAGATAAAGTAAAACAAATGCATTTCTTCCTACTTCTGCAGCCTCTGCCCACTTTCATGCTAAAGATGGGATTAGCTGCTTTTTAAAGATTTTATGAAGGAAGCTTTCTCTGTAATTCTCTTTCAACTCTCTTTGCAGCAAGTTTTTCACTTAATGCTGGTCAAGAAATGCAATACAGGAGGTAGGATTGCTGGAGAAAAACTTAGATCAGGGTAGTTCCCTAACTGAAATGAACCATACAATTTCTGTGGTCAATGGAATTAAGTTTATAGAAAACACAACGTCTGCTGAATTGCAGCCAAGTACTTTGAGAGCAAAGCACATGGAAATCATAGCCTTCTATCAGCAGAGCAATCTAAGATGAGCAGAAGACAGTCCATATCTCCAGACAAGGAGATGCATTTCTGCTTTCATTCAAGCAATTCGTATGCAATCTGCTGATATAGACAGATAACAACTATGTTATCAGACACATGGAAATGTGCTGTTTAAATGATTTTTTTTCAAGGTATTCAGCTCCAACAAAATTTTAATGATTAATTAAAAGTGTGTGAATAAATTTGAATATATTGGGTTTTTGAGTGTTCACTGTTTATTATCTTCATAGTCTTATTTTAGGGAGTTTCATGGCTGTGCAGCAATCCTATTTAGTGCGTTATCTTTGTAGAAGAAGAAGCAGCAGAGGAATTGGGAAAGGAAGATGCTCAATTAATTAGTAGGGTATTAGTTCCTGCTCCTAATTAAAATTTAACAAAAATAGGAATTTGACAGGTGTTTGGCCAGAAAGGAAACATTAGACACTTTTTAACCTTTGGGGAAGTGAGTAGGAAAAGATAGAGCTTGAAAGGCATTTTGAGGGCATTTTATAATAGCTTTTATCTCATTATTTAATAAATTCGCTTTGACAGCAATTCTAATACAAGCTAATTTTTAATTTTTTTTTTACATTTTTATTTTTAGCATCAAATCACTACATTCCCACCCTTGTCTTCTCTCTGGATATGGTAAATCAGTTGGGAGTTTTTTTATTTTATTTTATTAAATTTTTCCTTTTAATGTTTTTTTGTCTGATTGCTTTTTATTCCCCACTGATTACTGATTACTCCCTGAGAAGTCAAAAGCCTACTTGTACCACCTCACCGTACCCTGCAAAACTTTGTAAAAGCCTTTTTGTTGTAAAGGTTTGTTGAAGGTTCTTTGTGCAACTATACCTCCATTTCATCCTGTCTGGACAGGAAAGATGAACTCCATTACAGAAAAAGTTTAAGTTTCTTTCAAGTTGGATCCTAGAAATACCCAACCAACTGAATAACCCAAATCCTTTAGTAGCAATTTACCATGGGCTAAATACAGGAGTAATAGCTTTGCTTATAATTTAAATTATTCTCCTAATACGTTATATCTGTTCTGAGCATGTGAAGAAAATGTTAGAGCTTAACTGAAGTGAGAAGACATATATTTGATGGGAATTCCATTTGGGACTTCTAGGTTTGGTCACAGTCTGTTAGGTGTAATTCACACAATCACCTCAACAGCAAGTGGAGACTTTCCTGGGAGAACACTTCTGACCAGATGCCTTTCTGGTGGGCAGGTTATTTGGCTATACCCGCTGCTCCACTTACGGTGCTGCCTGTAGCCTTGTGGGCAGGTGAGCTGCCCAGCTCCACACTAGCTCCCTGGCTGTGTATACCATCACAGGGTGGAGATAAGGAACATATTTTGGTTTGGAAATGCTAATTTGTCCCTCCAGCAGTGATACTGTGGTGTTTTCTAAACTCAATATTGTGGAATTAGAGCTTTATCATCTGGGGGCAGAGAGAGGTGGGAGGGTGGTGTGGGTGGGTGTGGGTGAGTGAGTGTTATTGACTTGATTTACAAAAATTTCTTTTTCAGTCTTGTTTCTTCTGGAGATGAATTTCTGAATCTGTATGAAAAACAATAACAAAGAAAATAAAATCCCTGCTGGAAACCAAACTGACTCCAAATGAATATAAAACCTCATGAGCCCTGCAGCTTTGTCAGACCAAACTAGAGCTACTTTATCTGCAAATTTTGCAACAAACTTGTCAAGGAAGCAGCTGAAGAAATTGCATTGTCATGGAACCCAGATGATAATTATTACATGGTCTAAAATAATTAGATATTATTCTATTTAGATGCTTATTTTTGATATTTAAAGTTACAAAAGAAATACTATTTCTTTATGAATACATTTTTACAGTACATGTACATTAAAAGTTTGCATTCAGAGAGGACAGACTCAAGCTGGTTTTGTGACTAAGTTCTTTAGGGACAACCCCATGCTATTCAACACTTTGTGCTATAAAGTATATTTTATATTTTGTAAAATGAATGTAAAACTGAGTGTGGTGGTCAGTATACCTAAAATAGTATACTTAAATCTTCAAGGGTCTGTCAAGTATTAGGGGATACTAAGAAGGAAGGCACACGTCAGTATTCTTCTGTATTAATCAAAAGGAAATTAACAACTGCTATAGCTCTGAATAATAAAATTAAAATAAAAATCAGCCTATACTTTTATTTTTTTAGTGTTTTTAATATCACATTCAGCAATCACATGTAATAAAAAATAATAACGTGGGCTATGGCTTACAAAATTGTCTACAGCATTGGTCATACAACTTACTTCCAAAGAATTGCTATGTTGGTCAAATTTCAATCCACTGGATAGAAATCTGTCTGTCCTATTATCCTGGTGTTGAGAGTGGCCAGTACCAGGCAGTTCAGAAGAATAAATTAGAAACCCCATGAAATGGCAATCATTTCCTTAAGAAGGTTTCATTGTAATCCCCTGACTTACAGTGCATTTCAAGCCTTAAAGCACAATGTTTTCTAGTTGTTACATTTCTTTTTTCTTAGCAGTAGCTATTATATACCTAGATACTGTTATTCCATAAATCATACTTTGAATTGGCCTTAGTGGCATCCCACCTCAGTGAGTTCCACGGTCTAATTATGCTTTTAGTGAGGAAATTTCAGCAGTTGTGAAGGAAGCTGAAAGGTCATTTCATTATTTCTTTGCCTAAGGCCTGACGTAGAGAAGCAAGTAGACCATTTCAGTTCGTTAACCCAGGACCCTAGCTAAATTCAATTCAGGGTTTTGGTGAAATAAAATTCACAGATTAAGAGGCAGAATGAAATTCAAATTGATGGAACTGAAATTGGTTAAAACTCTTTGTTCAGTCACAAGATGATAAAATAAGAGGACGGCCTAAGAGTTCAGAATTTGAGTACATTTAATAGTGACCTTTAAGTGAGCACTAAGTAAGATAAAAGTATTGGAGCTTTATGAAATTTAATTCATGTCTGAAGGATTTCAAATTGGGGGGTTTGATATTGCAATCTCAGTCAGAAACATATTGTTGGTAATGACATGTTTCTTGCAGCACACAGCGAGAAAATCATACCAAAGACTAGAAAGTGCATTGAAGAAGCAAGGGGAAGGTTTTCTTTCGCTTAAACTTGTCTGTGGTCAATTCACCAAATAGCTGGAGTA
Organism: Gallinago jamesoni; assembly: GCA_025769975.1. Taxonomy (NCBI): domain Eukaryota; kingdom Metazoa; phylum Chordata; class Aves; order Charadriiformes; family Scolopacidae; genus Gallinago; species Gallinago jamesoni. Next base: position 99,053,152 of record JAOQGH010000023.1, on the reverse strand, counting down.
CAGTGAGACTTGCTGTGTAGTGTTTGATGCAAAGGCAGGAAAATGCCAGCTGTAGATGGGTAAATGTGTTTGTTCTGAACTGCACTGTCACTCATCCAAATCAGTTCACCTTATCTTTGCATCTACATGTCAGGGAAATAACAGCTCATGATATCTCAGAAGTGCTTAGCAGGAAGGAAGTTTCAGCTTAAAACTGACATTCCTAATTTTGGTAGTACTAACACTACATTTCTATTTAGATCACCTTCTGAAAAAAAAATATTCTGTGGGAGACGAAAGACACTGGGTTTTGTTGTTGTTGTTGTTGTTGGCTAACACAAAAAAAAAGTGAAAAAAGAAAAACTTTCACAGCTTTCCCATTATTAGTTCTGGGAAAACACAATAAAGCCACAGCTGGCAGGCACTTATTTTTTTCTTAGCATTTGATAATAGAATTAATTAGTAAGTGGAAAGCTTACAACCCTTTTTCTGCTGCAAGTTGCCCTCTGCTATCATTATGAATAGATGTTAAAATCCAAGCTAATTGTAATTCACATAATGAAATATATTTGCACCATCAATAATAAAGGCTTTTTTTTTTTTTTTATGAGTACTTCTAGTGTAGAACTTCAATAAATTCTGGCGAAAGAGATGCTCAGGACAGTATGAAGAGTTCAGGGTGATGGGCTAAATTTTAATGCAGCACTCTAATACACATACCCAGTCCCTGTGATTCCTTTCTCTAATGTCAACAGTCCCTTTAACAGCACTTCAGCAAGCACAGAGTGGGGAGGGTGGGGTGGGAGAAGAATTTCTATCTTACTAGCATACTACAAAGACAAAGTTAGCAGTGCTGTGAGTGATGAACAGCAGTTCCAGTGGAGTTGTCTACAGTAGTTCAAGCCCATTACTCCATCCCCATTAGAGACATTTATCATTTAGTCACTATGCTTATGCAACAGTATTTTAATGCTGCAAAAAATACCTCGCCAGCTCTATATTAGGGATGGGTGAATTCATTCTGATAAAATGAGAACTCTTCTTAATTTTTCTCAGACCTGTAACTGAACCAAAACCTAATGTTCATCCATCATTATTTCAAACCTGAGAGCTTGTGCTTTGCAAGCAGGGCCCAAATGTATCAGCTCAGCAAGGTCCCTGATGCAATGGTGGTGGGTATGGTAAAGAACCTGACCTGAATGGAACAGATTATTTGGGAATTTCTCCATCCCTTTCCATCTGCAAACTTCTCTCTTAGGCTTCTTGCCAGTGGTGAAATCGTGGTGAGGATGTAATCTGCTGGCAGGCCAAAAGAAGCACAGTGTCAGCAATGTGGATTGATACATATATTTAGGAATAGCTGGATCTGAAATACAACACAAACTTACGCTCAGATTAATTCTGGGAAATGCTAACCAGTAAAATACTCCACTTTTTTTTTTTAAAAAAAAAAAACCTGTTTCTACTATTTTGATTCCCGTGCCATTTTTCTTATGTTTCATTACTTATGAGACATTATAATATACATGGCATTTAGGAGAAGTTTTGAGCAATTTCTTGTTCTGGTACAGAAGAGAATGTAATTATAGCAAAATTTGTATCTTTCAACGCAAAGTTACATTGCATCTTATTGATTTATCACCCCTACCTAACTACAAACTTGTACATATAATGGTTTAGGTTGGAAGGGTCCTTTAAAGGTCATCTAGTCCAACTCCCCTGCAATGAGAAGAGACATCTTCAACTGGAACAGGTTGCTCAGAGCCCCATCCAACCTGACCTTGAATGTACTACTACTAATAGTATGAAGGTATTTAATGTGTAAACACTTTGTCAATTGACCAGGTTAGAGAACAGAACTTCCTTGTATTTGATAGAAGGTAAAGGAAAGTAAAGTGTAAAGTGTTACAGTGATGACATGGAACATAATAAAATTTTCAGTCCTTAAAAATCTTGTTGATTCCATGTTGTTTCTTTTCCGAAAACTGCCTAAACAATAAGCAAAAAATGGTATCAGTGACTGAAACTGAATTATTTTCAGTGTTTAAACTGAAACTGTGACATTTCAGCACTCTAAAATATAATCTTAAGTAATAAGCCTTCATCCTTCAGTGAATGAATATATTTCTGCCTGTTAATATTCAAGGACTGTTCACAATTTACATTTAGTCATCTGTAGCCAAGGAGCAAAAAATATTACAAGAAGTTTTGAAGAGTTAAAGCAAGGACTCATGTAAGGACAATTTATTGGACCATTATTGATAACCACAGTCATAGATTCAGTACTGCAGGTTCTCGGGGTTACTATGGCCATGGGATTATCTCAGAATTCCATCTAAGTCCTCTTGAATCCTCTTTAACAATTTTTTTTTCAGGGTTTTCAATAACAAAGAAAAAGTTTTCATTACAATCAAAAATGCATTGAAGCTGTTCCCTCCTCTCCACCATATGGATGTTGGAAAGAAATCTCCAATGACTGTCTTTGCTTTGTGTGATGAGAAAGATTTGATCCAGTTTCTCATAGCTGGTTGGTGGCAGTACTTTCAGAATTTTCAGTTATCTGCTCCTGCCTCTACAGGTTTTTGGATGTTTTCTTTGCAAGAGTAACTAAAGTTCTGCCAGCAGTGCTAGTCCAACTAGCTTAATGCTGTCCTGGATATTGTCTAACATGACTATGTTGGAAAAGAACAGTTTAAGAATACTGCAAGTACAGAGTCCAGGAATGGCTCATCTATTTTAGCTTGAGATCATTTCAGCGTTATAGTAAGAATATATACGAAGGTAGACACTGAAGGAGAATTTGGGGTGTCTTCTGGGGAATAATCTTACATACTGTGTCAATTAAAGTACTAGAGGGACTTTGGGATTTGTTCAGTACTGTGTTAGCTTGTTTTTTAATCAATGCCACAAAGAAATTTTTGGATGTCAATGGAAGTCCTGCTAGGGCTCTTCTTGATTTACAAATTAAATGAGTAGAATTCATTGATTCATAAATGAAAGTCTGGAGGACAGAATAGTGCAAAAAAGAGCACAAAAGACCAAAAAAGCCTGGTGATCTGGACGAGTACTTAACCTCTGGTTAAATACTGGTGATCAGTAACAGTATTTAAGCATCCAGGAGGATGCTTTAGATTTCTCAGATGTGGTTTCTCAGATTATGTGTTATATGCTCGTTCTTTTCTACTGTTTCAAACAAAAGCAGAAATAGCAGATATATTATACAAGGCCATGTCACAATATGGTATGCTGAATGTACTCATGAAGTTAGATTCTAGTTTTCAGATCTGAGAACTGTGTCTTTAATTAGCTTAAGCAGAGACTGGTGGTGGCAAGTAATAAGTTCTGCATTATTTCAGTACTTTTTTACAAGCTTTACAGTGAAGCAACATATTTGCTATATAAATGATTGAGTCAGCATGGAACACAACAGGTATTATAGCTGTTGGCTAAAATTTATAAAAAATAAATTGGATCCTGAAAAGTGTGTAGTGCACCCCACTCCATTAATAAATTGTTAAACTGAAAGCTTGGATGTGCTTTCAGTAACCATTGACATTTTATCTGAAATAAGGATGAAAAATTTCACTTACTACAAAGCAAGGCATTAAAAAGGCTCCTTATCTATGGGACCAGAATAGGGATATTAGTAACACTGTCTGCTTCTTTTTGAAACTCTGTTAATGTCAGGTAATATGTTTCTTCAATGGCACTTGGCATTCACTTGGCTAAAAAAAACCTGAAAATGAACATTCCAAAGGACTATTTTAAGTAATACACTAATAGCCAACTAAAGAAAACGTAACCTTTGATATCAGCAAAACATACACTATCTTTGTTCCAAAAACTGGTATCACAGGCATTAGCAATATAATCTATTATTTCTTTTTCTATTCATGTGTTTCCATTTTGGACTACATGTATACACGTATCTACCTACTGACCAAATATTCAGCTTGGGCTGTTTCTTTGAATTCAGTAAGATGCAAAGCTAGAAGGTGGGACTACTCTAACTGACAAAACCTAATACTTACTATTCTCAGTGTATATAATGCAAGTTAAGAGATGGGAATCCCAGGCTACTGTAGTATTGATCAACCTTTTTCATGACACAGTGCTTTACTTTATACAACATTTCAAGTCTGTAAGGTATCTCACAGATTATGCCTCCAGAGCTAGAAGGCCCAAAGCTGTTCAAATAGCACAGACACTGAATGATATGAACAGCACAGCTGGAATGCTTGTGGAAATATTTATTAATATATAATATTTATTTCCTGTTCTTAAAGGATGGGAAACTGGCACAGACTTTAATATTGCAATTGGAATCATGGAGATGGAGAACACCATGCCACATGTAATAAGCATCATGTGAGAGATAGACTATATCTCTGCTGCTAAAGGAAGCAGGAGCAGAGTATGAACTTAAGCGCTGGACTACTGCTTGTCCGTAGTGCTTATTTGCTATCATTTTTGTAGGCAAGGCAGTGGTTTAGTGTTCTCCTAGACATTGTTCAGGCACTGGTGGACAACAGGTACTGTTGACTGTGTCCCAGAGGCAGTATGGATAGGACTGTTTTTGTCTCCTTCCATTCTGTACATCCTTCCATCAACATCTGTGCAGGCTATGTGTGTTGAAACTCCATGCCTTCTTGCATCATGTCTTGGCATGTAACATTTCCTCCATTTTGTGCCATGAAATCATCTCACTGTGATGGGCTATAACATTGTTTTGTTTCAGACCCCTAAAATGAGGAATATACAATACACAGTAACTATGTCCTAAAACCACCTGCAGTCCCAAGAAGTCTTTGGGCTAAGCGGAATGTGATGCACATGACACCTGTGTGTGCCCTTTGGCCTCAGGGCCAGAAAACAATCTTTTATTTTCATGTCCAGTATAGACATATCCAACAAGAACAGACAGAAAAGAACTCAAAAAGAACTCAAAAGCAGAATGTGACAAATGTTAGAGACATAGAACTAAAGCCCACTGTGTTGGAGACTCAGAAAATGTCACCACTTGTTTTGGTGTTTGAATGCAAGTAGAGAGTCCCTGCAGCTCTTGGTTTGCTTTTCAGAACTATCCCTTAATTTCCTAAAGTGACGCTTAAAGCAAAAGAAATTAAATACTTAAGTGAGTGTAAAAAGAAAACATTTCCTAAAATCCAAATGTTCATTAAAGAAATGATTAATTCTGATCAATGATGGCATAAGGTTTCTACTGAAAAGTCCTCCTGGAACTCCGCAGTGAATTCCAGACAAAGTGAGAGAAATGGTCACAGGTGACGGATCACTTGCTGAGTGGCTCAGAGCAACTTTCCCCCACATTCATTCTCTGGATAAATGTTCCTTTTGAGAGGGCTTCTGAGGTCAAAAGTCTTTCTAGCCATCATGGCTGTGAAAAAGAGGAAGGCTTTCACCAAAGTACTGTCACCAAGCTTCCTGGGCTGTGAAGCTTTTCATTGTTTTTTGCCTAGTTCTGATGAAGTGGTCTGACAGCTTCAGTTTTAGAAACATCTACCAAATAAGAGAGAACAAAAAAAGAATGAAAGAGTTGGGAAAAATTTTCACTGAGAACATACGGGACATGAAACCAGTTTAAAAACTTCTGATCTGTTGTTTGGCTAGAGAACAAAAAATCTATGTTTTTAGATGATTAAAAGCTAGATTCTAATTTGCTCACACATTCTGGGTGGTAACTCATTGTCAAAATTCTCCTATTCATTTTGATGAAGCTATGGGAGAGCTTATGCACTGTGAACAAGCAAGACAAGACCTCTTGCTGATTCACATGCTGCAGTTAACCATGGCTGATAAACATTTATCTCTTGAACGTGACTGTGTGGCATGCTTTCACATTCTCTACGTGAAATGTGATGGTGCTAAATATTGTCATAGACTTCAAGTTTCCTGTGAAAAAACGCATCCAATTTTACATGGTAAGTCTTTTACACAGCTTCTTTTGCCCTCAACAAAGGTTTCAGTTTCTTCATCTACTTTCAGTACAATATCTAATACTGGCAGTGCAGTTTGAGCTTAAAGGCACTATACTATCTAATGGAGGATCCCTTGTGAGAAATTCTATAGCCAGCATAATGCCTGTGAACTGTTCTGCCCCTTGCATCCAAGATTATATCTGGTATGTCCAGTTCATGTTGTCCTTCTGTCATGTCAGCCTCTGGATGCATTTTTCAGTTCTCTAGCTATTATGCATCTGGCATAAATGAAAGTAAGCCTGTACCCTTGCTAGTACAATAGGCTTTAACACCGCATCTGTTTCTTTACTTGCCATTTACTGACCTTCACTTAAACAGTAACAGAGAGTTTAGCTCTCTTGTAGAAGGGCAGATGGGCAGGCTACCAGGACCACAATCCCAGTAGTCTGTGCAGGAGGAAAAATGCTGCGCTGAAAGCTGCTGTATATGATCCCATGCATCTATATAGAACTACAAACTCTGCAAATAAAGCACTCTCTATTTTCTTTATTAATTTCAAAGTGCAGATGACTCATTTTGTTTTTTGTCTGATTCCTAGGTTAGGTACAGGTTACTATTTTGAACCTAAGCAGAAAAGATCATCCTTCCCCTTCAGACTTGCCATACAAAAATATAGCAATTTACACAGCGAGTCATATTCACAGCTTCTTTTGTCCTCAATAAGTCTCTGAAGTGCAAATTAGAGGGATGTGTATATAATTGACAATGAATTTTTAAGACATTGATGCACTTGGTGTCACCTGTGCTTATGACAATAGTACTGCAGCATCCTTTCCCTTGCCACACACAGTCTCTTTTTTTTTCAGACATAGCTATCTCTAATCATGGTTTTCTTGTTTCAGTCACCTGGAGCCAGAGACATAATGTTGCCTGTCTGATTCCAAGACAAGTTAAATAACTGTCATACATCATATGGGCTCCCCTTTGTTATCAGTGCTCTGTGGTTGGTTCTAATTAGAACAGTGAATTACTTAAGAAAGCAGAAGGACTGAGGTGGTTCCCAGGAATGTAATTATCTACCTACTGCATGATCCTCTGAAAACTCCTGTGGCTAGGGATCTCACAAGCCTTCCTTCCTCCCTTCCAAAAGTGCTTGTGTTATCTGTACCTACTCTCTCTCACTAGAATTTACAGAATCAGAATTTTCATGATCATTTAAGCTTTGTGTAAAAGCTGATATGGAGCAATTCCCGTGTTGCCTCATTCTCAGTAGAAACAACACATTGCACGTTTTGAATACCCCCACGCACGTGATTAGCACTGACCAAGGCTGTCAGCATATCTGTGAGATGGAGAAATACAATTATTTCCCTTTCTACAATTAGAGAAATCATGGCACTTCACAATTCAGTTAATTTAAGATAGTACAACAAAAAGCGAAGTGATGCACAGACATTTATGATGGATGCAGACAGACACACTCTGCCCACACTTTCTATGATTTGTTTATGATTTGCAGGGATAGTTAATGTCCAAACTAGTATAACCTGCCTGTAACAATGCTTACCACCTGGGCACAAGGCACTGCTAAGATTTTTGTGTTAAATACCAGATGAGAAATGTCAAGTAAGCTGGGCTCCAGTTAGAGTGAACTCATCTGAACCTGCTGGTGTCCTGTGATACCTGGAGTCTATGATGCAGTTAGTGGATATCACATGCTCCACCCACAAGGGTTACTCTACTTGCTTTTTCTCAAAGTGCCCAATAGAAATTGGTATCAAATGTTACCTGATTTTTTTCCAGTTTACAACATAAACGTAACTTGCTGAGAAACAAATGACATAATGTCAATGGTCTTCCATCTATGCTATGCTACTGTTGGTCATGTTTCCTAAGAAATTCTGTGGTTTATATTCTTAATTCTCCAAAGTCAAAGAATGTTGACATATCCCCTATAGCATATGTTTGCTTTGTCTTATATATAATGCTGATGAGTTGCAACAGAGCAACCCACTTAGCTGTTATTATTCTGCTCAACATAATCGTGCTTCTAAAACTGCCTGACCAACTTGATCTCTTTCTATGACCATGTGACCCGCTTTCTCCATGAGGGGAAGGCTGTGGATGTTGTCTACCTGGACTTTGGTAAGGCCTTCGACACCGTCCCCCACGGCATTCTCCTG
>JAOQGH010000023.1:98937181-99044954 GCA_025769975.1 Gallinago jamesoni | reverse complement strand
GTTTGTGCTGGGGTGTTGTGTGTGGGGTTGTGAGTGTGGGGTTTAGTTGGTGGGTGGTTTGTTTGTTTGTTTGTTTGTTTTTGTGTGGGTTTTTTTTTGTTGTTTGTTGTTTTTGTGGTTTGTTTTTGTGTTGGTTTTTTTTTTTTTTAATGTGGTTGGACTCAATGATCTCAAAGGTCCCTTCCAACCACTAAGATTCTGTGTAACTACCTAGTATAATACCAATCTTGCCTTCAGGTTCTGAGAGCTATACCTAGAAGCAGAAGCTATAGTATAGCAATACATCACTCTCCCACAGCTCTGCAGCCCTATTGTTTTTCCCTTGAAGTTGAAATAGGTCTTCCTTTCGAAATCGTCTCCTTTAGGTACTGGAAAGAATCCATCAGTATACACTCTGTCTGTGTGACACATCAGGTCATCCATCAGCACAACCATTATTATGCCAGGTGCTTCAAAGCTTGAGAAGCTACTGGCTCTCAAACCCCATTGTATTGCAAGCTGTTCTTAATGCACAGAGTCTGTCTTCACTATACATATCAGTGGGAACTTGTTAAAAGCGAAAGGCTTCTCCTAGAGGATGAATCTCAAAAGGTTTGGTTCAGGCAACACAAAAAAGTTTTTCACTAACTTCTTTGTCATGAAAATCAGCTAGGAAATCTCATGAGAATAGGTCACCTCCTTATGAGAACTGCAGCATTGTCCCAGTTTTGGGCAAGCTGAAAATACAACTAGAATTATCTTAAAATACTTTAATAAATCAGTGATCAAAACCAGGGAGAATAAGAAGTCTGTGAAAACTCAAAATGCTAAACGGGGAAAGAAAATGTTTGAAAATGGATAACATCACTCTGGAGCTGACTTCACAAACCTGGAAAAATCCCCCATAGGCCTATCTTCAAGAAGGTTAGAACCATATGTTTCTCTGCTTTTGCTCTTTATCTTTTCAGCTAAACCAGAAAGGAAAGAGAAAAAATAATAAAGCCCTCCAGCTCTGTTATAGCTTTTATCATTTCAGATCTTTCCCTTAATAATTCAAAGTAAACTAATTACCTGATTAAGTTAACAGGTGTCAGTCATTCAAACATAAAGAGCTACTAGATAGACCTGAACTGGGGAATTCTTTTCTTTAAGTGTCTGCACTTAAAATTTGAAACATAATGGCATTAAAACAACTGATCGAGTTCTTTTAAAGACATTGCAGCTTAGTTCCATACTGCAGGCATTCACCTGTGAGGCAATTAGGCTTTTACCTCCCATTACAATACTTTGGCAAGCTTCCTGATGAATCCTTTATGTGTGGCCCCTCATGTTTGAAGCTTACAGTAAAGAGTCGTACTGTTTGAAAGGAGGATGAGGAGCTGCTTGTTAAAGGCAGGAAAGAACACTGGCCTTGCTGTGAGTGCAATTGTGTTGGTAATTATTGTGTGTCCATTATCTTCCTTAAAAGTACTGTATTATGCTATGATAATAGCCAACAGTATTGTTGGGGTCATTGTACATAGGGCCAAGTGATGTAAAGTTATTGGATGCTCTAAAAATTTGCAATATCTATTTTTTTAGAAAAAAATTATATGTTTTTATCTTCTCTCTAATATGTTTTGTGAATCCCACTTTTCTCCTACCTTCTCTAACCTCCAGTCCCCTTGAATAAATAAAAGTGGCTGCCTCTGAGAGCTCTTCAGTTCCATAATTTCCTGAAATGTATGAAAACATGTGCCTCAGCAATAAGCAGGAAGTCATTGGAAATGACAAAAACTGTCTGGGACTCAGGAATAAAAATAAAGCGTATTCTGTGAGATAAAGGAGGTTTTACAAGTGTGAATACTGACCTTTCTTTCTAGTAAAAATATTTCAGGATTTGAATGTCTAGGGTTTCAAGGAAAAGAAAATCCAACATGTTTGCTTTTTGTGATACTCAGAGGAAAACTAATTTTTCTGATAAAGGCAAACCCTGACCATGAAAGCCAATAGAAATATTGCTTATATGACCTCTACTTAATTTTTCTGGTTTGTCACATAAAAACATTGAGCCCATATATTAATGGTCTTCTTTGGGTATGCATATACATGCATGTATGTATAAATATTGTTTCTGTTGCCTTGATTTTGTAGTGCTGTATTTCATCTAGTACCACAAGCACTACCTGTTTGTGTTGTGGTGGTGATCCGAGTCCAGCTCATGATATTTCACAGGAATTTGATCCAGCGTGATGTTACACAAAGCTAGTGAAGTAGGTGTAATAAAGTGTGTGGGGAATTGACTGGTATTTGGGAGACCTGCTTCTTTATGTCTGCCTGTGAGACAGTGCTGTGGATAAGGAATAGTGCAGAAACAGGAGTTAAGCCATGATGTGGGCACATGATCCAGAGCAGGGAACTGACTTCCAGTGAATTGTCTTCTGTCAGTGTGCATATGCCTAAAACTTGTCAACTGTTCATCGACAAATTTGGTGGTTTGTTCCTAGACCTAAAAAGTTGTATTAATTCCACTATATGCCTTTGAAAAATGTAAGTGGAAGTGAATATGAAATGCCTGGGTTCAAGTAACAGACAAATTCATGGGACAAATGCTCATCAGAACAGTCAAACACAAAGAGGTGCATTCCTACTTCAGGTCTTTGAATGCCTTGCTCTACTGGAAGGTATAAAACCAAGCTGAGAACACATTAGACGACGATTATCTCTTCAGTTCTTTCTCAGGCTCTGTTGGCTGCTGCTGCTGACAAATTACTGTGCTAGATGAACCTGCAGTCCAAACTGAAATGGCCATTCGTGTCTTCTTGGTGTTTGGTATTATTTTTTGCAGTGTATCTATGTTGAAACAGTGTACATTAATGATATCACAGCTAGAAAAAGCATGGACAGGAATGAAAAGGAATGAAAAAACTCAGGGCTAAAAATCATTCTTCCTTCTTCAAATTTGCAATGAGAAATTTTATTTGTAGTCCGAAAGATACCTAGAAAGTTCAATGAAAATCAAGCTGCTTTTATTTACATCCTCCCCCCAACTCCAACTTTTAAAGTCCAAGTTTAAAAAAATAAATAAATTATGTTTCAGCAACATGCAGCTGTCAGCCGGAACATGGTTATTCATGTTAGTAAAAGCAGTCAGCATGCAAAGTGCTCGTGTGCATGGAAAGAGGTAGGTTACAGAGGGTGGATGGATCTCTGAATAAAGAGTAAAGAGAAAACAGGTGCTGCTTGATGCTGTTTGATGTGAACACCTACAGATAAACTTCCTGAAAACTGCCAGCCAAAGAGCTGCCTTAACAGATGAGCCATTATGCTAGTTGTCTATTTATTTACCTGTTTTTAAGGAAGACTGAAAGGTGTACCAATCAAGTGGTCCTAAAATTAGAAGTGTACCCTCTCCTTTTGTTTTTGAAAACCAAAAGTGTTTTTCTGGCAGGAAAAGATTATTTAAAGTTAGCAAAACTATCAGAGGACATAGCGAAAGAAAAGTTTGGGGCAACATTCCCCTGTGTTGTGCAAACCACTTCACTCAGCAAAGCAGCATGGTACTGCCTGATTTTTACCAGAGGCCCAGACACAGGTGGGTCTACGGTTGCTTTAGCCTCTGGAAATTTAAATCCACAGCTCAAGATGAGAGGGCTTGAAACACCAGATCACTGGGACTGTGGAACAGGGGTGAGAAAATTGAAGTGGAGAGACTATAATATTTCCCCAAACAAAAAGGCCCCTACCCTAGTGCTAGGAGGCCTCTCTTGGTACTATAAGAACCAGGCCAACGGCATGGAGACTGATGGTCATGGCAAAGACAGAAAAAAAAAAAGTCCTCTTATTTTAAGACAGTCTGTAGTATCTGAACCCTGCAATGGCAACAGAAATGTCTGTGTCTTGCAAACCCACTCTTATGGGAAGTTCTTGCTTGTTTCTGAAAGTTTCTATGGCTTGGCTGTACAGCTGAACCACCAGATTTTTCCACAAAGAGAGCCATTCTCCAAGGTGAAAACCATACATGTAATTCAAGTTATGGCTCTGAGCAATGCTTATAAATAACAAGTTTACAGTTTGTATGGAATGACTTGACTGATGAAAGCCTTTTAAAGGTGGAATTGCCAAATTGTCTGCTAATACGTATTTTTACGGAGGGCTTAATTATGCCAGTATACAGGCAAAATTTAGGTTAGTATTTAGCATACTGTGTGCTACTTATTTATTAATTTATTTTACTTAAATCTTTGAATACGTTATCTATAATCTCTGGAAGGACCTTCACTCACTTCTTACTCTCTCATCTATAAATATACTCCATATATTTACAGAGTAGCAACAGTATCCGTCCTAAATGTTTCCTATATATATGTTCTATGAACTATTTTATTTTTTGTCTTTGAAGAAATACATAACTGTTTTCCTCAAACAATTAATTTTAGCCTTGAAAAAGGAGAATTACTTCTTGGCTCGAAAATGTAACAAGCTGAAACCCTTGTATTTTGTTTGTATGCAATAGGATCCTATTTTCTGACTGAAAAGTGAACCATTCCAAATACAATAATGAGTGGAAAAATATTTAACTAGGTTTAGGATCTTGAAATGCAACTAACTTCACCTGAGTAAACTAAATGCAGTTGTCAGGTAAGTGCTACAAACACCATGTACTTTTTAACAGAACAAAACCAGAAATGCAGATTCAGACAGGGATGGTTTCCAGTATATTTATGGTGGATGTCAGTTTTTCATCTCTGGTATGCAGTTTAAACTGCATTTCACTGTAAAATGTTACTTTCCTGTCTGCTCTGGGAATCCAGCAGTATTATGAAGGTAGTAAATAAGAACCAATATAGAATCTAGCACAGGTACTATATCAGCACAAGCACAAGGTAGTATGGTTTGGCTGAAGTAGTTGAAATGTGGCTTTCTTATGTAAGGCTACAAAAATCTTTGGATCTGTAATATTTTTCCTCTTCTGAAAATGAAGGAAAAGAAGACAGAATAAATCTCTGAAATTTCTCTGGAAATGAAAAGCAGAATATGTCATTCACAGTTTACCAAGTCACATTAAAAAAGTAATTTGGAAGTAAAAAAATAAAATCTTCATATTAAAAAATGCTAATTTTGCTTTTAGAATTATATTTGTCAGAACCAGCATGTCAGGTTGAAATGTTTGACTTATGCAGAATTTGTAATTTTGTTTATGGGCAACACTATTGAAGGACTTTTAACCAGATGAGGCTGAAGCTATTACTTCAGAACTAAATTTGTCTCCATGATTAGAAACAATATGATATTACTGTACTCTCTAAAAACACTTGTACCTGATAAAACTCTTTTGAAATCAATGGTAAAATTCTCATTGACTTTAATGGGTGAGGATGTAAATCACTAGGTTACTAAAAAAAGCTACATCTTTTTAGCTCTTGAGTGCTTAAGTGTCTCTTTACAAAAGACTCACTGCTGGAATCTAGTCAACAGTTGTTCAGTCTTCTTTTTTTTTTTTTTTCCCCTCTTATTAAGGTCATATTTAATAAAAATAACAAAATACCACAAAACAAGCAAACCACAAAAACAAACAAACAATCAAAAAATCCATCTTCCAGAGCTACTGGAGAGGGCAATAAGGGTACGGGAACTGTAGGTTTAAACATCCATCAGCCCCTGTCTCTTTCATTCCCAAATTTAATGTTCATTCCATACTTGTTCCTGCACCAGGTTGTTGTTTGCCTTTGGGTTGTGTGCTACCGACAGCAAATTCAGGACACCTATTTAAAAATTTGCGTTGAAGGTTATCCTGTGTCAGATGAACTGGGGTGGTTGTGTTGTGTGACTGAGCTGTGGAAAATGGTCTCAGCACCTGCCTCTGCCACACACCAGTTTTAATGAGAGATAAAACACTATACACTGTGCACAAGGATTTATGGAAATAAAACCAGTAAGCACTGTGATCCATGTGGGATTCCTTCTTTTCACCTTTCACCAAGACATCAGTGGTCATTGCTGCATCACTTCTCAAGACTGAAATTTTCTAGCTTTACCTCTCTTTCACATTGCAATGGTGCTGGCATTAAACCTCTGAATCCGGCATGGAATTTGCAGACCAGCTGGCAAAGGAAATGCCTTTGCCTAAGAAATTAGTGATTTCTAGGCTGTATTATTTAAAAGGATGCTTGAAAGAGCTATATATTTTTACCTCCCTTCTTAATCTTTAGAGAGGTAAATTTAAGTTTATACTAAAATCTCACAGGGAAAGGTAGCCGAGGCCTGTGCTATCACTTGTGGACAACAAAAGTAACAGCAATGTGCACTCAGAAATATTAGAGTTGAGTGGTTTAAAATACAAATGAGACTAATGAGTTGCTCCTGATACACAGGGCTGATAGGGAAAAACTCACCTGTGTGTTTCAGCACAGCATTCTGTCAGCGCAGGGCTCACCTCAAGCCACCAATGATTCTGCCAGGGCCCGAGGTCACCACCAGCCCTGACAGTCCCTGCCCAGTCCCCTGGGCTTCCCCCACTCTGTCCATGGCCCAGGAACCCATGTCAGCAACCCCCAGGGCCGTCAGCCCCTGCCCCAGACATGCAGGGCTACCTCCAACTCTTTAACAGCCCTGCCTGACTGGGCCATAGACCCCACTGTGCCAGCCCCACCTCCTGGCCCCGCTTCAGCCTGTCCCTGTCCCCAGGGAGGTGTTTGATGGCTGGGCCTGGGGCTGCCCCCATGCCTCCTCGGCTGCCCCACTCCTGGCTGGGGCGATGGGACAGGCCCTGCCCTGACAGACCCCCGACAGGGAGCCCCTGGCCCACATGGTGAACTTCCTTTCATCTCAAAGATTTTTTTGAACTTTAAATGATGTGCTTCTTTAAACTCCTTTTGCACATGTCCCGGCTTTTCAAAGACTTTTTCTTTTTTAGTGTGTGAACTTCAGCACTGAAAGCCCAGACAATTATGTTATCTGAAAGGAAACAGCACTGATATGAGACTGAATCCTCCTTTGTGCATTAACTTGTGTTAGAGCTGTGTTATTATTACATGACAGAGAGATGATCTAATGGATTGGAGCATTTATTGGTTACCAGAGGATCTAGCAGCCATTTTTGACTGCCTGGCTGCTGGCAGGCACCTCTCTTCCTTGCAGCATAGTTCCCTCTCCAGTAACAAGGACATTACTTCCATGCACCTCTTTCTACCTTTCTGTGTATGTAAAATGTTAAGGCTCTGAAACAAACCAGGTGTGTATTAAGAACAGTGCAACTTCTCTGTAAAACACTGAAATAGATCAGTAACTAAGACCTCCCTGTACTTCTAGACCAGAGTAGCTTGCAAAACAAAGAAAATCTTTATTTAAGAGATAGAACAGAGCCAGAGACATGAAATACCATTTCTCATTCCACACTAAGTAGTCAATAAAGCCAAGAATATAACCCTTATTTTCTGCCTTCTGGTCTAGTCCTTTCCATCAACAGTTTTTTAAGCTGCTTCCATCACCTGTGGTATGTTTCTACTTTCCACTTGCTGTGCCACTCGGAGTGCCAGGTGGGTGGCAAATCATCCTAGAATTGTTTCATTAAGAAAATAGAGCTCCCAGCTCTTTGTTTTCTCAGTTCAGAAGAATAAAGCAAACTTTGCTGTACGCTACAGACACACATTGTTCTTCCCAAATTGATCTTTTCTTTAAAAAGTTCAGTTTGTTTCTGTGCTGAGCTTCACATGCAAATATATTGTATTCCTTTTACTCATTCATAGTTTAATTGGAAAACAGCGGGTGATCAAAATCACAGTAGTAAGAAAGGTATATTTCTGTAGAACAGATGAGACTTCCATTTAAATCCATACACAAGAACTTTTAGCTTTCTCTATTAAACAGACTTGCAACTTGCAAATCCCATCACTATAAAACCAAAGCAGAATCTTACCTGCCTTATGAGTTCCCTCAGCCACACACAGATGAAGAGAAATCTTAAGCCAATTTGCTTTTGTTTCTTTGCACTGTCTGATTTTTTTCCTACCAACGCCATGTCACAAGAAGGCATATAAAGTTAGAGGGAAAAAAATCTGTTTTTCTTTCACTAAATAATTATTCTTTTAAAATTTGTTATTAATAATGGCACACAATTGTTGTTCAGGTTTAAAGAAACAGATACAAAATGAAATATAAGTAGAACAGTCAAGTAACATACACAAATTGAGTACGACATTTAAGCATAAAAATGCTTTTTAGTTAAATAAGTCTATTTTTACTAGCTAGTTATGTTTTAGACATCTCTTTATAACTAGGTAATAGTTCCTTCTGAATAGTGGCCTGTGATTTTTCTTTCTGGAGTCCAAATCTTCATCCTTCTAAGTCTCTATGAGCATACAAAGCAGTAATATGATCTCTTTCTGGCAAATCATGAACCAGGCCTGGAAAATAAAGTAGGAATGAATAAATATGGCAAAAGTAGAGAACATAGTAAAAGACGCTGTTTCTTTTGTTCTGCTTTTTTGTACGTCCTCATTTTGCTACGATTTTCCGCTCCTTTTTAAATATATATCCACACATCTATCAAATGTGCACCTATTGCATGACTTTTCACCCTTTAAAATATATATTAATACCAAAAATTCCTAACAAACTGCCAGAGACTGTCAGGATGCAGATGGGATCTGGAGCACAAGCCCTCTGAGGAGAGGCTGAGGGAGCTGGGTTTGTTGTTGGAATGGGCTGCCCAGGGAGGTGATTGAGGCACCATCCCTAGAGGTATTCACAGATGAGTTGACATAGTGCTTGTGGTTATAGATTAGTAGTGGATTGGTGTTGGTTTTGGGTGTGGTGTAGGGGGTTTGGGGTTTTGGTTTTTTTTTGTTCGTTTGTGAGGGTTTTTTGCTGTTTCTTTTTTTTTTTTTTTTCCTCTTTCTTCATTGGTTGGACTAGATGATCTTAAAAGGTCCCTTCCAACCCAGGTGATTCTGTGATTCTGTGTGATTCTGTGATCCCAGTATTAATTGCTACTAACAAATACCATAAGTTGAAAGTCCTCCTGCACGGATTGTTTAAATATGAGACATCTTTCATCTAATAACTTTACAGGCAGAAGTCTAGATAAACATGCATATCTTTCTTGCCTTGTAGGTCAGCTCATTTGTATTCTGACTGAGCAGAAGGGGAATGAGTGTTAGTCATTGCCACAGATATTTTTACTTTTCCTAAAAACCGGTAATCAGGGAAAGCTCTATCTTCAACCCGTTCTAAGTAAACCTTAGCCCTGAATGAGGATTATATTAATGTCAGCATTGCCCAGATGCTTTATTAGCATGATTAAATCAATGTGGTGGATTTCCCAAAGTTAGCTGTAGTGCTGCAAAACACAACTACCAACAGCTAAAGCATGTTTAGTGTTACTTGGCTTACATCATTGCTGCAACACATTACAGAAAGAACTAGCTTTTGTAGCGTCAGCTTGAGTTAGTAAGCAGGAGTGTTTTCTTTACCTCTGTAGTACTTTCTGGGAAAATATTAAATGCATCATTCGCCTGGAATGTAGATTTAAGGAGATGGCATTCAGAGCAGCTTTTGTTCATTAATGTGTTTTAAGTGTGACTATGTATCATACATTAACATTTGAACATATTACTTTTAAATCATATTTGCCTGAGAAATAGAGGTTTGATTATTCCTGGAAGGGTCATGAAAACAGGGAATCTGAAAGAGGACAAAGAAACAAGAGCTAAAAAGCTTATCTAATACAAGTAGATAATCTGTATAGGAGAGGAACACCAGAAATCAGACTTTATAAATTGTGGATAACTGCTTTTGTGACTGTCTTGTCCACGGTTCAGTTGGAAGCTGGATGTGAATTCTTATCTGATGTGACCTTCAATATTTATTTATAATTTCTGCTTTGTATTAATGTAAATTCATTTAGTGACATCTAGAATATCATTAAGAAGCTGATGCATTTTAGATTCAGTAAATGTTTCCTAATTTTATTTGGCTGTGTCTGAAAAAGAAAAAGAATCTCTTTCCTTTGTTTACCTGTTTACATATAATTTTTCTATAGAAGAGTTTATATTTCCCAAATATAAAAAAATCTGTGTATAAGTGGAGGGCTTATTTAACTTTAATCATAATGAATCTCAATCTTTTTTAGTTATTTTTAAAGGTATCTCCAGCTGGAGTAATGGGCTGACAGGAACCTCATGAAGCTCAACAAGAAGTGCAAAGTCCTGCAACTGGAGCAGGGTAACCCCACACACCAGTATCCACTGGCGGCCAACCAGATGGAATGCAGCATAGCAGAAAAGGACCTGAGGGTCCTGGTGGACACCAAGTTGAACATGCACCACGATTGAGCCAGATTTTTGCAGTTCTGTGCCAGCTTTCATGTCCCATGTTGCATTAGGAGGAGTGTTGCCAGCAGGTTGAGGGAGGTGAGTGATCCTTTCCCTTTATTGAGTGCTAGTGAGACCACACCTGGAGTACTGTGTCCAGATCTGGGCTCCTCTGCACAAGGGAGACATGGACATACCAGAGAGAGTCTGATGAAGGGCCACAAAGATGATGAAGGGAGTGGAGCATCTTGCCTATGGGGAAAAGACGAGACGGGACTGTTTAGCCTGAAGAGAAGGCACGAGGTGATCTCATCAAATAATGGAAATACTTGAAGGAAAGGTGCAGAGGAGACAGCTGTGTTCTTTTCAGTGGTGCCCAGTAACAGGACCAGAGGCAATGGGTACAAACATAAACAATGACAGGTGCCCTCTGAATATCAATAAACACTTTGTTACTGTGAGGGTGACTGAGCACTGGAACAGGTTAGCCAGAGAGGTTGTAGAGTCTCCTTCGGAGATATCCAGAAGTCCTCAGGACATGGTCCCGGGCAACTGGCTCTAGGTGGCCCTGCTTGAGCAGGGGGGTTGGACCAGATGACTTCCAGAGGTCACAACCTCAAACAGTTTGTGATTTCTACAGCAGTCTAAGTTCTGTCTCATCAGCTTTGTTGATGTAAAGAACTAATGTGACTGAAATCTCTTTGGATCTATCCATCTATAGACTCCAGATTTTCATGGAATCACATAAGGTTGGAAGTGACCTCTGAAGAGCATTGAGGATAACACCTCTGCTCAATGCCAGGTCAACTTGGATAGGTTGCTCAGGGCTTTACAGAGCTGAGTTTTGAGTATCTCCAAGGATAGAGACTACACAGTCTCGCTAGTCAACCTGTTTCAGTGTTTGGAGAGCAGCACTGTAGATAAAGAATTTTTCTTTCTTAAGTTCAAATGGAATTTCTTGCCTTTCAGTTTGTACCAATTTCCTCTTGACCTTTCACTGTGCACCAATGAGAATTCTTTGGCTCATTTTTTTGGTCTTCTTTAGTCCCCACCCATCAGGTATTTATACATATTTATAAGATTCCCGTTAGGTTTTTTCATCTCCAGGCTGAACAGATGCAGTCCAACCCCTTCATCATTTTACTTATTTACACAAGTATGTCCGTGTCTCTATTGTATCTGGGGCCCAGAATAAAACAATTCACATTACACAATTCCATCAGAAAGTGTAGTCCTAGGTGTTTTAAATTGTATATGATAGTTTAAGACAGTAGATATATGAATAAAAGATACTCTGTCAGAAACAAAAGATTTCTGAAAAGTATACTGGCATTTCTATTCTTAGAATAATAAATCTATCTAAATTCATTGAGGAAAGAGCATGAACTAAATGAGGTCATTTTACATACCTTCTTTTTCTTATTTTTTAAATAGAAATCAAGATGGTTTTTTTAGATGCTTTCCTTAATTTTGAAAGCAATTGAAGAAAAAAATTTCAGCCCTCATTAAGGAATACAGATTATTTTTCTGTCTCTAGATCTTTTCATAATTCAGCTTTATTTCATACTTTAATAATGACTAGGGATCAGAAAGTAATAATAATAGCCTAACCTGTTTTAACAAGGAGAGAAGGCTGAATATCTTTCTGGACATTCATATAGTTAGAAAAACTGTTGCAGTGATGTAGGGCTTGATTCTCCTGGGTTTGCTTTTTTTTTTTAATGTTCCATTAAGTAACACTTCCAAACTACACAGTTTCCCTTATAAATCTTCAGAATTACATTATCAGTGCTGGATTTCCCTGTTGCTTTGTTGTACTCATGCATTCATCTAAGGTTAAAACTACATTGAAAGGAGCTGCAGTAAAGCACAATTGTGTTTTAAACATTTAAGTGCTATATGAAATATTTCCTATATTGAATATGAATTTAAGTTTGATCTCATTGATCCTGAGGAGGTATACCATTAACATTTCTAAAGTATCTGAACAAATGTCACTTGGTCAGAACTCATGAGACAATGAATGTGCTTAATAGCTTGAACTATAGAAATGGATCTGCACTTAGTATCTGGAATTACAGAAATAGCAAAACATGCTAAGTTTAACATAGACTTGCCGTAGAAATGTTACGGAGTGGCCAGCCTCTCTTTGTCTTCTCTGTACATTCAGTGCTGTTAGCATTCATTCCTAAAAAAATTTATTTCGTTTACTTTGGTGAATGATGGACTGGCCATGAAGGAGGTAAAGTCAAAGTTTCTGGAGTACCACCAGCAGCAGGAAGCTCATAAACTGTTTGGTCTCCATAATAATATTGGCTCCCATGACACGCAAACAGAGTAGGAGGTTTCTGGAAACCTGTCATCTGCACTATCTCACAGGACTCAGTGGGACTACTCACAACTCAACTGCTTGTGCAAGTGCAGGTTGCTATCTGTGTGAAGAGAGCACTTTATTTTTCCTGCACCTGTGTCTCGCTTTTCTGCAGCTGAGATATGCTAGGGAATTGCTTTGGGCACCAAAGCAAAGGTTTAGTGGAGTCTTCACCTTGCAATCCATTTCCCCTTTCTCTTCTACTAAGAGAGGCAGCAAACAGCAGGACTCCCTGTGGTGGTCACTGAGGAAGTGCCTCTAAGAATCTAGTTCATGGACAGGCAAACACAAGGCTTGCCTATGACCACAAAGTTGTTAAGAGTGCGGAAAGTATGTTCAGTGTGGTGGTAGAAAGATGGGAGAAATATTATTCACAGTTTTTATCTTTCAGGTAAAAAGTATTTTCCTGTTCTTTCAACTTTTACTTGAGGTCAAGGACATTTTTCTATCACATCTTGTTTTTACACATCTGTAAAAAAAAGTGAAAAAAGAACTTTCATTGAAATATTTTTTTTTCTTTACAGCTCTCAGTGAGGTATTATTATCTTGCAGGTGCAGAATTGGGGAGTGGAAGGCCTGAGTGATTTGTTCCTGGCCACCTAATGTTCATGAAGGAATCAAATCCAACTTCTTTGTGTATTGCTGCAGGGCTATGACCCTTCTCAGCTAGTGAGTGTCTGCAGTGCAATAGTCTTTATGGACATTCCTGGTCATGCCATACTTCTCTTATTCATTTGACAGATAGATTCTGATGGAGTTCTTTGAAAACTTGACATAATATTTTTTACAAAGTTCAGAAACTATCGAGTATCTCTGTGAGGGGCTGAGGAACATAAGAAATAATGTTTTCTTTAATTGCTTCCCTATTGCTAGTGAGTTCTTCCATCACCTGGCAGTCTCCCATCCATTCCCATTTACTATCTACATCATCCACAATAAAACTAAACAGTCAGCAGTGCTTGCAAAGTCATGTTGAAATGGGGGCCTGGGGAGCAGGTTAAGCAGCCCAGGGCATATGTCTTGCTAAATACTATGCTTAGTCTGTAACTTCCCCTTAATTTATCTTCCCTAATTTCTTTCACATTCCTCTTTTACACTGTTTCTCAGTTCCTCAGCAGTCTAAATAATTTATAGTAGAGAATGGAACTGTGGATGGAAACAAATCTGAAAATTAAGTGGGGCCTAATCATCTCAAGTCTTAATTGCTGGTGAAGGACTCGACAGTATTTCCTGTTCTCTTGCATGCCCTCATAGAGAATGGGCTGACAAGAGGCGTGCACCATTTATTTCATTTTTTGTGTTGTTCGTCTAATAAGCAGATACACAAAATGCACCTTTTGGATTGATGTGTGTGAAGCTAAAATTTTGTAGGAAGGGTCGGACCATTTTTTTTTCATTTGGATATATTTACCCTTGGAACAGAAGTCATTTATATGGATTTCCAGGAGGACTGTATAGGTTATCCAAAGACAATCTTTCAAATGCAACTCTCATAAAATATGCATGCAAAACATGCCTATACTGCCACAAGCAGGTAATTTCACATGCAAAAATATGCTGTTGCAGACTATGAAAAACAAGCTGTCATTCATGCAAGTAGTGGTTTACTTGTGCAGTTAATATTTACAGATTCACCTAGGAACTGAGACCCGCAGAAGACCAGCTGGATCATCAGGTCCCGTTGCTATAAGTGCAGTCAATAGACGTATAGTCCAGGTGACTTCATAAAACATCTGTTTGGCACACTCAGCAAGCCACAGAACTGGTAACCTTAAAGATAAGATATCAAATGACATAAAAGACTGTGATGGGCCACGTGAAGAAGGAGAAGGTGAGATCAAGGATATCATCAGTGTCCTAGATTCTTTCACTGTGGTTCTGTGAATAGCCATATGTTCGTAGAAAGTCCATGTTCCATGGAAAGGCTGTCAAATTTCTTTCCTTGGAGATTCAGAACCAGATTAGACAAGGCCCTGGTCAATTTGGTCTGGTTGGCCCTGTTGTGATGGACTAGACTAGAACTAGTCAAGAGACCACTTTTATGCTATGGTTCTGTTCCTGTTCTCAGCTGCAGAACTTCTGTCTGAACTGAAGTGCTCACATGCTTTTCTATCAATTTGCTGTGGGCCCAGAATTATTTCAATGGTTGACATCCTTGCTTAGTTTGGGATTACCTTTGTCTCTGATTTTTGAGTCTTACTTTGAGACACGCAGTTGGGAGTGAGATAAATGAACACAGCACAAGAATAAAAGTTAATGTTTTCATTAGATATGAAAAAAAGGCACTTCTGTCTTACTACATATTAAATTAAACACATCAGCCTGGCTCTGGAGTAATATGAGAAAAATGCATGGATGAGAGTCCTGAGGGAAGGATGAGCTCTCTGTAGTGCAACACTGTAACATTGCTGAAATTTGGGGGAATGTCTTCAGGGTTTTGAATCTGATGTCTGTTGTCTTTGCATGAAAGACAACATACACACACTAGATGGGATATATGGTTGTGGAGGAGCTTGAAATGAGTTTCAACTTTCAGTTGAAATCAGTAGTAAAAGTTGCTTGAGTTCAGTAGAGCTGGATTAGGAACTTAATTGTGGAATTCATAGGGAAGTTTTCTTGCCCTTGTCTAAGCCTGGAAGAGATCTGGTCTGCTAAACCCAACACAACGCTCTGAAGAATGATCCCCTTCGTCATAAAAGCAGACAGGTCTTCTCCATCAGTGAACATTTGTGCTGATAGTGTAATTCCAACTGAGCTCAGCAGAAAAGCAAGCACTCACATCTAGCTGATTTAATTTGGTAGGGCATAATTAATTAAAGTAGTATCTGTGATCTGTTAATTAAAAGAATGAAATCTGAAATTAGATTTTTGGTAAAATAGAAAATGTGGACTTGGCAAAAGTTTTGAAACTCACATAAGGCTTCTGATAAATTCACATTGGATATGCAGTTATTTGGGGGGTGGGGTAGAGGTTAAAAGAGGGCCTTTTATCTCCCCCACAAAACCATCTGTGAGCCTTTTTTTATCTGACAGGCAGTAGAAGAGGAGGAGATGTGTAGGAAAAATTAAATGTTCACATTGTTCAGCAAGAAGAAAGGCATATGTCTTAGAAACTCTCTTATCCAAACTTCTGCTTTCCTAAAAACCCTATAAGCTGTATTTAGGTCGTGTCCTCTGAAGTGCATCATTTGCCTTAAGGAACTTTTTTTAGCAGAGCTCTCAGCGTGTCCAATTACAGTCTGAGGGCCTGATCCAAATATCACTGAAGTCAGTATCTCCACATTCCATCTCAGTGATTGTAAATGTGGGGGTGGAGGTCTACAGTGCAAAGCCATAAAAATATTCTCCCTTTTCAGGCACATGTAACTAAAAAAAATCTCTGATACGTAAACAAGCATCAGCAACTTATAGAGAAGATAATATTGAAATAAAAAACACCACTCAACATGTTAAATCCTGCATTTATCAGAGAATTTGTCACTTCACCCTGTTTAGTTTATAGGTCCTTTTTAGAAGTCCTTAGACATCTATTTGTTGCATGTATCTAGCTATCCAAAATCCTGGGATTGGTGATTTTTCAAAGTAAAACCCCATGAAAAGTTAAATCCATGCCCTATGATATGGTAATAGATCACCTAAAGTTATACATACATACATATATGCAAATATTGTGCATACGTGTAAGATATAGTAATGTGTATGTAGGATAGGTTATTATATGTGAAAGATACAAAGCTGAATATTCTACTCTAGTACAATTCAGTGGTTTTACATTAGTAACATTCAGTGTTGTTCCATTAGGCAGGCAATACAGGAAGTGAAAGGGGAAAAAAGTGGGGACAATGTTTAGTATCAGTAGCTATTTAACAAGAATATCTTTAGAATAATTATACCACTGAGTCTTAGAATATTTTTATAATGTTATCCTATGTCTCTGTCAAGGTGGCACAAAAGAACCATGTTAAACTTATTTTACAAATACTTTAAAGTGCTTGAAAATATCATGTTGGCTTTATTCGCACAAGCAGTTGTCTCTCTTGCAGTCAGTGCACACTAGTAAGTGTTACTACATCAATAAGGATTTGACCCAGCAACCCAATAACTCAGTACTTTAAAAGCAAAACAAGTGAAAAAAAACACAATTGTCTAATTCAACACAAATATACATACCCACAGACACACTATATTTCTTTATCATAGAAGTACTCTCACTAGTTCCATATACAAGACTAAGATATATTCTGTTTGCTTGTGTAGATGAGCACAAAACCAACAGACACACTATAAGGACAATGGGTCTAAAAACTGGAAGCATTTCTACATACTGTTCCTGTACAAACCAAAACATTTTCTTAAGTATCTTAGAGTGCAGATAAATTCAAATAAAGAAACGCTTTAATCTGCCTGTAAGCAAACTGATAGGACATGAGGTCTGAAGTACAATTTCAACAACCTGTGTATTAGTCTTTATTTTATATTTTAAGGAAAAAGTATTTTTCACCATATGTGGTAGATAAGTGGATGTGGAAAAATTTCAGGTTTAGTCTTTATGTTTAAATCTGATAACAACAGAGCTATAAATTGGCAATTATTGTTACTAATAAATTTTTGATGGATCCTTGTTAATAGGATTTTTTTGTTAGGAATTTTTCTGTTAGGAATAAGGTATTTCCAACCTGAGGTGTAAGTCACAACGTACTATATGAAGACATTTTCTTTTTGGTTCTATAGCCTGGAAATGTTCTCAATATATGAAAGAAAATTATTTTTCTCTAAGTATTAAAAAAATTGCACTTTTAAATTGATTTCCATAAATTCAATTTTATGATTAAGAAAAACATTATCTCTAATTAAAGTAGATGAAAGCTGCTTAACTTTATCCAATTCCTGATTTAAATCCCTATGTTTTCTACCTGCGGTTTGAAGAGTCTCTTCTATTTCAAATTTGTTCTTTCAGTCTGAAAATATTTGGCATATGACACAAACCTCTAGTTATCAATAATCATGTTTCTAGTGCCTTAATAATCTGGAAATATTAAGTGGCAACACTTACCATGATGAGATGAGTTGCAATGTCTCTTTAGCTGAATGACATCATATTCTGGGGGGAAAACAGGCCAAAGAGCTGAGAGATCCAAGTTTCTCTGTTACCTTGGGCACCAGGGGCATGCCTCAGAAACAAATTCAGATGTGGTCAGGGAGCTGCAGGCTTTTAGCTACATCAATACTGGCAGATAAAACAGGCCAGGGCCTCTTCCTTGGTCCTGTGGTCAACTGGGATGGTATCCCTGTGGCTGAAGCATCTACTGCATAGCAGGGTGGCTTCACACTGACTACCAATAGATCCTTGTATGTACTCTTTCCTCAGCTGTGCCTGGTCTTTGCCAGAGAGTAGACAAAAACAATAGAGATGAACACGTGTCAGGGCTTGTTTACATTATCCAATCCTAGTGTACCAGTATAGGAAAACCTTTTATTAACAATGTACTTCTCTCCTCAAGTTTCCCACTTTTATGTATAAATATAATTAGAAAGTAAAATCTACGCCATCAGAAAAAAATTGCTTCAAAACAGCCAAGTAAGATCTTCAAAAGCTCTTCAAAATGATCTCACTTGTTCCACCACTCACTGAAGACTGCCACACAACTCACCAGTGTCTGGCCAGTGGTGGGTGAAGGGAACCAGTGCAAAGAGGTAGATGTGCAGAAGGATCCTTTACAGGTTCAGTGAAGCTGAAGAGTTGTTGCCATTCCTTTCCACCATTTCACAGGCCACGATCTCAGTTCTGCAAGGCCCTCAGCCTCAACCAAAGACTTATGTGATGTTTTTAATTACCAATACAACTGCAATATTTTAAAGAAGCTGTTTTGTTCTACCTCTGCCTTTAAATGGAGGCAAACTTACAGCCACAAAGGACAGACTCTGATGACACACTCTGAAATGCTCATAGGTTACTCGGTGACCTTGTATTATTATAATATTTTTTTTAATTTCCTTTTCATAACTTGTGAAATACTTATGTGTTCCTAAATCCTTCTTAGCCTGGGCAAAGCTAACGAAAATAATAGATCTTCCATAGGTGAAGCAGGATGCAGCATGAGATAAAAGTTTCTTTTCCTTCAGAATGACTTATTTATTTATGGAGGTCTTTTATTTATGGTGACCATCACCACCACCACCAAAGAACAAAAAAAAATTAAACCTTACCATTCTCTGCAACTGGGTGCTAGAGAGCATGTGCTGAAAATAACACTATTCTAACAATATTAATGCTGGTTTTGGTTTGGTCGGGGCTTTTCTGATGAAATGTAAAGGGCAACAGGTAAAATGAAGTAATTAGACATCTCATAGACAACACTTGAAAGATACTTGAGGACAACTCAAGACTAGAGGAAAGTCTAGAAACCAAAACTGAGGTCCTCTTAGAAGTCTAAAATTTAGCTTTCGAAAACTTTCTAAAGTGGAGGCTGGCTGAAGTAGCCCTGTTTTTGCCCTCAACCCTAGTCTTCCTTCTTGGCCTTCCTCTCCCACCAACTCTAGTGGGGCATCACAGCTGTTTGTGCAGGAATGCAATGAAGCAGATCAAGGAAATAGTGTATGAAAAACAACCTTCATCTACCCTTTATTTCTTTTCTTTTTTTTTTTCTTTTCTGTATGCTATGCCATTTACACTCAAAACTGCACCATATCAAAGACCTGATAGCAAAGAAAGACTCAGAACACTTTGAAACTTAGAGACAAGTCACAGGCCTGCAAATATGGTAGAATATGTTATGCAGAAAAGTAATCTGTTTTCCATGCCCTTATATTAGGCAAACATAAAGTTGTGGTTTGACCAAATCCAATGACATTCTGAAATTTTCTTCAGTCTTTGGATATGATTAAAAACTTGGTTTTATGCTTAATCTTAGCAAAAGATTTCAGGGGAAAAAAAAAATTAAGTTACAAAAAAATGGAGACCATATTACACAAGCATCTATTTTGCACAGGCATGATTTCATTGCCATTAATAGTTGCCATCACTTTCTCTTAATTTCTGTGAGATGCTGTTGAAACTGTAGAAGTCTATGGTCAAAAAGAGTAGGTTTCTTTAGTCATGTTTTGAGGTTGCCAGGCATCTCTTAGAACAGGCCAGAACCTCCCAAGACAATGGGAATGAGGTGATCTATTGCAGTACTGACTGGAGAAACAACTATGCAGATCAAGGTCTTTGCCAAATCAAAAGTCCAAGTAAATATGCGATGAGATAGGACCAGCGATGGCTGATGGTTGTCACCTGAGAACAGGTGACTCAGGTCACTGTGAGAAAGGAATTAATTTGGCTTAGAGGACACAAAGATAAGGGTCTGCCAACACCTATGCCTCTGCTTTTGATGGAAAAGCTTCTAAAGATGATAAGTGCAGAAATATGCCACCTCATTTTATTCAAGTATTGCTCATCTCTGCAGGTGTGCTTACAGAAGGGAGGCTATGTCCAAGGTCCGAGTACACTCCCTGGCAAGTCCGGGGCGTGGAGTACGTATGGTACATATAACCAAACTGTGTTCACCCATGGAACAGTGTGGCTCTTTACACTGCTCGCTGAGATGGTTTGTGTTAAATCTCTAAAATGAGTTTGGGCATTTTTGGCAGTTTGTCCTAACTCAATACTGTGTTAAGGGATCATACTAATGTTAAACAGTATGGACGGCTGGGACCTTGAGCTCAATCCTGGACTTGAATACTTTACTATCACAAAGGTAACTGAAGTTGTTACCACCAGGAGGAGAGTGGGACGATGTTTGTTTGCAGGGGAATGTCTTCTCTTTTTAATTCTAATGATTCCTGGCTATTTTTATGTACAGTAGTTAGTTTTCAGACTGATGAGAAGGAATCTCATTTGTACAGATGGGAAATGCTTATTATGCTAATAGTGTTCTGCATTGTTAACGGAGATTATTAGACAGAGATGTTAGAAATGCCTCTAGTGGAATTAAGTAGGTGACAAGGTAAAACAAAGAGATAAATGACAACAGTGATTAGGAAATGGATTGTGCTGAATATAACAGTGCATGGGAGGAGGGGAAAGGAACTACTCTTACAACAAATTGTTTAATCAGTGATGTATCTATAAAACATATATAAAAGATAGTTTACCTAGATGATGCCAAAAGCTGCTTCTGAGATTACATGTGATGTTTAATCTAGAGAAAGCTGAGAAAAATGTCAAAATGGTGAGCAAGGAGGAAAAACAGAACACGTAAAAGTAAGGAAACCATGGACAGGCTTGTGTTTTATAACGAATATATTCTGCCAAATAGCTGTATTATGTATGGTCAAATATATTTTAACATGCAATTTAAGGAAATGTGCTATACATCTTCTCTGATCTTGTAACAAATCAAGAAAATCCAACATTAAAGATAGGCATATAGTGTCACACCAGTCTCCCCTATTGCATTGAAAACTGCTGCTCTTTGGCATGTCATTTCTATACCTAGATCCATTGTTTCAGCTGGAAGATGAGATTTGTGACTGCAGTCTGAAAAATAAGCATTGGGCTTTGTTTCTGAAGCAACATATGTCAGCAGTCTAACTGTACTATAAACTTTACTAAATGCTTGATGGAAGTCAATGCTCATTTATAAAGTGCTATTGCAGCATTGTGGTTTGATATGACAGAACTAGTCATGGTAAATAAATGATTCAAGGAATATGGCTTTTTTCCTTGTCTGTGAATCAGCAGTGAATTGATACTGCCAATATATTGATTATTTTTAATTATCCAGAATGGGTAAAAGCTTTCCTTGTTGTGTCAATTACCATCGCATGGCATGTTCAAATATTGTTCATTTTGACTGTTCACACTTGGAGTATGTGGCAGATTGCTGAAGTTTCTGGAGTTGTTTCGACTTTCTCATCATATGCCTGAAACTTCCATGAGAGGCAGAAGAATGATGAACAGCAAAAAGTTACAGCCGTTAACGGATAACAAATCTTCTTGTTTGCATTCAAACTTAACTGCTTTTTTACCTGGCAGGCAATATAATGATTACTTTTTTTCTCCCTGAGATTGACTATATGTTAAGCAGAGAATTTGGCTGCTGCTTCCTTTGGATTAATTCTGTATAATATTCGTGGCTTCCTAGTAGGAATAATCATGAATGCAAAAGGTTATTGACCAGACAGCTTGCCCTGACTGGTCATAAAATGGGTTCCTGAATTTTGTCTGAAATGGGCGTATGTGAAGTAGCTACTTGCTGATTTCCAGAACCACTGAAGTACTTTGTGTACAAACTGGCTTTATTTCCTCCTTTTCTGATTGTGTTGATGGAGGGCCAGGTACTCTGGTCTTCCTGGCCAAAGTGGGGGACTATCTATCTCACTAAATGCACAGGTTAGGGTTAGATATGCCCTCTGTTGCTGCAATATCCTAGTGCCTCACAATCTTTAAAGCCTCTGAAAGGGACAAGTACAATTATCTCCTTTCATAGACAGGAAACTGGAGCAAACTTGTCTAATGTCATATAAGAAGTCTGCAGTTGAACAGGAAACAAATTTTACAGGTTCTGGGCCTTAAATAACTAGGACTTAAATATCCTCTCATGTTGATTGACAATGCAGGAGGTACCTGAGCTGCAAAGTGCAACAAGAAAGGTCATCTCACACGAGGATGTTCCCAGGATACAGAAAGTGTGCTCAGCTCTTTTTGGTGGTTTATATAAGAGGAAGAGGAGAAGGAAAGGCTGTTTTATTTCCCCTGAAAAGCAATTCAGAATGGATTGTGGATGTACGGGATTTTGCACAATAGTGCAGATATAAACCTAAGTAAGCAAGGAGGAATCACCTATGTCCTCTTACAAGAAATTCTTTATTCATCTCTTTTCTGACACTGAAGATGAGGCAAGGAAAGTTCATTGAGTGACCCAGCAGGAAAGGATGGACTCTCTCTGGTGGGAAGACAGTAGGAGATTGGGAAGTTCTTGTAGTATCAGTTTTTATGGGGCTGACAAGTGAAGTTAGACTGTTTTGATAAAAGAAGAAAAGACATTTAACATGAGGGTCTATATAGAGTCTTTCAATATTTCTTCCAGTATGAGAAGCTTTTTTGCTGGGTCTCCCTGAAGATGGGAGCAAAGTGATCTTTCTCTTGGGTTGTCACAGCTATGAGGAGGAGCAAAGTTACTTTGTGGAGAATATTTCTGTATCCGAAGTGTCTCTATGAATTCAAGTTGATCAGGCACATTTTTGCAATGCCATCAATTATTGTCTTATTTTACAAACATCTGAAACATCCTTACAAGACTTTTGTTTTTTTTTTTTTTAAGTTGAAAATAGTTACAGACACAATGTCCTCTTTTTGCTAGTCAGGCCATTCCCACACCATCACAAAAGCATTGTCATCAGGCTAAGCTTCCAACTGTGACTCTGACCTCTGTCCTTCCTGGACAGTAAAAACATCAGTCAATACTTGAGACCCCTGCAAACAACAGGCTTTGATGACAGTACTCTAAAGCCTCTAATGCTCCAAAAATCTGATCACTGAAAAAAAAAAAGCCATCTCTGGATGAATCCCTGGACAATACGAGTCTCAAAAACAACCACTCAGTTATTTCTTTTGTAAATAAGGTGGTTAAGAGGTTAGAAAAATGCTGTCCCAGTCACCTCACTTTCTCCCTGGCTTCAAATTTACATATGGCACAAACAGCAATTTTTCTTGGGAAATTCTGACTTCGCAAAAATTTTGAGATTCTTGTCAGAGAAAACTAACAAAACACTTTGGGATAAGGCAGTCTGAACTGAAGCCACTACATTTAATTCTGTACTGGTTTTATTTTGTTTATGTTCCATTGACATGCTAAGCTGCCTCCTCAGAAGCTTATTTCAGATATTTTGGAATATCTGGAGATTCGTAGTAGAAAATAGAACATGAGGAGTATTGGATATTGCAGTAACTAGTCCAGTTACAATGAATTCTTAAATGAAAGATTTGTTCAAGAAACTAAACTTAAACATCTCAGTAATTTTGTTATACTACATTTTGAATTTTTAAAATTATGTCATTTCTATAATCAGAATGAGCCATTTCTGTAATTTTGTATCCATCTCAGAAGGATCATTCTACAAAAGAATATTTCCTATTTCTATTTATCAGTTGCAGGCCTGGTAACAATTATGTGTACTTTTTGACTTTTCAGATTCATTTATTGCCTTTAAAAATGAAAGAGTCAGCCTGGAAAACTCTACTTAATATAATAAACCAGCACACATAAAAACCATCTGAAAATATTTACCTGAATTATTGGATTCTTTTGTAGATCTTGACATAGGCTGGCAAAGAGATGTTGTGTTTACTTGGTTAACCAAGTGCTTACTTTCCCACTAGACAAATAGTAGATGACACTGGTTCTCTAGAGCAAGTGAAGAACCAGAGTGAAGATTGAGTTGTCTTGAGAGAGGGACCACAGAATTCTTTAATGAAAGCACAAACCTATTTGCATGTTCTCCTCCCTGTATTCAATCAATGTAAGCACTGGAGAGGTATTCACACTTGTATATATTCTATTCTGCTGGTGACTTCTTTTTCCATTGCCTTCGGAAAAGCTCAGGCTAATTGAGCTGTCTCAGATAGGAGCCTCCATGTAGATGAAAAATTCCAGATTGCCATCTCCCTAAAACTGAATGTCAAGCTGCATAAGAAACACTGTTCCTGTCTGGTAAAAATCTTCAGACATATTTCTGTATTTTTCAATCTCCTTTGGGATGACCAGGGATCTTATAAAGTCTTTTGGTGGAAAACAGAAGGGAAAGAAAATGAAGCATGAGGTAAGGGATTTATCTTCAAATCCCTGCTCTGAACAAATTCATGGTTACTAAAAAAACCATTGATTTAGGAAATAGCGAAAGGTAGTTCATGAGCAAGCATGAATGTGTAGCCTTACTGCTTCATTCTATGCCAGTTCCCTTGGACTTCAAAGTTTGAATCAAAGTCACTGCTTTCTGTTGTTAAAATTTTCTATGAGCTATTTTTCTCTTTCTGAGGGTTTACCTCTCATCTTGGCAATCAGAACATTTGGTGGGGAGGTTCCACCAGCATGTGACATACTTTCACAAGTGCTCCAACCTCTATCCAACTCTTTAAATGCAACTGTAGACCAAAGTGAATTAAAAAAAAAGTATACGTGAAATATATTCATTCATTCATTTTCAATTCCCCTGTGGTTTTTTGTTTGTTTGTTTCTTTGGGTTTTTTTTTCTTTGCCTTTTTAAACAGTCGTGCCCGGGTCTGGTAGACTTTCACAAACGGATGATTTTGTAGGGTATATGGTATGACTTTACTGAAAGCAACATGCAGAACTCCTCACAAAGTAAAGAGCATAAATAAAAAAATAAATTTAAAAAAATATTAAATTGAAGTCTGTGCATACATCCCAAATTTTGATTGCTCTCAGCAAATTAAGTTCCTGGTGTTCAGAAAGATTTATTACTGTTTTTAGTGTGTATATTTAACGTCAGTCTGGTATGTGTGTTGAAAGTAACAAGGTAGACATCAGTAAGTTAACGGTTTAATAACAGGTTGCCTAAGAATGCCAGGACCCTTACAGTGATCTGAATGTAATTGACAGCTATTATTCTTCACTTAGGAGCAATGGCCCACCCCAGGAGCAATGAACAGACAAATCATACAGTATCATGTTCCTTCTTGATTGAACAACTTCAGGGGCCCGTGGCTAACTGCATGGCCTCTTGTTCAGCTGCAGAAGTGTCTTTATATTTGTTTGAGGAAGTGCACAATTGAATACAGAGGTGAAAGAGAGGCCATTTCTCTTTTCTTTTCTTTTTTTTTTTTTTTCCTTTTCCCCCTCAGCCTCAGAAAGGTCAGGAGCCTGCTTCATCTGTCATGCTTAATCAGCTGATGAAAACTCTGCTGATGCACGAGGTTGTGGCTCCTCTATTTTAAGCATAAATCTTAATGGAAGAATCATTCTGTAATGTGTTACTTCCTGAAATGTGGAGCTGCTCTTTTAGGAGTGTGCTGGAGGCTTCTGGTAGCTTGGGTGTACAGTGTTTCTGGAGCTCTCCCAGGGCACCACGCTTTTGTTGGGTGATATATGTGACAGTTTCCCAATTGCATATGATAAGGCATGTGGTCTCAGTCTCCAGCAAAAGGCTGTAACAAAGGGACTAGACGTCCCAACTGGAATGCAAAACAAGTCATCATGACTACAGTTAACAGGATGCTGCTGACTGAGGAACAAAGATGGGAGTACATTTCAATTGCCAATATGCAATTGCTCATTCCCCTCCAACCCATCATCATTCCGACTCAAAGTGTTTGTGGAACAGTGGAAAAATGCTGTGTATGTAGGAAAGGCTGGCAAAAGATGTGCAAGTGTTGAGCTAGTGAGGAAGATAGAATTATGCAATGTTGGCAGAAGTGGTCCTTCGTCCTGGCTGATAAGTCTGGCTGAGCATGCAGAGTGACAGATACTGTCCCCCTCTTTTCAGTGACACGTCTCTTTTCAAAACCTTTTGAAATCTTTATGGTAAAACATACATTTTAACTAAAAGTTATCTGTCTACCTTCCATGTTGTAGTTATTCGTCATCAGATACAATGTGTGTTTTATACATATACATTCCAGGAAGGCCCAAGAATTTCTCTCAGGAAGAAAAATTGCAGCACTGTAAGATGCAGTGCCTTTTCTACTGTCACAGAAGATGCCCACAAAGCAATGGGGGAATCACTTGCAACATAGAAATAGACTATCCAGCATGATCATGTATACTGATTTTTGCCACAGGATGGAGGAAAAAGAAACAGTACCCAGCCTCAGAGAAAATTAAAGTAGTCTACAGCACTTCTCCTTTTTTTAATGAGCCTAATCTCCCAGAAACACATTACTGAAAAAAGAAAAGGAAGTGTTGCCTAGGCACACAGGTATGTGTGGGCTCAGAAGTGAAGAAGTCTTGATGTGGCCTGTGTCAGGTATGCTGACAGGAAAATACTTGCTACTTTGAAAAAAAAAATTCAACAGAACTAGTTGGTTTTCAAGAAAGTGTTGTCCCATAGGCTGATGTGCAATCAAATTGTTCATCACTCTGTACATGTATGTACTGAATTTATGACGTCCAGCACTAAGAAAGACAGGGCTGCAACAAAAACTTCATGACAGCCTCCTTCTCCCCTAGTTTTATCCCGTGAAATTGGGAAGTATTTCTCATTATGTCACAATGTACAAGAAAACACAAGTGAATGCACAGGCAAGAGATGTATTGGATGTACAGAGTATTTATTAGCTCTCCTCTGATATACACAGAATCCTTGTGCTTGCCAGAATAGTATATGAATACTGCCAATAAGTTCATGGCATCTTGAGCTTGGAGGTACTACCTTAGGCACAACAACCTTCAGAGACGCTGAAAAACATTTAAATATGCAACCACCTCAGATGGGAATAAGTGTGTGTGGAGGCTACATCAACCCTTGATGCAGCTTTACCAAACCCATAGGCTGCAACCTCATGAAGAGTCACGATGGCAATTCTGTTTCTGGTGCTAACTCAGAAGCTCAATTTGCAAACACATGTAAAGTTGCAACTGGAAAGGATTTGGGAACTGTTATTCTAAGGACAAAATGCAACTCTGCAAGTTAGAGCAATGGCCCAAAACTGAGTGCATGTGTGCCCCATGTGTGCATGATTCATGTCACTCGTTCTCCACCTACTGGTGGCGTTTTTAAGGTCTATAAACCCTAATGCCCCTGATATGAGTGATGTGGAGGTTACCACTAGTTAACCCCATAAAAATGCGCAATCAGCTAATTGGAAAATTCTAATTAAGCCTGTGCTCATGGTGCAGACATCCACATATGAAAGGCACTTAGCTTGTCTGTACGACTGGCCTGCTTGCCATTGGAGAGCAGCAATGGGGTTGGGCAAGCTTTCCTTTCCCAACCACTGGAGCATGATGGCCCGGATGACTGTGCCGATGGCTGGCTTGCTGAGGGCCGATTTTTCTGCTGCAGCCACCCATGGTTCCTTAGTTCCAGCTGCTTATTCATCCATGTTCCTGTTCTTACTAATCGCCATTTCAGAAACAAAATGAATGGGGGTGAACACAACTATCATTAGGAAAAACGATGACAATTAAATATAATTAATAAACACTCCTATTACAGGGCATATGCATGCTGTGTGTCTAAACTGGACTGAGTCTGAAAATTAGTACACCTCATTACCCAAATGAATTGGAATTGCACAGCACAATTTCCACTATTAATACAGCTTAAAGAAATCCTCCATTTTTTCTCGTGTATATCTGTTTCCAGAAAACTATGTGCTTTTTAGTCAAAGAATATTAGAATGAACATTGCTAATCACATCAGTCCAGATGGTTGGCTCTCTTCTTGCCAAGTGGAAGTATTGTAACCTATTTAATGTGCAATTTACATAAGCTCCATGTTAATAAAGATCCATGAGCTTGTGGACTTTTTCTCTACTCTTTTCTGTATCATGGGTTCATTCTACAGAGGCAGAGCGTAGTGCTTGTGACTGCCATTGATGCTGACTGCTGAAGTTAGGACTGCTCAGTACCTTGTCCCCAACCCTTTGTCCCTGTCTTCTCACAGCAGTATGGGATCCTACAATTGATTATTATCCCCTTTTGAAGTTAAAAGCATAGTTAGGAACATATATGCCAAGCCCACATAAATCTGCGGTAAAGGCTGGAGTGAAACCTAGCTCAAAATAAAATTATCCTGTTATTGCATGTATTCAGCCTGCATTCTCGGACCAGCTGGAATGTGTTAGAATTGTTTTGTGTTTATGGACTCTCCATCTAAACCTTACACAATTTAATTTTCTCTGGAAATTTACTAACTTTGAGGCTACTGTGCACCCTGTTCTTCAGTCCAACTAGGATTTTCTGTGTGGCAGGTCACACTACACTGGCGATCACAACATATTTTTCTGATGGGTGGAATTACATGCTTATAAATTCCTATTGGTATCTCTATAACTCATATGAGAAAAGTTTTTGTTGCTGAGAGCACAACTCTAGCAGGTTTGGCAGGTCATACACCTTTCTGTTATCCAACAGTTCTGTGGAAAGAAATCATACAACCACAGGTCATCTAACATTAAATCATAGGCTTGGCTGTACATCCCCCGCTTTTCTTGGATCTTCGAGAGATACCTATGGAAGGCAGAGACTACTTCTTTCTATTCACTGTAGAAACTGACTATAAGAATACTTGTGCTTTGAAGAGCTTGTTGTATGTACAAATGGGACAGACACCAGCTGAACACGGGAAAAAGGCAAAATTGTTTCCAGGGTCATATAGGAGTTTAAAGGTAGAATCACACAGCTCCTTCTACAAGGCTGTGCTACCTAGATTAACAATAAAATCTGACCTAAATCTCCAATAAAGTCTGACCTACATCTAGAAAAGAGACCACAAGTGTCTGAATGTTTTCTAATTTGGCAGGTTATTGGGCCATGTGGGCTTATTGTGTTAAAAGCAGTAGAACCTATTTAATTATTTATTTAATGTTTAGTACTTTGACAGTTAATTTAATAATTAACATTTCAAAATGTATGAAAACCTACTGTGAGTATTCCCACAAGTATGGGCACAGTGGAGGCGGGTGCACAACTAAGTTTCTGCTGAATAATAGAGCACAATAAGATACCAAGGGCTTAACACTTTCTGGTGATGAATCCAGTCTTCTTTGATGCTGCTGGAGAGAGGTTGGAACTAATGAGATTGAGGATCAGATACCACAGGATGTGTTTGGCCCACCCAGGTATTTTTCCTACCAAAAAGATGACTACCAAACAAAGCAAGACAGCTTTCTGGAGAAACATTGCATGGCCAAGAGTTGTCTGAATCTGCTGTTCCTATATGTTTCTTTGCCATTTCAGATGAACACAATATATTGGATCCCTGAAATCTCAGATGCATTCGTGATGTCCTGTTCACCTACCCTTGACTAACAGGTCATCAACTTCCCAGGGCATATGGGCATGAAAACCAATGCTTTGTGAGACCAAAGGAGAAGTATGGTCTTCTGCTTTTCATGCAGTGATTGTTGTAAGACAACAGTCTTCTTGTCCTGCCCCCAAGAAGATGGTGCTGCACATTGACTACTCGTGTCTTGGCACTGTAAAAGGAAGCAAAAGGAGCTGTGAGTGGAGAAGATTATCCACTCCAAAAATGCACTTCTACTAGAAGAAGGAAATGTGTTCATTTAGAAAATGCAGCATCTAACAATATTTTACCTCATGATACAGTAATCGTGTGTAGTGTTGGACTTTAGCCTCAGTTGGGGCTTCCTCTGGATGGGCTCAACTTTGCACTGATATAATTTCCAACATCCGAATGGCAAAATCTAATCTGTAATAAGCAGCCAACACGGCTCTGATGCCAGGATAGGAAAACAGGAAAATAAGCAGGTAAATTAAAAAAAGAGAAATAAAAACTCAGAAAGAAATGTAATAGTCAGACAGACTGCTCTAATACAAAGGGTAATTGGTGCTTTGGAAATATGCTCCAAAAACCTTCTTATTGCTATTAAATTTAATTCTGCTTTTAAATTGAATTTTGCTATTAAAAATATGACATCAGAGAAGACTTTATAGTAGAAAGGATAGTCTGTAGCATCAGTTAACTGGGAGGGCTATGTGATCTTTGAAACTGGGGGTTTTTAAGAACAGCTTGCATAGAAATCCAGTGGTCTTTTTAATGCTTTTCAGCTGCTGGGGATCTCAACTGAAATTTTTGTAGTAATTTGTGTGGATGTGTTTTTGTGTTTATGTATATGTATGCATGCATGCAATGGGAGTTTAAGAGAACAAATTCTTATAAAACAAGAACACCCTAGATTATCTATTACCAAGACGATACTAATTATGGGACTATTTAGTGGTTACATGCTAGAAAACACTAACACCACACAACCATTACTTTGCAAACGACCTTATGAATTTCTCCTGTGCACAGCTTCTTACACAAAGCTCAAGGTGACACTTGCCTGTCTCTGCAAGCCTGGGGACAGCCAGTAAAACCTCCCCAGAGCGCTGCTCTGTAGGCCCAGGATGCTCAGTGCTCTGTGCCTGGTTGTGCCAGGGCTGGAGAGAGCATGTGAGCTGCCTGCGCTTAGCACAGCATGACAGTAAGATTCAGTAGGTTTTACTGAGACTGCAAATTTCTTGTTGGGACCCTTCTGCTCTTCTGCCTCAATGTAGCATGCAAACCTTTGCCTGGGATGATGCAGCTAGAGTAGCTTTTAGTTTTGGAGGGGAGAGGAGAAAGGATAGGATGACTTTGATATATCCCTTTCTGCCTGGTTTTCGATGACTCCTTGAAAACAAACTACTCAAGCTCTGAGTAAGAATATTTTCAAACATCTCCAGTCTCCAAGACTTCAAGCATGAAAATTCAGGGGAATGTATTATTGACAGGAATCTGTCACTTGCATTTCTGACAGAGGTTGTCTTATTTGTTTGTTTATTTGGTTTGGTTTTTGCCTGTTTTAACTGAAATGTTGAAATATCCTTTCCATCTGCATGGAGAACATGGAATTACTCAGGAGTAATTTTGTCTAATCTTTAGAAAACACCTCCATAGTCTTCTATTGGCTACTTCTAATGCCTCCTGCTGCTTTAACCTCTGTTTTCCAACAGAACTGTGTGTTTATGGCATTTTAATCAAATCTCCTTATTAAAGGTGTGAGCACTGTTCTACATGAGGTGAAGGCTTGAGCACAAACTACATCAACACCTGACAGAGCCTGGTTATTATACATAACCTACATAACAGCTTTTCTGTTCCACTTTTGACTAAGTTCTCACTCATTTCCTAAGCCTTGACAAGACAGGCAATCTGCCTTCCCATTAGAATCTCATGCCTATTGCCCACCATTACAGTCAGCTATCAATGAATGAGGTGACTGTAAACTAAGCTAGTACCTGCTAGTACCAGCTTAGTCTTCTTTATCTCTTAATATAAAAAAAGCCCTGGTGAGTACATGTGCTCACAAGATTTACAGTAGGGATTAGAATCTGGAAGATAAATTTTCCTTCCCATTTCACATACACAACCTATTGCCAGGTCAGGATGCATTCTGTCACTTAACACAAGGGAAGACTCTGGCATGAAAACCAGGATGTGTTTTAATCTATTAATCAAAAGTGGTGTAAACCTATCTTTAGACCTTGTCCAGACAAGAAAGAAAAATCATGTCCAAACAGAAATAACTAAAACAAGTTCTTACCTTTATTTCTGTGAGTCTTTTTTTCCTCTTTTTTTTCTTTTTCTCTAAAGGACTTGGATTTTAACTGTTGAAGGGGGAACAGGAGCCCCTCAAATGACTTATTTCAGGCCTGTAATGATTATGAGTATTTTTATTAATGCTAAAATGTCCACAAGACTCTCCAAGCACATTTTCATTTGTACTGGATATAATGCGAACATCTAGAAAGAATTTTCTTCTACAAAGACTAGAAAGGTTTAAGAGCCTGAAGGTATTAAAAATTAATGATGGACATGGCTGCTGAACTCTAGCAAATACCTTATGTGAATGACAGATTTGTCACTTTGGTAACTACTGATTCCTCTTTTGGACATTCAGATTATTTTTATTACCTGTTTTTGGGTTTGATCATGATCTGACACTTGATTCTGCTTAAGTGAGCACTATTACCTTGTTATAGCAATGGTAGGAACCAGTCTTTTCAAGTCTTTTGTATATCGATGCCCTCGTGGGGTGGTATTATTCACTCTTAAAAACTGTTTCTCTAAACAAAGAAGAATCTCATTGCAACCACGTTTCATTAGTCTAATTTATTGTCCTATTAAAAAATCAGGTAAGTAACAGAAATATCAATATATTTTTGTTCCACTTGC
Organism: Gallinago jamesoni; assembly: GCA_025769975.1. NCBI lineage: Eukaryota > Metazoa > Chordata > Aves > Charadriiformes > Scolopacidae > Gallinago > Gallinago jamesoni. The sequence continues at coordinate 99,012,425 of JAOQGH010000023.1, read as the reverse complement.
TCCACCTGTTCTATCAGGTTCTCCTCAGTAGTTAAGAACATTGCAACACCAGGATTTATCACTGCCTCTCAAATTCAAGACAGTTAATTTTTAACCTGCTCTTTTATAGCTGGCCTCAGGCTTTGAATCTCCCCATATGACCCTCAAGTAATAATTAGAGCAATTATTTTCTGCCCCTCTGGGACAATTGCTAGCATAAATTGAGCTGACTTTCCTAAAAGTTTCTCTAAAAAGAAAGAAAGAGGGAAAGAAAAAAAGAAAGTGAGAAACCAAACCCCACTAAACAACTGGAGGAAGGAAAAAGCTGTAGTCACAAACAGGCAAAAGTAAATGGGAAAAGGAAAAGCAAGACAAGACAATTTTCCACATTCCATTCCTGTGATGCTGCCTCACTCACAAGCACCACATACATAACATTCCTTCTTGCAGGCAACAGGCCTCCCTACCCCAGGTGCCATCAAAAATTATGGGAGGGGAAAAAAGAGAAACTCATATCTTAAAAGCAACCCTGTTTTTCATCAAAACGTATTGCTTTAAGGCAGTCATCTGACTGGAAAGGGGAAAAAAGAATTAAAAGAGTGTTACTCTCTAAATTTCTATGTAATGCTCAGCCAAAAGAATAACTGAACAGTAATGAGCAGGAACTTGAAATTACCAAGTTAAAGGGAGAAACACTGCAGTGGAATAATTTGCTAGAGAGGATTAGGTGCAGGTCAACATAGCCCTCTGTGGTCAGCAGCAACAAAAGCAGAATCAAGAGCAAATTCATTACAAATCCAGTGCCAAGTGTAGGAATACCGTATTTAATGATTTCAAAACTTGGCTTTGTTCAGAATCAGCACAAAACCTGACAATTTCAATTTTTTTTAAAAAAAGAAATAGTACAAGCTGGTTTATTTCTTTCAAAGCCTTCTGTTTAAACAACATTCAAATATTTCTGTTTTATTTTAGCCTTTTTTTTTGTACTGTGCAATATATAAAAATATTTAAAGTAAACAAATAAGAAACCCTCATATTTGAATCAAATGCATAAACAGTGCCCTCCACCTCCATTTTGTTTTTTCTTAGTAGAAATGAAATACTGGTAAATTTTGAGAAGTACCTGGCTAGACCCACATGGACCCAGAGGATATTTTCCCAATAATAATCAAGCCAACCCTGCTTCAGAACTGAATTGACCACTATCGCCTTACTGCAAAGGTACTGCTTAAGTGCACTCAATCTGGAAGGAAATACAATTAAAGCAGTTAATATGAAATTATTATTTTGGACTGTAACAGAAGTCATTCTTACCTTAACACTTGCCCCATCCAATCTGCTGAGGTAGGATTTGAGGCCTAGGACATGATTTTTGGTTTCCTGGAAGTCCTGTGTTGTCCATCAGCTTTCAGAGAATCATGCCAGGATCCAAAGTTCTTTTGCATGTATAGCAGAAAAGTAGTGGAATTGGAAGCCACAGTGTCAAAGGCAGAAATTTTTTTTAGCCTGAAATTTACTTGTCTTATACTGGGTCATCTGTATGCATTTATAGGCTGACTACTGAATTCTGGTGAATTGAGAAATTTTATTCTTTTGAACCACCAGGCACCAGGACACACTGGTAAAGACTGGGTGCTTAATAACAATAAAGACATTAAGGTGCTGGAGTGGGTCCAGAGAAGGGCAATGAAGCTGGTGAAGGGTCTGGAGCACAAGTCTTATGAGGAGAGGCTGAGGGAGCAGCCAGTTCAGCCTGGAGAAAAGGCGGCTGAGGGGAGACCTGAAAGGAGGGTGCAGAGAGGCGGGGGTCGGTCTCTTCTCCCAGTTTGCAGGTGATAGGACAAGAGGAAATGACTGAAAGTTGCACCATGGGAGGGTCCTTTTTGATATTAGGAAAAAATTTTACACTGAAAGGGTTATTAAGCATTGGAATAGGCTGCCCAGGGAAGTGCTTGAGGCACCACCCGCTGAGGTATTTAAAAGACAGGTTGACATAGTGCTTAGTGACATGGTTTAGGTTTATAGTTCGAGTAGATCGTCTTAAAGGTCCCTTTCAATGCAGATAATTCTATGATTCTATGTGTTTTGTAGGTTAGCAAAAAGTTGAGTCTGTGTTTTGAGACAGAAATGTCAGTAGAGGCACTGACCATTTACTCAGCTTTCCACAACTGCATGAATTTGGAGCAATCATAATGAAGGCAGACAAACTTTAGTGATATAAAATATTGGATTACTGTACTGCTAAAAAAAAAAAGATGGATAAAAAACATCTAAATTCTCACATAATGCTCTCCTCACATATGGTTAATGCAGTGTGAATTCAAATGAAATATAGAAATCTAAAACAGGGAGAGCAGATCATGGCCGACATCAGACACTGCAGGCATATTTATATTTTCTCCAGTATTTCCTCAGAGATCAGGAAGCACAGCTGACATACATTCAAGTGAGGTAATTTCCTTATCCTTGAAGTCAGTGTAACATGCACTTGGTCACTTCAACTGGATGAAGTGATATACATAGGAATGCCAGCTTCATTAAACCAAGTAAGATATAAGACCTCCTGTACCTTTGAGAATTTATACCTTTCTCACTACTGGTACAAAATATAAATGGTAGGACATGCAATTGGTGAGTTAAGATGTCAGAGTACAAATAGTTATCAGCAAAGAGTCTTGGAGGGCATGAAGTCTTAAAGGGAAACTACTCTAAAAAAAAAAGGATAATGGAAAAACTCACATGGACTCTTGTGATATACCACTTTGAAATTTGCGGTAGCATGTAAAGCTTCAGAGAAACCTAAATGAACAGGTTAAATCTGCCCAGAGCAGAGGTGCCAATGATAGATCTAGGGGTGACAACAAAAAGACAAGCATGAATTTAGAAACATTTTCATTAGATAAAAGTCCAGACAAGGCCACACAGTTCTGCTTCATAGATAAAACTTTTTCCATGTTATTTATTGTGCTTGTGGTTCTTTTCTGTCTGGGTCTGGGGGAAATGCCCTGCATTATAGTTGAATCCTAATGAGAATGCACACTAAATCCCTACGTTTGAAGTTATTTTGGTGTTTTTCAAAGTCAAGTCCTTCTGTGAAAGTGCAAAAGATGTTAAAAATGTAGAAATCGAAGGAGGTAATAAGGTGCATGGTGGCACTGTTAAGCTGAGTGAGTGTGGGTACACATCACATACTTATTCGGGTGTCAAAAAGACTATGTGTGGGAGGACATGGGAAGGATTTGGCTTTTGTAAGGGGATATCAAACTTAATATCCCATCTAGGAAAGATATTTTTAGCTTCAAACCTAAAAATTCTGTGCAACATCACCTCTGTAAATTTGATTATTTTGAAGAATAAATGGAAGGATCTTCCACTCTTTGGTTTCATTGACAAGAGAACTCAGCATTTACTGTTAAGGCAAGTAATGTGTAAAATGTTAGGAAGATGATGATTTCTCAATGCTAAACCCATCTACAAAACACCAAAGATGGTGTAGCCAGTGCAAATTTGATGGCAAAAAAATACGCTTTGTTTCCTGTTTCCAACCACATTTCTTATCTTTTATGATAAAAAAATAAGCTTTTGATCAATCCTGAAGACAAAAGACCTGACTGCGAGCAAGTGAATCTATGTACGTGTAAGAGTCCAGAGAAGGATTCTGCCTAGTGAATGCTCTTGCACTAGACGTGCTTTCACTGAAGGCTTTGAAGCTGGGAGTATGATTGTATTTCTCATCTGTACTTCCCAGTGTGGAGTTTTACGTTCCTAGAGAAGAGCGTGGGGAAATGGAGAAATTCTGAGAGGGAATGTGTCAGATGTAGAGCTACACACAGTGTTAACATATGCTTGGGCTCCCACTCTCTTCATTCTCTCCTCTACATCACCTGCCTGCTGAGTTGAACATCTTGGAGGTGGTGAGACAACATGACAAAGAAGGGCTGTTTTCCTAGCTGTGGCAGAGCACAGAAAAAGTGTAAATGGGCCAGCTGATACAAGGGATGCTAGGATTTTTAGATAGGACATAGCTTCTTCTGCATTTAATTTCCATCATTCAGCAACGTGTTATGCAGATGCAGTATACTGCCAACTCATTTCTCAAGCACTTAGAAGGTTTAAATCATATGGAATATAGACAACCCACTGAAGATCTTCCTTAGCTGAACATGACTTTTGTTGCCTACACAAAGGAGTACATTCCTGGGTTTTGCACATAGCAGCTTATTTCTTAATGTTGATTTGGTTTGATATGCCGTTGACTACCCAAATGCTGAGACTTCTGTCTTCAATGGTCAGATGCTCAGCACCTTTTAAAACATGGATAAAAGTACTGTTGATTATTAGGTCCCTAAAGTTACAATACTGGATCAGGCATTGAGTCATTTGACCAAAACTCCTGTCTTTGAAGGCAATTGCTTCTAAGTACAATCCAAGACAGTTACAGGCAGAATATAATATGTGCTGTATTAAGGCCTGGAGATTAGATAAGGCTCTGAAATAGTAGTTTGCTATGATTTTAATAGCTACATTAGTTCTTCTGTCTTTAGATTCTTCCCACCCATGTAAACATACATTTTCCCTTTGAGTCTTACCACTCACAAACCTCAACTATTTACAAACAGTAAGAAGTAGGTCACTCCCACTTCTTCAGATCCTGAAGCTGTAATGAAGTGTAAACATAAATGCATTCTTGTTGAGCTGATCATGAGTCAACTTTTATTCTCTCACCTATCAGTGGGACTGAAGCCTAAACAGGGAATGTATGCAGAGCTACAGACACAAAGGGTTGGAGAGGAATACAGTACAAGACCGCTATTAAACTATCCTTTTATATTGCCCTTTCTCCTTTGTAATCTTTCTTTATGCCATTGTTCTGTTTGTGTATATTTCCCTTTCCATATCACTGGTCTTGCTTAGCAGATTTTATTCCTGTTTATTAGTTAATTCATTAACTAATCATTCCTCTTTTCAGAAATACAATATTCCCAAATAACCTTTAAAATTAGATTTTTATCATACTTGGCCTTTCCTAGATCACTATTTTCACTGTGCGTTTGAAAATTACAAAAAAACACTGTAGTTATTTTTAAGTGTAAAGACAATGGAAGGATAAAACTTTGTTTCCCATTATAAAAATAACTTAGCCGTAACTTTTTTTTTATGGCAGTAAAACACAAGTGATTACAGTTCAGAGCTGGTATCTGAAGTGTTAAGACCCCCTAGTCTCATAAAATACACATTTTATAATTTTAAGTTTGGATATTAATCTGACCAAACATACGGATCTGCAAAAGCACTAGTCTTTTTGTGCTCCCTTTGTAATCTAAACAGTGAGAAATACTTTGCAGTACAAGTTCTCAAGTTTATTTTGGATGCCCTCTTTAGGACAAGAAGTGCTATACCTTAAAAAATTTGCAATATGTACAACTATTTAATCAGATAAGTCTGATTTTTGTCCCTGATTCTCCACAGTTCACAGCCTGCCACATTGATGCAAAGGGAAAGAGGTGTTTCATGATTAAGCAGTAATACAACGATGACTCCTGAGCTGCAGAGGAAATTTCAGGGAATATATGACCTGTGCTTGTAGGGAAGGCCTATGGTCACTTTTGTGCCCCTCCAGTAATTTTTTGCTTGTGCCCAATTTAAAAGCTCCTGAAGAATTAGGCCCAGGAATTTTTTTCACCTTCATTCATGGATATACATACTCGTACATCTCCCGTGAATGTCAACAGGAGTAACCATTTGCACCAAAGAGGTGATATACACCACTTTTGATCTCATTTCTCCTTGATTTTCCCATTTTCTATGCAATTCCTTCAAGCTTAGATGGCTCATAGTTTCCCTTCACTGTTGGTCTGGTAGAAAGTCATTTCAAGCACTGCAGGTCTGCCCGCAGTAATGACTGTGCTAAATGCCATTGTGTGGTTTGGATCTTCACAAATCAAAGCTGTTCTGTTACCTTCTTTCCTCCTCAAAGGTTATAGGTCTAATAATTAAAGTGGGCCCTTGATGAGCATATTGAGATCCGGTTTCCATGCCTTAATGACAGCAATAAGAATAAAATTATAGGTCTTTGTAGCAATCTTTTTTTTGATAAGGTATTAACTCTGCATTGTGTGAAGTTGAAATCTGCTTATTGTGTCCTTGGATGCCAGCAGAATTTCACTCATGAGCAAAATGAGGAAGTTTTACCCTCTTGAGACATTTTAAAATTCTGTTTAAAGAGGAAAACTTAGATGCATAAGCCACCTGGACAAAAGACCTCTTTATTTTCTGTTTTATTCAGAAACAGGTTTATGATCTTAGGACAACCTTTCCTTAACCAGTGCCCCAGGTCAGACCAGTATCTGAACACAGCACTGTACATCATGGCTTCAATCGGATTTTTGTGTGTACTTAAAAACCATATACTTGCCTGCCATTCTGGAGTAGTTATGTTTTGCTGAATTAGGACTCAATTCTAGTGGTGCAGTACAGTGAAAACAATTGCTGTAGGAATAAATAAAATGCATACCAGCTTTAATACTGGTATAAAATGCATGCATACATCTCTACAAGAAAAAAGAGAAAATGGTGGTGACAGATCTATGGGTCGCCAAAAACAGTGGCGTCATGTTGCCTAATTCAAGTCCTTAAATCACCAAAGGACAGACCATTCTTACTGTGAGAAGGCTGAGTTCTTCTGCAGCTGGGGCTGTGGAGGTCGCTGTGAGGAGAGATTGGGGCTGCCCCGTGCCGGACACAGCCGGTGTCAGCTGGTTCCAGCTGGTTCCAGCTGGCTCCAACAGCCCTACCACAGGACAGAGCCAACCCCATCAGCCAAGATGGTGGCACTTGTGGGGAGACATAGAATCATTTATGTTGGAAGGGTGAGGGCTGAGGTGGGGCCTGAGCAAGTGGCTCAGATTGGGAACCCACCACCCTGGGTCCCAGTTTTTAATACCGTGCCCTTTGCGGTTCGAATACCCAAAACACTTCTCTGATTTTAGCCTACAGCTTTTCACTTGGACATGCTGTGAAAACAGATTGTAAACTTGCAAAGCATTACTTGTTGCTTACTCCAAGATTTCTCTGAGTTATGGAAAAACACTACTTATTAGTCTTTAGTCTTAGAAATTTAAGGATTATTATAAAAAAACCCCAAACAAAATAAAGAGAAAAAAGACAACTACCAATGAGGAAAAAGGGGTTGAGACACGATTACTCCGCGTTTTTAAACTGTTGCATGTAAAGATGGAACAATATTGCTTGCCTAAAGAAACTGATTCCAGAAATCTCCGTAAATTACTTGTGGATCTGAGGGGACTGTTCTGGCCAGAGATAAAGTGAAATAAGAATAATCTTAATTTATCTTTGGGCAGTTCTTGATATACAACTTCCTTTGAAGTGTCTAAACAAGTTTAATACATTAAGGAAATAGTCTCTGAACAGACTTTTTTTCAGAACAATTATAATTCCATAGATTCAAATTCCTCCTTCTTTACAAGTTAAAACAATAAAATGGGGCATATGTAAGCTTTTTAAATGGTATCTTTTGGAAATAAAATCAGTCATTTAAGTAAATTTCATACATTTTTCATATGTTTTGAACTTTCTAAAAGGAACATCTTTCAAAATTATATTAAAAGAAGGCCTGGGCTGCAAAAAATTTCCCATGAATATTGGTTTTATGTTACTGCTAAATTGCTTCCAGTACATTAGATTAGTTTCTTGCATAAAATTGCATTATTGAATGCTTGTATTTTTTCTTCACTGCTATTTCCAGCCCTTATTCTTCCTTATTCACCTCTGGGGACAGGGAATTTTCTAACAGATATTGTCACTTGCTGAGGTAAAAACTTGGGGACCTGGCCTAAAATTAAACGAGTTACTGAACTTAAAATTCTGGTTGAGTTGTCTACTGGGACTGAGCATGATATCTCAAAGTACAGATTGGAGCTAAAGGATTTGATCCACCCACAGAGAGGAGGCAGTGAAATTCTGCCCCACTGAGTATTGACTAGTTAATGAAGAAAGACACTGACTCACACTGCCTTTGTAGAACCCTACCGTCTGCAGCCAAAGAATGTGGCCAGAAAAAATTTTGGCCTTATATGATACATACATACACACTAAAGTAGCTGATGTTAATTGTGACAAACTCTATCCTACAGAATTCTCATCCTTCAAAATGATTATTGAAACAAAGCCTTTTCTGTTAAAACACCTGAAACTTATATTAGTTTTTCTAAATAGTGGTATATTTGTGTAACACTTTAAATTCTTTAAACACCCTGATTTGTAGGAAAATACATCTTGCTTCTCTTAATGCAGCACTCAGCTATGTGTTGTAGGCTTTTCTTTGATAGGCAAATTCTTTCCCGTTTCCTCAAATATGTTTTCCCTTTACAAATATCACTGATCAAATCAGTTTGTCTTTACTGGGGCACAGAGAGAGTTCCTTGAGCCTTGTCTCATACAGCACATTCCTTCTCCCTGTCTTTGAACTCCTTCTTGTATTTCTATATCTTCTTTGTAGAGTGAATGGAAGAACTGGTTGCAATCATTTCACCATGTCTGTGTTCAGGAATTTTATCAGTTAAACCCTTCATTTGTTTTTATGTTCATGTTTGTGAAATTGTGGCTTTATGGGTGTTAATTAGAAGGAAGCACTCAGAAAAAGTCCATTTTTTTTAATGCTTCCAATATTTTGTTTGACGTTCCTGGGTAGTTAGGGTTTAAGGTTGGGATACTTTTCCTTTCAAGAGGTCCACATATATTTTCTACTTTTTAGTGTGTCATTGTGGTTGCAACTCAGCATAACCTATATCAATAGAATATATGAATAAATGTATATTAGAAATGTCACCATTTCTCTGATTCATATAGATTTGTTATACAATAGAACAGTGACCTGTAGTATAGAGGACATTATTATCCATTTGACAAGCAGTTGTGCCTTACTTCAGACATTTTAAGCCAGATTTCAACTGGTATTTAATAAGCAAAGAAGGAAAAGAATATGCTAAAGGGTTTACAAAAGCATTTAAATACTTTATTCCACAGGATTTAGGTATGTAACATTGTGAAATTTTGTACATACCTATGTTTGGACTTCTCCCCGAGTTATTTATTGCTTCTTCTGCTGAAAGAGTTTTGAGCCTGCACTCGTACACTGACTTGATGCTTCATTTTACTTTTGCATTGTGAAGACACTGGTGAAGCCTTGAAGTTACCTACTACTTCTTAGTTTACACATTATTTGTTCTGGAGGTACCTCTGGTTTTCCTTCAGTTTCTGGGGTGGTGATCACTAAAGAACAAACTCTTGGCTCTGTGCAGAGTAGCCACAAATTGCAATGGTAGGGATACAGGTAGAAATAGTTGTATCACATTTATTAAGATGGTGTAGCCTAGGTAATACACCCTCTCACAAGCTATGGGAAAGTGTGCTGTTACTGACATGGTTTATCTCCCTACGGGAAGTGTGAAAGACAATTGGGTTATACAGCCTTCTTGATTTTAGTTGAATTTGTACCTGTGAAAAGGCAAATTCCTCTATCTTTTTTTCATATTGTTTATGCTTTGAGTAAGGGATTCTACGTTGTGGGTTGAGTAGTGGTTTACCAACTGAGAAGTGATATTAATCATAAAAGTTCAGAAGTGAAGCACAATTAAGCCAAAGCTACCAATAGTCATTCCTCTTTCTTCTTCCTCATGAAGCTTCCTCCTTTGACTAAGGTTCTGCAACTACAACAGTGAAAGACCAATTTTCAACTTAAAAAAAGAGAGAAAGCATGAGGGCAGGAAGGAGGGCAGGTGGGAAGGCATTTTTTTAATATTTTTTCCAAATATGGCAAAACATACTCCATAGACTAAGTGTAATTGTATGGAGGAAAACCAAATCCTCTCAAATGCATACTTATGAGTGATAAATTATGTTCAATCGGATATATGATCATTGTTCAACTCTGAGAAATGAACATACTTCTGAGAGACTAGCAGAGACAATATAGAACACCATATTGTTAGCTTCCAAAAGGTGTTTTAAGATCTACATTACCAATGACTCAATAGAATTGAAATTAATTTATTTGGCTTTTGTCCTAAGGAACAGTTATTCACTTAAAGTACTTCTGCCTGAATGCAGAATCTTGAGGAACTATGTGAATAATTGAATGCATATGATTAAGTAAGAAACAATGCAAGTCTTCATGGCTGTATACATAATAGCAAGCTGTCTGTGTAAGTGTAAATTGCATGTGCTTTAGCTAGCTCAAAAAACCTAGGGCTGCAGGCAGACCTGCGTCACTTTTAGGGTAGGTTTTAGATAGCATGAGCTAAGATAGTATTTATTGAGTTTATTTATCTAATGGGCTTAGATAACATTCATTGGAGCTGACGGTGTTGATCTGACCTAGGTGACAAATCAGGAAAGTGCTGGATTAGATTTCTATTATGTCAAGGGTTAGATTGCCAGTTACACTGTGATCTGTCAGGAAAATAAATTAAAAAAAAAAAAAGAAGTATCAGAGAAGAAAGCAGGATTTACTATGAGATGAAGATTCTGAATATCCTTGTATCTCCCAAAACTGAGTGGAAAGAAGTGCTAGAATCTGTGAATCTTATTATTTTTTTTTTTAATGTTATGGAGACATCCAAGTTGAGGAATTTCGTATTTTCTGTCATCACTTGGGGCTTTCTGTTGCTGACCACTGAATCAGTGTCTGCACCCTGAAAGATTATTAAAAGAACCCAATCTACATGTTCATGGAAATAGTCCTGTTAAACACTCAGAATGTGTATGGAGCCGTTTTACACTAGAAACATGCCTGTTTCAGTACACATTCTTGCCACAGACCCGTGCGAGAATTTGGTAGAAAAGCATCATTGCTAATGAGGAGGGCTAGTTTCCTGCATGCTTGTATATGTGTGTTATTAATGATGAGTGACTTACGAACAGCATGTTCCTATGTGTGTTTTGGCAATTCAGGAGCTGCTTTGCTCGCTTTTCCTACTGTATGTGTATTTTGGCATGTTGGCATACTGCGTATTCCTAAATAGTATGTATATTTGTAATGTCGAGCTTGGGCTTGCATTTTATATTCTTTCCTAGTGCTGGGGAGGGCAAGAATAATTGAAAGGGGAAATGGGATATTATTTTGTTAGTTTAATAATATCACAAGTCAGCGAGGAAACTGGGAAACTGTAAAAAACTTTGTATCACTATTGGATGAGAATTGCAAAGCCAATTGGGTGTGATTTAAGTTGTGTAGCTGAAGAAGCAAACCAAAAAGTTTGAATTTTTGCCAAAACCCCAAAAAGAAATGGTAACCCCTGCTTATCTCTTAAAGTCATGGAATCCCTATATATGAAATGTGAAGATGGTTTATAATGACTTTAGAAGTTTATTTGAAATATCCTAACTGTGTCTTATTCTTCTATTAGCTGCATCAGGAGGAATTAAGAATAACTTCATAGAAGTAAATGGCTTTAAACTGGCTAAAGAGGGAATCTTGCCCGCTAAAAAGATTTCTGCTTTACTCCCTGTGACTGCCGAATTAAGCAGTGAGAAACATCACCTGCTATTTTGGCTGCCCAGTACAAGTAATAGTGAACATGTGGCTAAAACAAACTGCGGGCTGTTGAGAGGTCTGGTTTATATTCCAAGCTCTACCACGAAGTCCTAGTTTCTGACCTGGCATGAGTATTTAACCCCTGTGTTCACAGCTCTTTCCTCATCCACAAAGTTAGACTGGTATCATCTCACAGAGGTGATGTGAATGCAAATATTTTAATAATTGCAATTTTTTTTTTAAAATCCTTTAATAAAAGATAGCATTAAGCAAATATTAATCATGAAGTAAGTTTTCTGAAGGTTTAGGTTAAGTGCAAAACAAACTTGCTGAAATGCAATTTGTAATCTTCTTTACAGATCTTCTTTGTGAGGTCCTAAGACGTTGTAATATAGTTTTACATTTCTGAGGTGAAATTAATGGGATCAGGACTGGCTTCCTACCAGAAGCTGGATTTCTCCTGTCCTGTCCCTTTGTGCTGAGACCCAGTTTCAAAAAATACTATCCTGGAAGATCAGTCTGTGTCTCAATGCAGATATGCTGAAGCCTATGTCTGTGAGAAATTAATTAAGATTTTGAAGGCCCAGGTGAGCTAGGTAGTTTGAAATAAGAAAAAAATATTTTTTTTTTTCATGTAAAGGCTTGTTCTTTGTATTTCTTGGAGTAATATGAGGAAAAAGGCATGATATGTAATTATAAAAGTACAGAAGTTTGGTGTTAGAATAGCCTCCCCATCCTAGCTCTGTTCGATAATAAAAGGACTATGCTAGTCTCTTTTAAGAGTGATCAGTGAGAAGGAATAATAGACTAGGAATAATATTTACTAATCTCTATTAAGTGACTCCCTTATCTTCACAAAGAATTAGATAAAGCCTGTCACTACCTTCCATATTTACATACAGTAAGAGTTCTGAAAAACCTAACAACTTGAGGATGTTAAGTCAGTAGGTGCTTGTGGGAGAGATGACCTTCAGTCTATTTACAATTAAATTATTCCCTTCAGCCTATTTACAATGAAATTATGTTGCAAAAGAAAAAGAGAATTTGTAGTGTTTTAAAGTATTAGTTGAAAAAGTGATGGAGAGAAGATGAAAGGTGGTGTAGTTAAACCAAGCCATTTGCCTGTATATACTACTACTTTAAGTACCCCTTTGTTTAGGACATTTGTATCTTGGCACAAGTTCTCATAATACCACTAATTTCATCTCTTCTCCCTGACAAGGGTATCACCATGATAGATTTGGCACCCTAGCAAGTATCAGTCACAAATCCTAGCACTGAGATAACACAGCAGGAATAATTCCAGAAAGAAGGCAGTGGGTGTCTCTGAAGATTTGTATCACTCTGATGCTTTAGTCTGAAAAAGGTTCTCTATTTTACATAAACGTCTCAAAAGATATTGTTGTTTAGGTAGGATATTTTATGAACTGCTTTATGACACTTGAAAAAAATGTTACCTACCTACAGGACATTTTCCTTTCATTCTGCTAACAAAACTAAGGTCAAGTTTGACTCAGTCAGACTGCGGTATATTCTGAGTTTTCCTCATTTGGCATCAGCGAACTCAGCTTTACACCAGGTAAGAGAGGAATGGGATTTATATGTCTTCATCGTTGTTGCTCCTGAGACACTAAGCAAACAAAGAAGCACCCCCCAAAAGACCAGCACTTGAAGACTCTACAGCCAGCTGCCTGCAGCCTCCAGGGGAAGGTGGGAATGCGCTGCTCTGAGGCTGTTCCCCTATTATGTGCCAGCTACACTTGTGCCACAACCTCATAGTCCTCTCTCCCAATCCAGTAACTCTGTTCTGAGTCCAGCCTTTTGCTTCTCTTTGCTACGACAGGAAAGTGAATATGAGTTGTAGTTGAGATCTTTGCCATGGTACGAGGTCCAGACCCACAAGCCAGATCTGAATGTGAAGATCTGTGCACATTGCTAGCAACAGTTGTACTGCATGAAACAGATGTTAAGGATACACAGGAGAGGGGAAACTGGGAGAGTAGGTCACAACAGGGTCAGTGGCAATAGAGAGGCTTTAATTTTCAAAGACCCATTATCTTCTGCCTAAATCAGGGAGGGTGAAATTGTACATCTGTAATTCGTAGTTGGCTGCTAAGTCCTCTCTAAGATTCTTTGTCAAGGCTACGGCTTTTACAGAAAAGGCAAGACAGCTTCCCATTCCCAGTGTTAAAGATACATTGTGAATATACCTTTACAAATCTCCAGATTTAACAATTTGAGGACTTAATCCTAATTGTAAGTATAAATACAGCTTGAGACATGGTGTAGGAAAAAGATGGCCTACAAAAGGTATTTTACACCATGCTGAAGGAAAGGGGCCTGAGCCTATGGCTATTTCTACATTCTTATAAAAGTCTTCAGTGAAGACGAAACATTAGGGCAAATCTTCTGAATGTGTCTTGTGAACCACCCATCTAACTTCAGTTATGAAGTTGAATCCATAGTTAACTATAATGTGGGAGAATGAAGATGTGGTGAGGAAGACTAAAACTCAACATCCAGAGAAATAAACAAGATGTAACTTTGAACTAATTTTAAAACATAAACTAAGAATATTCACTAGTAAGACAAGTAATTTAAAGCAGGTTTTTTTTTGTCTTTCTTGTCTTATGGACTGTTTTGTGTCCTCAGAAAGCAAAAGTTAGGAAAACAGCATTCAATCATGGCCAGTGCTCTTTTTATTATCGTCTGCTCCAAACAATGATATATATATATATGACATGTGAAATAAGGTGGGCTTTTGTGCATGGCTCCCAGACAAGTTTATTTTCTGCAACAGTTGAAGTGCAGGAGAATAAGAAACTCCTAAGTAGTAACACACTTTGTTCTTCAGGCCACAGAGGTGGGGCTTCAGCACTTCACAGCATTCTCCACATCAGGAGAAATATGTCTTCTGTCTGGGCTGTGTCACACCGTATTTGCCTTTTGCAGTTGTGCCCTTAGGACCAGGTTCTGCCACTGGTTACGCTCAGTGGTGCTTACAGAAGAGTACAACAGAGGGACAAATTTGGTGCTCTGTTTGTAAGCAAGCACCCAGGGAATGACACCAGTTGCCTTTTTAGGCAGCACCAAAGGCAACCCTGCCGCTCGGCAATCCTCACGTGTTCCAGCCGCCGGCGTCTGTAGTTCTTCAGCCCTCTCGGGCCTGTGCTTTTTCATTGTAAAACAGCAAGCCCTTGAAAATACAGGGCCGGCTTGGCAACTGACCACTGCCAGATAACAATTGACACTAGGACTAATTTAGTAATGTGCAGCTTCGGGGAGTGACATTTACTGTATCTCCTGGCGCAGTTGATGCTAAGCATGTGGCCGTGGCGAGCCCCCCGTGGTATTTGCAAAGTGTCAACTTGAAAGAGTCAGGCTGCTCTCATGTCTGCTCTCAGAGGCAATTGCTGCAGCCCGTCAAATCAACCTTCACGTAACATAAACAGGGAGACGTTCTCCCGCCATTCAGTGTTACTATTCTGTGCGGTTGCTGGTTATATCATATGTCAACACATTGTACAGATAATGAAAATGGGGAGGTTGAACTCGTACGGGAGATAAAGGTTTCCCCGGAGAAGCAAAATTACAGTGAATCTGTCAGGCAAAGATTAAGAATTTTGCAAAATAATCAGAGACACAAAAGTTAGCCCTTTTGATATGACTGTTAGCTGTGGTATGACTTACTATGGAGAATAATTCTAGTAAATTAGTTCATTAATATGTAAGTTATAATGATCTCTGTAAAAGGGACTTTCAGCATAAAATACCGGTAGCTCTTTCAGGAGTTCCAGGTGGGTGGGCTGAAAGCTATTGTGATAATGATTGCAGAACTAAAGATCTCACAAAAGAAATTTTCACCTCGATTTTTGCAGTAGATAGATATTTTGGAGGGGAGGTTTAAATGAGTGTTATCAAACCCTCAGATAGGGATTTGTTTTCATCATTTTTCCCCTTTCATAGAAAAGGGTTGTTCAGCAGTGGAAGGTTTCCAAACAGAACAATAGAAAGGTGTGTGTGTGCAATTTTACTTTCACTCATTGACTTTTTGCCAGAACAAGTGAAATGCTTAGTTCTCAGCAGTTCAGCAGTGCTCTTTAATAAGAGCTGCAGTTGTAAGTTGTCGCTGCACTGAAAGCAGAATATCTCAGCCTTACATCCAGCCTCTTCCCCAACCGAGCGCATTGTGAAGCTGCTCTGGGGCTACCTCAGTCAAACCCTCTGATAGCCAAATGCCCCTGCAACTATTTCTGCTGCAGAGGCCCACAAATGGCGTGCAGGCAAACAAACAGCATCACGCTTTCTCTCTTGTAACTGCTTCCTGCACCAGGTTAACCCCGACACTTAGGAAGCTGATTGATCTGAATATTAAAACCCATCAGAACTCTGACTGCTGTCTATCTCCTGCAGAAGAAAAAACCTCCATCTGAAAAAACATGTCAAAGCTGTTAGGCTTTCTCCTAGTTATTTTCCATGTTATGTATTTTTCTTATATTTTCTGCTATGTTGCAACAAATTTTTTTCAAGTGTATGAACTTATAAAGGAATCACTGATCAATAGCCCCAGTAATAATGAATTTCCACACAGAGATATTGAAAAAATGCATTAAAAATTGCTGCCATTATTTCTGTTAAAATTTCTTTTCTGAAAAAAAACCCCCCAAACTATTTGTAACAAAGTTCTAGCTATGAAATTTTAATCAATCAAAAGATGCTTATGACGCATTTGGGTACACATTGGATTATTTCTAAAAGTATCTTGGTGCTTGACTGAAGCACAAACTGAACTGTGAACTGTGCCAGCCACAGCAGTGTTTCTACTGTATCTATGCCCCTGTACTTAATGTGGGAACATTAAGAACAAAAAACGTTAAAATGTAATTATTTCATTTTTCACTTCTCTGCATAACCCCATAATGAGAAGTCACAAAATTCACTGTGGGAAAATCATGATGTCTCCATGGTTTTACTACTCATTTCTCTTTTTCTTTCTTTTAATAATAGCATTGTTGTTGTCTTAAAGCAACAGTTCCATGCCCAGGTCAGTGATTAAGCTCCTCTGTTTATATCATGCACATGGATCCAAACCATCCCTATTTCCAGAGAGGCTGAGCAGGCCCTAACTGGCTGAATTTAGTATGTGGTAGAGTAAAAACCAACTCTAGCTACCCAGGCTTAAGGATGTTGTTCTAATGCAAGGGCTTTGAGGGAGCAGAAGCCTGCTGCAGCGTGGTACCCAAGGATCAACCTCCCCGCGCAGCAGCCTGGCCTGCAAGCAGAGAGCAGTCTTGCAGACACAAAGGGAGATATAAAATGACACAGCCTACATGTGAAGACAGCTCTACAGAACTCTGCAGGGAACAACTCAAGACACTTCTTAATCTGTTTTATGTTTTCCCATTGCATTTGCAAATGCTATTTTATATTCCAGGAGTGAGATAATGCATGAGTTTGGGAGGAAATTGTGGGAATATTAGATATTTGGGAGAGAAAATATTTCTGTTTCAGTGCTGTCTGCAAGTGACAGAAGTGTACAGCTTACTGTGACCGACACGGTTTTGCTTCAAACTATTTGGTAGATTGTGATTAATAATTGATTAGATATCAAAGATGAACCCTATATGCTCCATCTCAGCAACATGATAAATGAATTGAAAAGAGCAAAACAAGGAAAAAAGAAAAGTCGCTGGGAAAAACCCAGTTTGTGAACATGACATAGCAATGGGAGTCCAGTGGACAATGAAGTCCAGAGCTCTGCTTTGCAGAAATACCATCACTGCAACACAGCCATGTCGAACACACTGCACGGAGGAGAAAAAGACTGTCCATTTTCAAGGTCTGCAACAAAGATTCTAGAGTTTTATTTTAGCCCTCCTCATCCTTTGATTTAGGTTGGGAAAATACGTTTTGTCTGCAAATTGCCAGGTTTGCTCTAGGTAAACTCTAAAGGTAAATGTTTCTGTGGTGCTTGAAAGCAATTCACCAAATTGTTCCTGAGTTAGAGATCACTAAAAGTTCCACATGAAATGGTGGATAAAATAAAAAAGAGCTTTATCCATTAACACATGAGACGTTTGAACTTAAATGAATGTTTTCTTGTTTCAAATATGATTGTTATTAGCAAATAACAATTTTCTGTGTAGGTCAAGCTTTTTGGAAAACTCATGTGCCTATTCTAATTGAAACAATACACTTCATGTAAATTGTTACAACTTTTTTGAGGCCAAAATGTCTGTGATTAGGAGGACTCTTTGCTTTTAATTTCTTTCTTTCTTTTTTTTTTTCTTTTCTTGTCTCTTTCTTTGCTTTGTTTTGTTAAGCAAAAGCAGAAATTAAGCACCAGAAATAAAATTCAGGTCAACTGAAGTTTCTTTAAAGCCCACATTTTCTCTATGTGGCCAAATTTTTCCCACTGTTGCTTTGTGCCATTACATTAGGTGGCTAAAAAAATAGCTCATAATTACAAATCAGATTGCAACACACTCTTCAACTTTTATGACACTAAATTGTTTCAGCAATGTAAAAAGCATTGCGTCATTAAGAAGTAATTTTCTTGCTTTATCTTGAATTCAGAAGAAATTACTCCATTGTTGTTACTTAGAGGAGGTATGAAATCGCCAATTTGACAAGAAATTGTAAATTAACTCACCTTTCCTCAGTCAGCTTTGGAAAATCCTGACTTGAAGACTTTCAGTGACTTACAGAGACTTGCGTACTCCAAAACAAACCCCTGTTTTGTCCTATTGCAAGAATCTTTCCTTTCATTCACCTTTACCTGATGACTCTAATCCTAATCTATGGACTGGAAGCTCCTGTTCCTACTCTGCTGAAATACTAGTTTTACAGACATGACAACAATCACAGTGCTTCACTGTGATTGTTTTGTTCAAGATGTTCATATTTAGAAGACAGTGATACGTAATGGCAGACTTTTTCCTATCTCCAGGGAACAAATGTTGGAAATCGGTGCAACATTTTAAGCAATAACTTGGCATCTTTTAACACGTTACATCATTGCTGGTGGGAAGCATATTCATACAGAACTATAACAATGTGTGCAAGACAAACCCGATGTAAATATCTCATGAGATAAATGTTGGCTGTAGCTGTCTGAATTAAATCATATAACTTCTCTTATTATATAAAAAAAAAGGCATCCAATTTATAAGATTTTTCCTAAAGCTGTTAGCAGAAAGTTCCAAAGTGTTGTCATGTGATCAAGAAGACAAAAAGTTTTGTTTAAAAGAACTTTTCATCCAGACATTAAATTATTAAAATAAAATGGAAGGATGATATTTTGGATGAGGACTCAAGAAATCTGGGTGCTATCCCATCTGTGCAGCAGACATTCTCCATGAACTTTGCGAACTGATTTAACTGTATTTGCCTTAAATCCTTCTTTATGAATTGAAGGTGATGATACTCAATTTGTCCTCTTTGGGGAACACTCTAAGAAATGCACATGTGACTTGGAGATTGTCTCCCTCGTTTCCCATAATGCTAAAAGAACAGAAAGGAATTTTATAAGTGACCATCTGTCTGGTTGAATACTTGACAAGTTGATCATTTTAATACTATTGTACAAAGATGGCATTGTATGTTAATGGCATGCCAGCAAATACAGCATTTTTAACAGGTATATTCTCTACGCATTAGGTTGTCATTTAAATCTAGTCATTTAGATATGACACACTGAAAGACGATCTTCAATCTTCTGACTACACGATTTCTGCACCACAAATTCAGTGGGACAAAGGCCATCTCTCTGCCTTATTGAGACAGTAGGATCTTCACTGTGGCCAGGACACGCTGCTAGAGTATGGGTGCTTGTATAGGGGCAAGAACATTTGCATTCTAAGAGTTGTTACATCAAACTGGTTTCTGGAGAGAAAATTTAACTTCCTGAGTGGTACCACTGAGAAAAGGTTGCATAGCAAACATTTTCATTACACTGTAAACCTCATAGCATGGATGGTTATTGAATGGAATTGGGAGACTTTCACTAGCTAATCAGGTTATTCTTCTCACTCTTTTCTTTAAACTGAAATTGTTGCCTCCAAATAAATAAATAAAAAAAATCTTTTGAAATTGACAACAGAAAATAGGACTGGCAGTGCTAGCAATCATTTTTTGGTTTGACTATATCCCTGAATAAAATAATTCACCTATGCTTCAAGTCTATCATGAAAAATGTTGCTGTTTTCAGAGATAAGCCTAAAGCTGGAAGCTCAGATCAAGACCAGATCTCATTGCTGTGGAGAATATCGCTGTGCACCAAGATTCATTATTACTTGCTTCCACGGTCTTTATAGTAGTTGAATTTGTGGAGCAACTTGCACTCTGCAAAGGGGTTTGAATGGTTTTAATTAAATGTTGTTAAAACAGAAAAGGAATCTTGGGATGTGAAAACAAATTAATTCTGGTCATTAGTCACCTGACAAGCATATTACAGTACAGATTTTTTATAGCTCCATGGATGCTTGTGAAATTGGAAAGATGGTATTCTAAATGGATTCCTTGTTAGCCGCTTTGAGTCACTGCGGGTATCACTTTAGTTACCTACAGTCGTTACTGAAACAGTTATGTAAAGTGCTTTCAAGGCAATACATTTCCATGCCTGTGTCTGATTTTGAAAATGAATTCTGAAAGCTAAACTGTAAAAAATATGGGATTAGTTTAGTACAGTTCAGAAACTGCTGTAAAATCTTGAAATAAACCGGGTAGAATGCTTTGGTGATGTGCAGCTGCCAGCTGCTCTCACGGACACTGCTGAAGTATGTCACATATTCCCCCTCCCACCTCGCTTGGTTCTTTGCTGTTGTTACATGTCAGATGAAGTTAACATTTGGCCTCTGCCCTTTGCCTCCAATATGGTCCTTTTTTCAGCTGAGAAAAAAATAACTCAGGTAATAAAATAGGCAACACCCCCTCCCATTCCCACACCCCCTCGCCCCCCAATCGCCCCCGGCTGGAGCTAAACCGTGAGGAGTTAGAGGAACACAGATCACTCTGATTTCACATATTGATCAAGTCTGTTCTTTCATAATGAAATTGTTCTGTGTAAAAAGAGAACAGTCTGGTGGATGTGGGACAAAATCCTCCATGTTCCCTAGAAAGCTGCTACTGAGGGGTATATTACTGGGATTATGAGGGACAGATAATGCCTTCTATTTCTATGCAAATTCTGTTAGCAGTTTCTGCAAGGAGTTGTACCAGATCTGAGATTACTTTTACCAGTGCACTGTTGCTTGAAGTTGCTTTATTTTAGCTGTTGTGCAGAAAGCAGCTTATTATGTGTCTGTTTATCAGCACAGAATATTGCAGACACTAAAGGATGTTTGGATATCCAGATTATACATTAATTTGCAGAAGAGTAGCATATTGGAGGAGAGCATAAAGTAAATGAACTAAACTAGGCCAGCAAGACTAATTTTTTTATCATAATATAACAGGTAGTGATCATTAGATTTCCACCAAGATTGAATCTTGCTTGTGGGTTTTGGTTTTTTTTTTTCTGTAATAGAGTTGAGGAAGAAAAAAGGAGAAGGGAAAAGAGTGAAGCATTTGCAAGCTGGTAGGAAATTGGTATAACTGACACCTTGGTCAGCTTTGCTGTGTGACTTTCAGGACTTTGGAGCTCACATGAGCACAGGGAAGCCCTGGACCACCTGTGTTAAAGGCAGCTTGTTTGGGTGCTTGCCCTGATATTCTGGGTCAGGGAAGAGTTGGGCTCCTCCGTTAATGCTTTAAGTCTGCACAGACGATGCAGGTGATGCAAGTGCCTTGGTGATGCAGGGCAACCAGAATTTTAGTGTTCCCTATTTTCATGAAATGGTGAAAGTTTCAAAGAAAGGAATCCTTCTTTGGGTGGAAGTTACCTTTTGGTTAAGCGCGAATTTACTGTTTTAAGGAGAGTACTTTGCAGTTATCCTCCAAATACTATCGTTACGTGGCAATACTGCATGCCCACCAGGGTATCAGGGTGGCCACTGCATCTGTGACTGCTGGGACACCCACTTGCACAGAAACAAAAAAATCCAGTATAGAACAGAGAGCAACAAATTTGCCAGTGTAACACTGTACTCCTCAAGTATATTTCATAAGAGGTCTGTAGCATGGCAAAACTTTTGAGGAAAGAGCAGAAGAGGTAAAATACCAGCAGCTAGCAACGGGAAGGCTCTTTTTGTTTCAAATCCCTGTGCCTCTGTAGTTAATAGCTGCCACCTACAAAACAGCATTATCTCTGGCAGAGAAGCATTAAGCAGAGCTAAACGAATGGAAGAATTAGGTTCATAATCTTAAATTGATTTATCTTAGAACTAACATAATTTTTAAATAGTGCATTAAGGAAATAAAATACAAATGAACAATTCTTTTAATATGATTGACCAAGAAACAAACAGCATGAAATGAGTAGTGTTCTCCCATTTAAAAAGGAAGACTGATTCTTTGAGTCTTTGCTACTGAATGTAATGCTTACATACATGTAATGCTCTATGTTAAATTCCATGGCATTGCATACAACAACAAGCACCCTGTGCTGCTTTGTAAGGAGCACCCTGTGCTGCTTTGGAGAAAGCCAGAGCCCTGGGATGTTATGACTGAGAATGTTAAAGTCTTTAGCTTCTGTTTCTTTGTTAAAACAAAACGGTCACAAAATGGCCATTGGTTTTGCTGGTTGTAGCCTGTTGTAGCTCTTAGAGATTGAGAGGGTTGAAATATTGAAATGTACATCCTCACTGTGAAACACATACTGTGCAAATATAGATTGCCACCCTGAAAACAGAAGGAGGAAAATTACAAAATTGGAAAAAGAGCATCAGTGTTTCAAAACACATGTTATGGAAGACTCTTTTTCAAGGTCAATGCTCATTTATTTCTCTACATCTAAACTCCTTGTATTCTCCAGGCTCAAACTTCAGATTCAGGAGCCAGCAGAGGTTTGGGAGCAGGAGAAAAACATTTCTTTTATGACACGAGATTCTGCTGTTAGTTCATAATAAAGATTCAGTCAGGGAGCACCGAACTCAGATCTGACATACTCTTTAAAAAGCAAAAAAGCACCTTATAAAGCAGAGTTTCAATTTTCTAAAATCATGGTTAATAAATTCCCCAGCTGCCTTATTGTACTATTATACATTCAAATCCATTTTTCAAAGACCTGAGGTGTTATGATGCATTGTGTTTTCCTCTACCTCAGAACTGCTGCCAGTGACAATGAGACCTCTGCATCCAGGAAAGTCAGCCGGTCTCGCTCTTCTTGCCCCAGCGAGCTTGCCACCTGTGAAGAGACAAGTCATAGCAAACCCAATGCTAGCTGATGTGATGAGAATGAGGGCAGAAAGGTGGCTGTAAGGATGAAAAACCTGCAGATCTTTTCCCCGAAACTGAGTTGAAACAGCATGCTAGTCCCATTGCTTTTATGTACATATTTTTGGCAGTAAGTGAAATGGAATATGTTGTTTTCTGCTACCACAGAGAGTCATCCAGCACTTCAGTTAGTGAACACATTATTTCATTCTGAGGTTTTACTATTGCCACTCCAGATTCTGGTCTGCTCATACTGTCTATAAGGAGACATTGTAAATGTGGTCGATTTAATCCCACTCTACGAGAAAGAAAATAAGTATTTTTTTTTTTATCACACAGAGAAGACTTAAGATTTTAATTGTGAATTCTCAGGAAAACTAACTTTGGCTTGGAGGCTTCCTGTGTTCTTTATTGGAAGATAAGAGGGAGAAAATACTTTTTTATAATTATTCTGCAATATTTTTCTGCATTTAGAGTGGCTCTAAAGCAATTTACATTTAAGGCATTTATGTAGCAGTTTGATTCAGCACCATACACAACAAGCAGTGCCATTTGGATGGTTAATACTTGCACCAGTTGTGGAGCTCTGAGGCATGGAGCCAGAGGCCAAGTGACATTAGCTTCTCAAGAAATGCACTAATCACCTTAGCAATGCAATGCCTGGAGAGTCTTTTAAGTATTATGTAATGAAAATTGTAAGGGAAAGGATAAAAGTCAGATTTTGTGTATTTACTGAAGGTTATTGACGTAGCTGTGACATCACTGACGGGCAGTCACAAGACACCTTTTGTGTACATAGTCCAAATGCCAGTTGGCAATTAGTGTAATGCCACCCAGGCAGCTGGAATTTTGGTACTCTACCTACGAACACACTCCAGGAGACATTTCACTAATAGCCAGCTGCCTTTCAAACTCCATATACAAAAAGGTGCTAGACTGACCATTGGTCTTCTTGTAACAATGCCACTGTCATTTGAAGGGTTGACCTTTTCCCCCATCCTCTTTAGGGTTGCTTAGGTTCAACCACAAATCAAGACTTGGGCCCATAGATTGCTTCTGTTGGGACCCTTACAGTGTGAAGGACTTTGCAAAATGCCAGTGGGCTTTTGACTTATTTGGGGAATTCAGCCATCTCTTTAATAGGTGAAGGCTAGGCAAGCAAAGGAGAAATAGATGTGTCTGTGAGGTAATGAAGGTTGTGGTGAATCATGACCCCTCCAGACCAGCAGAAATCCCAAAGTTAGAGAAAGTCCCCTTGAGCTGCATGGAGACACTTGATGTACAAAGAAGGTCTCTGGATGAAACAGTTAAGAGTCATGACATCCTGACAAATTCACAGCTCTGGAGGCCAGAAGGCAGCTATCAGAAGCCCAAAGTCGTAAACCAAGGAATTTGGATCTCTAAACATACAACATCTAACTCCCTGCTATTTGAGATGTTCACCACAGATCAGTTGAATTTTCTTGACTGGATTTTCTAGGGAGCCCCCTATGGTCAAGCAAACTGCTCTGACTTTTGAACCGCCCCATCAAAATTTTATGACAGGAGTCGGAGGAAGGAATGTAGCCCATGGGTGTAAAAGCAATTGTTCTTACCTGCTTATGTTAAGAGCTGAGAAAGGTAAGGAATTCAAAGAGGGATGCAGTAATTTTCCTACTAGTTAACAGCTCAGGCCAGGTATTAGGGCTCTGTGCAAATCTGTTAATTTAATTGAAAATCTACAGCTGCCTCTTTGCCAGAATTCACAGGTCATCAGTTTTATTTTCTGAAGGACACTGCTCTTTTCTTGTCCTTTCATTGACTACTGCATTTGGTCAGCACAAGGATTAGAGGCAGGGACAGAGGAGCTCAGGAGTAGATATTCACATGCCTTTCCCATCCCGTTTTGATGTCCTGTGTGTCAAACATATTTACCTGAGGTTTTATGTGCTGAACAGGGACTGTGCCCTTTCTCAGAACCTAGAGATGGCTCAGCTTCGTCCATGGAGACAATGAATGATGAGGTCTGTCTCTAACTGCCAACTAACTTCGTATTTCCATCAAGGCATAAAACACTATCCAAATAATTATACAACACTGTGATTTGATGGGCCTTATCTTATATCTTGAAAAAAAACATTCAGCTGGAATTGAGAACATTATTCTCCTGAAGTAGGAAACTCTTAACAGCAAAGGAAATAGCACACTGGTTTCAATCCAATAACTTAATGTTTGTAGGAGCAATATTAAATTCTAGTTCAGAAAAGTTTTAGACAATAGTGATTCAGATCAGTTCTCTACTTCAAACTCATAAAGAGCTCAGGGAGAGTTTGCCTCATAACTGTGAGTCATGGTGTGCAACTGCAGTGATGCAATTTGCCATGCAAAAGTGATTAAAATCAGTATATCTGTTCACAAGGTAATCTGCAAAGATTCTGCCGATGCATGCTTCCCTTTGGGCTCAGAGTTATCCATCTCACCCTCTGCTTCTGCATCTGCAACGCACTCAAAAAGATTGTCATACAACCCACCTGGCTGTCTGGTAAGTAAATGTCTGTCAGATGAAGGTAAACTCCTGCCTCTTCCCCAGCACTCATGCAACTGCCCAGGGACAACACCACAACTGTGTTTTTTATCAACAGGCAGGATTATGTTCAATCCACTAGGAGAGCCAAGCACTCCCAAATTTAAGTATCGTGCCTGAATAAAACTGCATCAGTGCTTTTTGCATGTTCCAAGTCTGCAGCATACCATAATCACCTTAACAGGCATTGATCACTGAGTACCCTCAGTGAGCACACAATTACTTCTTTGTCTTCAGGAATAAAATGCAAGTGGTAAAACACTTTAAAAAGGAATAATATTTATTTTGCTTTACTGTTGCGATTTATTAAAGTTATTATTTGCTTTACTATTGTTCTTGCAGATGTCATATTACACACCTCCCTGCCTTTCCTATTATTAGGATCCTTCACTGGTGACTAGTATTTGTGAAGCAACTAAAGGATAATGGACACATCTTCACCTTTCATGCTTTCAATTAAGAGCAGCCACAATGGCATTTGGGATGCAATGACTACAGTGGCTAGCCTTGGCCAGATTGTTCTGAATGGATCTCCCTCGCTTATAGCTTTGTATATCAGGAGTGGAATTTGTTGGCAACTGTAGCAAAAATGTTGTCCTTTCTGTGAGTAACAATCAGCTTTTGCTCTATTTTGACGTGTCTAAGTGAAGAAAGCTGATCTGTAGAGCAGTTGACATGTAAAGCAGAAAGAAATTTAAATCATAAGGTTCAGAAAATAGGATGAAAATGAAAACATAAAATTATACAAAAAACAAAAGAAAAATGAGTTTATGTTTCCAGATTATGAAATCCTTGAATTTTCTAGGACTTTCCCCATATTCCTAGAACCCCCAGTAGCTTTAAAATTGTAAGTCAAGACATGAAAGAAATCAATGACAGTCATGATTCCACTGACGTCAACATTTCATTCTTAGCAAGAGACATCAAATAGCATCAGTTTTTCCATGTAGCAGAAGATTTGTGCCCTCATGGAAGGTAGTATTACAGAAAACAGGAGTTATTGTATCAACTGTGGGAGATTTTCCTCACAGAATTTTTGAGAAACATTGTCAATAGCAACGTGATATGCTACTTACTTCAGCTCAAAACATAATTTTGGCCGTGAAGCACTGTTTAGAAAATCTAGAGTTAGGACCAGAATAAAGGGGTATGGAGTCAGTGTTTGGCAACAGTTACATGCAGTGGGACCTGACCTGTCATGGTATCGCTTTGTACGAAGAATGAGAAATAAACAGGATTTTAGAACAAGAGTTGCTATGTGTGACTTTCAGAGCACAGCACGGGCCTTTTACAGCTTCACTGTTGCCAGGTCTCAATGTTTAGAGCGAGAGCTTGGTGGGAAGAGGCTTATAGAAGTCGTTCACCATTTGAACTGCCTCCTGGCTTGGTGGAGTTGTATGGGACCGATGCAGCATAACACTTGCAGCCTGCTGAACACTTCCAGCAACTGAAATAACAAAATAGCAACTGGCAATTTTGCCGTTTTTTTTTTTAAATTAAAAGAGTATATCTAAAAAAAAAAAAAAAGCAGAATATTGCATTTGGGGAGTAGCACAGCAGCACAGTGATTTTACGCAAACCCTTGCGTGTCATTTCACAGATTTCACAGCGAGCTCTTACAGGGGTTACAAGGTTTCTCAGCACATGGCACAGGCTGGTGTGACTGTTTGCCCAGGGAGGAGCAGAAATTGGGGCTCCGTCACTCACACCAGCTCCAGGGCGGAGGAGCACACAGGTGTGTGCGTGGGTGGGGAGGTTAGAGCTAAGGAAGAAGAATAGCGAATGAAGAGAGAAACCACACAATGAGACCGTGTTTGATCTTTGTTCTGAAAACTCAAAGACAGCAAAAACTGTAAAATTTACTCGCTGTTCCATGTAACAAGCAAACTGGTACGACATTCTGCAAAGGCCTAGGACTCCTCCACGTTTCTTAAGGACGAGTGAATGCATCTTGTCTTGCTAGGAGCAAAAGCCCTCCTCTGCATCAATATGAGCCGCCCTCCTTCCCTGACATTTCTTCTGTGAAATTCTGTACTATGCTTAAATCTTTGATGCAAGAATTTCAGTCACAGGTCATTCTGTATGTAAGTTTATATTCCCTTGGTTATTTAGATCTGTATATTATACATTCTTAAGCTTTTTACAAGCTCATTTGTGTGTCTCATGATTAAAAATTCTGTTTATGTTTTTTCGCTTGTCAAGACATAATCAGCTTTCATGCTGTGCCTATGTGATATCTTCAATAATCAGTCAGGTTTATGGGGAAAGCAGGAGTAGCAATGCCATACAAAGTGCTTCTCTGGGATGAGTCTGAAGCTGTGAACTCGGTTTTCATTCTGTTTCACCTAAAATCTTAAAGCTGTGGGCTGCTGTCAAGGAAGTTTTTGTAACAACCTGGACTCTTAGCTAACTAGCTCCCCCTCTTGAAACTCTAGAAATACTGACGGAACACAAGACGGGATGCAAAGAGGAGAGAAATTAAATCCAGCAGTATACAAGTACTTCACTCATTTCTTTAATGGTTGTGGATTTTTTTTTTTTTTCTTTTACTTTTCATATGTAACCCTGACAGCAGGGGAATGTCGTTTTCTTGCTGATGCTGCTGATTTCTGAACTGAACTTTTAAGTACATAGAAGGGGTTTTCATGTCTGTTGCAAAAAGGGTTTAGGATTGAGGAAATCACCCTAGTGCCAGTGTCCAGTGAAAGGGCACTGCAGAAGGATGGTGGAAGACAAGGATGGCTAGGGGACATCATGGTTCAGCTCCACCCTGCAGCAGCCCCTACTCGGGGACTTCAGCAAATGCCAGGGCAGGAAGGGAAGCGCCCATCTGTGCAGGAGCACAAACATCAGCTGTGCCTCCTGGGGCATTCCCGCCTGACAATGAGCCCAGCTGACACGGGGAGGTGGCAGCTGTGCCACTGCGCTGCATTGCTTTGCTAGGAATGGGGTTATGAACATGGTAGGTGACTGCAGTCAGGAGTTCCTGTTTTTTTCCAGAACAGATGCTAGGTATATAGAGAGATTTTGTTCTTGGATGCCGAATTGAGGTAAGAGAAAAAGGTGTCCGTGGTGTACAGCAGGACTCACTATGTGGAGCTCTTTCCACATGGGTTTTACAAAAAGCTGTCCTCACCCTGGAAATGACCACTCTATAAATGCCAATGTAATGTCAGCATGGATAAAGGGCAGGAGAAGGGCAGTCTTCTTGCTTTCTAGAGAGGGGTTACTGAGATGTGGAGTCACACGCAGGCTTCATACTATGTTGGTCAAGCACCCAGAGTCTCTTAGTTGAAAAAATATGTCATCCCTGAAGCAAGGAACACAATTTAGGATTCCTCATTTCCAGAGTTTTCCTGGCAGTGGGCTATAAATCCAGACTCTTTTCATTTATTCTTCTTGTCTCCGGTGCTACGAATCCTTCATGCTTTTGGATACAGTGGCGCACTTTTAACTGTAAGGACAGAAAGCAAGACCAATAATGAGGGGAGATTTCATCTGGGTAAGGACAGAAGTAATTCAGAAAGTCTTTAGGTTGAAGAGAGTGTGAACCTATGGAGTATTTTCTCCATAAAGTCAATTGTTTAAAGTGGAGAAGATTAGTACTAGCCTGATTTTAGGTTGAATTTGATGCTTTGTGTCATTTTGAAGGATGTCAGCTAAAAAAGCTGTTTTGGCACTCCAGCAAACTGTATGTAGCTGTTGCCTTTCCCTGAACCACAATGGAGCAGTCATCACGGCTAGCAATGCAACTGAGAGTTTATGTCCTTCTCATGCAAATGAAGTGTCATTTACTCACTTCTCATATAACCTGAATGGTCGAGGTTTTACAGTTCTTATAGTCATGCTTAAATCTTTCTGATCAGCCTAAATACATCCTTGGGGATAAAGCTTAGTTGTGTAGGTCTCTTGAGTCCTATGTAAATCCATGGTAAATCTTAAGCGCCACATCTTTCAATATCTTATGTCACCTGTCCCATGTCATTCTGGAAATCTGTAAGAGCTGGAAGCAAGTTACCCATATTCTTCCCAAGACTCTTAACCACAAAATGATGTTTCACTTAGATTCAATGAGGGGCAGTTTTTAAATAAACGGCAACCAAAAGGATCTCAAATTTTGTGTGTCTATTCCAGACACTTTATGTGTCACCTAATTGTGCAAGTGGGTAAATATCATCTTCTGGACATCTGCAACGCCTCTCCGATATATTTACACTGTAAACTGTAAACACTGACCCAGTTGCAATTATTTTTCTTCTATTGAAATCTTAGCTCCCATCCCAAGGATGAAGAAAAACATGCACAAATGCTTACAGAAATAAAGAAAGGGTTTAGAGGATACCTTCTCAACTCTGTCCAAATACTTGAAATGTTCAGATGAATCATAAAATCAGTGAAAAACAAAGAGAAAGGATGTTGGAGCTTTAGTCTCCAAATTGTGTTTCTACCTAAAACCAAAGAAAACTGTTGGGGAATAGGTTGAGATAAAATTTGTTTTAACACCCCCCCCCCCAATCTTTTATCAATGTATTATTTGCCCAAAACATGATACCTATTTTAATTTCAAGCAGTAATGACCTAAAATTCAAGAAAAGACTGTGATCTATTTTGCATCCAGTCTTCTCATATTTGTTCTTACAGCCCTCTGAAAGCTCACTCTATGCATGGTTTTTAAAATAGAGCTTTAAGATTCAGCTCTTCAGTTGATAATCTTAGAGAGACTCTGCCCACTTTTATCACTTGAAAATCTGAACTTCAAATGGTTTCAAAAAAAAAAAAACAAAGCAGAAAAAAACCCTTACTGTACTCAAATTATGCACATTGCAAACCTGTCATAGGGTGTGGTGGTATGTCTCAAAATACAGTGTAATATTCCTGATGTACTTTTTATAAACTGCACAAATATCAGCACAAACTAAATGTCTGGGTCTGCATGCAGTAGCATTCTTTAATGTTCATCATATTTAAAACCGGGGGTCCTCTAGGCAAGAAGTGACTGTCTGGTTTGGAGGTGATGCAAAGAAGGTCATCTACATTAAATGAACTAGACTGGGCTCAGTAATAGTGAGCCATTCTCAAACACTAATGACCATCTGGATTACAGATGCAGTAGCCAGATTGTCTGTTGTGTCCACCAAGTGAGTTGTCTTACCCTGGGAAAAAACTGTCATCTGTCTGTCTTGCCCTGTAGACATGAGCTTTCTTCCAACCTGTCCACATGGATTTACTGGTGGCAAGGTCATCCTGTTCTCTGGAACGTCACTCACTTGCATTTGCTGGCTGCTTAGCAGCTGCCAAAATGTTTGGAACAGAACAGAATGGCAAGGGGCTGGGAATAAGACAGTAAAACTGAAATATTTTCAATTTCTTTCTGGTGCACATTTACCAGTAGTTAAAGAGAACAATACCTATTTATTAGCTGAATAACAATTCTTTTCCCAGCTCTGTTTGTTAAATAGATGATGTCGGTTTTAGGGTGTTTCTCTTCTCTGCTCCCACGCTGTGAAACTCCTTCCCTTTTGTTTAGCAGAATAAGCAAATCATCGCAAGACCTAAAATCTTGTTAAAAAATGCACCAGTTTGATTTGGCATTTAATTAACACATTTTTGTTTGGTTTTACTCTGTGAGTCCTGACTTTAGTTTCAGGTTGCCTTTTCATCTTATTAATGTAATTATGCTTTGCTTTTAAGGGTGGCCAGAGAATCCATAATCTATATATTTCTTCTCTGTTTCTGGTTTTGTGTTGCTATCATTTGTTCAGAAAAGAATTGTAAATATTTTTCTGAGTACAAAATTTAGAAGTTAATTGTTCCTGAAGATTTTATACTGCTGAATGTTATTCTTGTGTTTGTGTTTGAAATGCACAATTCTGAAGAAGCTCTGCAAAGTACTGCAGATAGTGAACACATCAAACACTTCCAATTATTTTCAGAGCTTCCTTATATCCTTGCAAGCCCATAGAAAATGAAAACCTGAAGAGGGCTAGTGCTTGAGTTAACTTCAGATCCTGGAGAAAACAGTCCTTCTGGAAAAGGTTTCATCCCGAAATCTACAGGTAGATATCCTGGGGTTTCATTTGTGATTGTCATGGTGAAGTGTTTTTGCTAATTAATTTTGCTAATGAGGTGATAAACAAACTAAGGGAGCCCTCTCCTTTCTGACACAAGCTCAGATTTCATTAGCAGGAGCCTGTTTGTGACCGTTGCAGGTAAATCCCAGACACTATTTATTACAAACAGTAACGTGAGGCACTGTGATGCTCTGACACCATTTTCATCCCGGAGCCTCAGATGATTCCTGCAACTGTCAAGCTGACTGTTCAGTAAAATACAGCGTGAGCAGGGGAAGGGCATACTTCCATGTTACTGCAGCCACATCACATGACATTGATGGGAACATGCTGTGAAGGACAGTGCAGATGACCAGAAGAGGGGAAGGAAGGAGGAGGGCTACTGTCCCTTAGCCTGCCCTGGACAATGTGTGCTGCTGTGTGTGTTAAGGAATGTGCATTCATGCATAAGTATACGCTCTGTATATGTGCTAAATAGGTTCACAGTGTTAAGTGTGTGCTTTAGTACCTTGTTATACTATGCTTGTAAGAAACAAAGCTAAGAAAATAGAGAAGTAAGGAATGGTGAAAAGGAAATAAAAAAGGAAAGCAAAAGAAAAAGAGAAGAAAGATATGTTACTCTGCTCACGTTCTCTGTGGACGGCTAATATAGCCTGTGTATATGTGTCTCTGTGTATATAGATGTAGACAAGTGCATATGGTTTGATATTCAGAAAACCTGTGTGCAAACAGAGCTTTTCTCTTAATTACATGTGAAAGGGAACCAAGTATATGTGCTTGAAAAAAATCTTGTGTGTGGTATTTCATCTGGCATCATCAGAAAAGGTGTTTTCCAAGCAGATCAGAAACAGTCTGTAGCTCACTGTAGCAATTCTGTTTGGAGTAAATGAGCTCTTAATTAGGTGAGGGCTGATTTCTTGGCATTTGAGACTCTTTGAACCTCTCAGACTGCTCTTCACAGTAAAAAAAAAAAAAGAAGTCTGCTCTTTGTAAAACTTCCTAGCAAGTGGGAACATAGTATATAGGAAAACAGGACTGAAAGCACACATAATTGCAAAGGGCACGATGCAGAAGTGAAGCAGACTCTGTTTTACACTTAAAGAATTCCACTGAGACACTATTTGGCATATACTAGAGTGCAAGATAAAAGTAATATCTGCTGGAAGGACAGGTGGATAGGAGAGAATGATAAAGGCACGACAGCTCAGACCCAGCCTAAAAATCATCTTCTGCTGTGGCAGGTATCACAAAACACATCAGCTTCATTTTGAGGATGATTCTTGTCCTCGCAGCTGCAGTGAGAAACCTTTCTTAGCTTCATTCCTGTGACGGTTAGAAGCTATTTAATTTCCACCAGAAATCTCTTCATGACCAAGGTATACCCATCTATTTTCAACGCTGGCTACAGCTACATTGCTAAACACAGCTATCTCACAGAGTGATCTCTAGTCCCCTGGCCCAAGTACTGCAGACAGGCTGACGTTCAAGACTAATCCTCTGTGGAGCAGATGAGCAGATGAACCCAGTCCACACCATATTGCCCATATGGTGCTCACATACATCTAAATCATAATGACTGATTTTGTCTGCGGGGGTGGTTCGGTTCATCATATTTAAAAGTGTGAGGACTGTCTTGCAGCCCATGGAATGGCATTTCCATGGCATGAAACAAAGAGTAGATGTTGCATGCTTTGGGCTGTGACATATATGTGCTGGGTATGCTTGAGGGTCCTCATATTTTGTTTTGGTGGGAACTGGTTGATTTCTTCCCCAATAGGTCCTGGATCTGAAAAACACTGCACATGAACAGATGAGCAGGAATGAGCATAAAGAAGTGAAGGCAGGAACTGAGCTAGCCCACTGTGTTTGGACCCATAGCCTTTAGCTTCAGCAACATTATTTCCCTTGCTGGTTTTCACCATAACCAATCTTTCATAGAAAGCAATCATATTTCCTCTTAGGCTGTTTTGCTAACAAAACAATACAAGCTTCTTTAGTCTCTACTCATATAGCAATCTCTCCTTTCCCCAGATCATCCCATTATCCCTTCTTTATGAAGAGGTTTAACGTGTCTTTCTGGAATGTGAATTACTAAGATTTTACACAGTATTCCAGATAAAGTTTTTCATAGTGGTTAGTAAAAAAACCCTTAATAATTTCTTTGAATTTCATTCATGCATTGCAAGCATATTTGCAGCATAGACATCTCAAACTCATGCACTTGTCTAGACTTCTTTCATAATCAATAGAGAGAAATAAGTGATTCATCTCATTCTGAAGTAAAGGTCTGAAAAAGGTCAGATGATGTCTGAAAGTGCCTGTTCATCTCCTTTGACTGCAAAAGCAGGCTGGGTTGAGCAGTTAGGGGAAATATGTCTACACTGTAGACATCTGAAGTTAGGTCACATGAATCCCTGATTGATCAATACTGAAATGATCACATTGACCTTCCTCTTTGTTGTCACTAACACCTTAGAGCTCCTAACTTACAGAAATTATTCTTGTTATGAACCTGCAATTGCAGCAGCTTCCATATGTTGTATTAATTAAGTAATTCATGAATTTCTATTAGCCCAGTCCTCAGGGTCACTATAACACTTCTACTGTGTGATATTCCAGTTCTCCTCCATACTGATAGGGTATCTCAGCTTTATGTCTGTATTCGTACATTTTGTGCTGTTATTTGTGAAAGCTTTCAATCATTTGGTCTCTTGAAGGTTTTTAAGAATATTTAAAAATATTGTCACTCAAATACAAGTATAAACTTGTTTACTCAGTATAAACTGGTGTCATCTTTTAGTTGGTTCTGTTTTGTATTTACTGTAGAATTGTTAGCTAAACTTCAGCTTCTCTGTTAACTACCCATGTAAGAGAACCTTAAATGTCTTAGCAAAGTCTAGATAGATATATCTTAGAGTAAATCTGATTTTTATTTTTATTAAAGAAAGAAATATACTGTTCATTTAAAAATATTTATTGGTAATCTGTTACCGCATTTATCCATCTTCAATATAATTGCATTGAAAGTTATTATCTCCTTCTAATTACTTGCTAAACAATGCACATTCCTGAGGCACCACTGAGAGAAACCCAATTTTTCCCTTCTTAAATATTGCTGGTTTACTGTTGGTCTTGCCTTATGTATTACCTGATTTGACTGATTCCATAAAAATCCCGGATATAATACTTGCAATTTCTTGTGTCATTTTTTCAATATTCTGGATTGTTTCACCCCCTTCCCCTGCCTTCTTCAGGTTGAACCCTGAGTTCTATGTCTACCTTGGATATATCTTTCATTTCAATGCTTTCATTTATCTTTTTCTTGTTTCCTTCATCTATTCCCATTCAACATTAATTTAATTGAAAACTGGAACAAAATATTCCTTTGCTACCTGGATTTTACCTAGAATTTTTAATTTCTCTCATATCTCACCCTCAGTATTGAGGATCTTTGTTTCTTATTTCCTTCATCTCTTCTTGCTTATATGGTTGAGAGTATTTGTCTTAATTTTTGCTATGATATGTAACTCATCTACACTATGACAGGTCTCACTTTGTCCCTTCACTTTCTCAATTTCAAGATATGTATATATATCAAGATATGTGTTTTCAGACTTTTTCTCAATTGCCTGCCCGTAGAATCTTTGCTTACCTCTAATATGTTTTCTCAGGTAATTGTTTATCCACTTATAAATAACATGTTTTCTCCTTACTTGGATAATGAATGACAGACAAATTCATAAATTTCACAAAGAAATTCAAGGCCTCACATGTATGTCTTTGAGCTCTTCAGCTCAGTTGACATCACTCACTAATTACCTTAATTTCCCACAGTCTGTTTCTTGAATTAAATTTGAAACTGTAGATTTGTTTAATTTAAACTGAATCAGCTTATCATTAATCAGTGCAAAGTTTCTTCTGTGATTAATCCATCTACAAAGCCTTGGTTTCTTACCAAAAATAAGCCAAAAATAATGTGTGAGATGGCAAGATCCCTCTGCAGTCAATGAGAAGAGACAAACAACTCCAGAAGAGTAGATCCCCCATAGTAGGTCTGACTCTCCCTCTAGAAAGGCTGGTCTCAGTTTATTGACTTAGATCTTAGCTCCAATGCTTGGGTATCTTCCCTGGGTCTTGCCTTTGGAGGCCACAATTGGCGAGATGTCATTTCCACAGATATGAGACATCTTGCATTATTAGTGGCATTTGTTTCCCATTTTGCATAGAGACAGTTGGTCTCCCATGGCCATGTAATTCCCGGCGGTGTGTTATGTGTCTTTCATGTATGCATGTGTGTCTAAAGTGTTCTACAAATCTTGAGCCATATTCAGGTTAAACCAATGGTCTGCAGGCCTCTAACGCTGTTTCAGGACGAACTCCTTTACAATGCTTCCCTAATGTATTTGTGACTCACGGTAATCTCATTTCACTTTTCCCTTCACTGCCTATTTATTTGCACTATCTTGTTGAGCTGATGTTTTGATATGACAATAGTGTTATGACATGATTCCACTGACTATGCAACAGAGCTCACTGCTTTTACCTTATTTCTGCCAGTTTTGGATTTAGCAGGAAGTCAAAGGAGACTGCAGCTTTCCCATTAACAGGACTTGGTGAAGTGCATGATCCCTTAGAGATGCTACTGCAGAGTCTCCTCTTGCCCTTTCCCCCTCTATGCATATGCTGTGCTATACTGAATCCTTATTTTTACTTCTCTCAAGCCACTCATATCCTTCATTCATTTCAGCCCCTAGAGCAATTAACTTAATCGAGCCCAAATCCATTTTTTAAAACTGAAGCAGAACCTGCAGGAATACTTGTGACTATGCTGTCAATTAAGGAGTCACAGGTAGCTGATTTGCATTATAACAACGCTATTTTATTGTTTCACTGGGATCTGTTTTCTCTTCCTCCTACTTTTTCTCTCTCACTTTTTATTCTTCAGTTGCTTCATGGCTTCACCTTTTTCTCGCTGTTGCCTTCTTTTAAATTTCACTTATCCCCAGCCTTTTTGTTTTCTAATATCTTTCTAAGAAAAATGACAAACTACATCTGGTCTAACTGGTCAAATTTAGTCCTATGATGTTTGAGCAGATGTAAACTGAAGGTGATTAGTTCTGCTGTGAACCCTGCTGGCTGCTATGGTCGCTGCAAGAGCTGATGCCATGTCCAGGCTGATGGCTTAGGAGACCTCCGAGCCTGTCACTAATGTGTGTATCTTTATCAGCCCCCCAAAAGGAAGCAATGTAAAAGTAACCCCAGCTACTGCTAGTCTCAGTGGTGAAAGATATGTCACTGCCTTAAAAGTGGTAAATCCCAGGAATTTGCAGATTGCTTTTGTTCTGATTGATGGAAAAATAAAATTATTGTTCTGCTACAGGAAGTGCCTTGACTTTTTAATTCAGCTTATAGTACTGCTTTACTGGAAGTGTAGCGAACTATGTAATCTAGCAAACTTTGTAGCTCCCAGGGGACAGTCTCTGAGGGATTTCAGCAACAAATTCGGTTTCAGTTTAAGCCCAGCCAGTCAGAAAATTTATGTTTTCCTATACTACTTCATGCAAATGAAGAATTATCATTCCTGAAGCTGAAGCAGAGAACAAGATTGCAAGCCAACTTCACTCTTGGGCTAAAAAGAGTAGATTTTAACAGATTTTCAAATATCAGAATATTGTTTTTAAAATTTAGCATGAGCTTTTGTTGCCTAAGTTCTAATATGGTCTTCAGGTAAAAAAAAAAACAACAAACAAATGAAAAATGGGTCTTCTAGGATTCAGGTTCTTAATACTGCATGAAAGTTCTGTGGAAGCTTTGACATGCCTGAACTTTAAACAACGCACATGATGGACCTGCCTTGAAACTGCAATGTCTGAAATTCTAGGCCAAATTCCCTGGTGTTTCAGTGGAAATTCATTGGAAGTAACGTATATCTGCCATCCAATGCCTTTTCAAGGAATAAATGTTCTTTCTGATCAAAGCCTATTTTAGTGGGAAATTCTATACTGGTGCTAAGTAAAATACTAGAAATAACAAATATCCCACTGAGGGAATATTTGGTAAGTATGCAAATCTGAAAGTGAACTGAATAATAGGGTGCAGCTGGTTCTTAGTCTTATATTTGACTGTTGCTGTTCACATACAGTATAACAGCCGTGCATGGGGGAGGAGTGTTAACATGATATTTGGTGAAGGCTGCATGGCGTGGGTGTATCACAGTTCCAGGAAGAGCCTGAGGTTATGGTTAACAGAGTTCACGCCAGCTCTTCATTTTAAAATGTAGTGGCACACTGTAAGTCTACTGCTGACAGAATGAAGTTTTACTGATGCTTGACATGGTGACTAAACTATTAGGCCCATCCAAGCTCAAAATATAAAGCTGTTTTCTGACAGCTTATCAGAAAACAAGACTAACTGCTCTTCAGCTGAATATTTGCTAAACCTGTCTCGTTCTTCAACCAATATAAATTCTTGTGACACACATTTTGAAAATCCACTTACATATTTCACTTTGTTTGGGAATTCAGGCCTGCTTTCCACATAGAGAAGAAAGCTGAGGCTTTCTCTGTATTTTGTATGTCTGTATTATTTTGTTAGACATCTTAAACAATTTGCTGTTACCTCTTTTTCAAAAAAATACAAATTTCAGGCAATGTCTAGTAACACTGCTTGTAAAATTTAAAAAAGACTGACTGATGCATGAAAAATATACTTCTAGCAGAAAACATCCTGCATTGTCAGGAGATAGGTTTTTCTCACATCCTGCATCTTTTATTGCTAGATTTGATGATTCTTTCCTGTGAAATGCATTTGATTAGTCCTGAAGCTCTTATGCAAAACAATCACAAAACTCTCTTTTTTCCTATAGTGAGTACACCAAGAAAACAACATCACCTCTAAAGCTTTAGTTTCTCCACAGCTGACTTAGAATGTGTTTCTCATTCACTCTCTTGACAAGTTTTGTCTCTTGCTAGGTTTAGCACCTTTAAAACTCTGGTCTTTCTCTTTATGTAGATTGGTCAGTATGTTAAAATGTGCAGTAGAACATGAAAAAAAAAATATAAATAAGTCATTGCATGAATGAGACTCCTTATATATCCAGCCAGTGTTCTGTATAACCAGTATTTTGTATAAGCATGATCTTTCAGTTTCAACATCTATTTTGTTGGGAAATACAATATTCTAAATGCTGGGGAGGGATATTGTGATCTTCCAGTACTGAAAATAAAATTATTTGCCTTTATGTAATAATCATAAAATATATTTTTCTTAGCAGTTTTTTTCAGAAAAATGAATTTTTTATTCACACCAAAATATACTTGAACAAAAAATAACTTTTAACACATGACATGGAAACTTACACTGAGGAACTTGAAAAATTAAATTCCCTATTATTTGGCCAAAACCATAATTGGTGTCTGGAGAAGAGGTTGTTCTGTTGTCCAGCCATCATATTTCTTTCCACAGCCTCCATTTCAGTGAAATTTCCCTACAGTCCAGAGTGCTCACCACTTGATCATGTCTTCTAATTTATTTAATTATGAGGAATTTTGGACAAGAAAAATAAAATATTTTCAAATCTCCAGAAAACAGGATACATGGCTGCTTTCTTCTTTCTACTTCCCATAACATTGAAGTTTGCTGACTGTCTTTTGTTTTTCAGTATAATTAGAATAGTATCTGTAGAATGGGAGTGTCCTTACAATAAATGATTTTTGTAATTTCCAAACACTTAAGCATCATTTGGCATTTAATTACCTTCCCCTCTCCACAAAGCCATTTTTATGAGGTCTACTACTCTGTCAGAAGCCTTATTCTTTCATTATCTTATGTTTGAAAAAGCTGTTTTATCTTGAAACATATATTTTTAATTAAAAATTTCACTTATGCTTTGAAGGCTTAGGTATGCGTCACCATGTACAAGCCTATTTTTTTAATCATAAAAGTCATATTGAAAAGTAGGTCCAGTATAGAGAAGAGTGTGGATTTAATCAGTTAATTGTAGGGTTACACTGTTCATAATCACTTTGTTTGCTTTTAATGGCAATGAGATGGATATTTCCAAAGGAGTCTTATTGTCCTCTGCATAAATAACTAATTGTTTTGTTATTAAATACTTAAGTACTCGACATGCCCTATAAATTCAATCTGCATGTGAAACCAAATCCCCGTGCTCTACCCAATTCTCATTTCATAGAGAGACACGTAGTCGCATCCAAATAGTGCCCTGGTTCACCTTTGGGTAAATTCAAAGTCATTTCTTTTCCTCAAGAGGTGAATACTCTGATTCTTAGTGATTAATTATCGCAATGTTTGCTGATTAATTTAATTGATTTTCTCTTTCTTTCCACTGGAAGAGAGGTGGGGAAGCCAGCCATTCATCCAGCCGGAGAGTCGTCTCATCCAGGGAGGTGTCAGCACTGAACCTGGACGGGATATAAATGTTGCTGCTTGTTGCTTCAGCTGAGACCAGTAAGTGTGAGCTGTTCCTCCTTTGATCTGAATCGGGCAGAAGATGTTAACACAAATATCACCTAGCATATGCATTGCTCAGAAGATAATCCTCTCATTCTCCCACCACAGAAAACCTGTTTGGGTGCTGTTTTCTCAGGGTCCAAGTCTCCCCCTACTCCAAAGAAAGGCATGTGCCTGAGGGCCCTTGTTTTATCTGTTTTCATCCAGATGATTGCATGAATTTTGCTGGAGTCCATATTAAAGGAAAAACAAGCTGAAAAAGAAAGAAGACAACCTGGAAAACAGATGATCTTAGATGGCTTCAGCGTGGTGATCTAAATCTGATCTAGTCACACTAGACTCCATTTATATTCAATAAGGAGAAGTAGGGATTTTAAAGACATGATTTATCTGACCTATATTCAGTGTCTACTGTAGGTTAAGGTGAATCACACTCTAAAAGTGCCTATTTCTTTCTATTGACTATTTCTATAAGGAGAGACTTGACAATGGCTCAGTTGTAGACAGCTACATTCACTTTTGTTGCTAGTCAAAGATGTGCTGCGTAATTGCTAATGGAATTGAATTACTAAGATGGAAAGATTCTGGGTGGGAAAAATATAAAAGAGAGCTATT
This sequence comes from Gallinago jamesoni, assembly GCA_025769975.1. Taxonomy (NCBI): domain Eukaryota; kingdom Metazoa; phylum Chordata; class Aves; order Charadriiformes; family Scolopacidae; genus Gallinago; species Gallinago jamesoni. Next base: position 98,971,858 of record JAOQGH010000023.1, on the reverse strand, counting down.
ACAGGAAAAGTAATGTCAGGGGAGGTGTATGCTAGTTTGAAGCAATGGAAGAAAGGCAGAAGTAGTGAAATAGTAGAAGGGGACAGGAAAGTCTGAGTCTGAGTTCAGTTGGCATAAAGATATGACTATATTAGCAAATAATTTAAGTCAGTGGAACACATAGATTAAAGCAATCAGAATAAGATCTTTATATCTGTATTGTACACAGTGTGAGGATTTTACTTCAGTCTAGATTTAGTGGTGCCCTGGACTGAACATCCCTACAACTAATATGTTTCCAAGCTAACTAAAAGGCCAATTGTTGGTTCGGTTTCCTAAATCCCACATTTGGTGTGTACAGCCTCCAGAAGGGATCTGGTTTGTAAACGTTAAAACCTATCTATGAACTCAGCCAATGTGCGATAAGTGGGGATGACTGAGAGAGTTATTTCAAGACCACACAACTGCTCTGAACCAAAATGCTAATGGAAATGCAGCCTAAGACAAACAGTTTGCATATAAAATTTAAAACTCTAATGAAGCAGTCCTCTTGACACAACTGCCTAAAATCCTGATGGAATTGGTGAAAAGTACATATCTCTCAGAGCTGTTAGATCATCAGTTCACTAGAGGAAGTAAGGAGGATAAGATTTTCCTCTGGAAGTCTTTGCTGGCACTTCTCATTCTGTGTTGATTATATGGGATGTGAGGAAAATCTCGCAGCCTGGTACCCACTCTGGCAGTAGACTATAGTGCATGGTAGGTCTGATGGGAAAAAAAAGCAGGGTTGAATTTTCTGGTAGGGAAACGTACACAGTTTGAGCCCAGATCCTGGTTGGAGACCGAACAGTACCTGATCACCAAAAATTGACCAAATCTAGAAGACAAGAAGGAGACGGGTGCAAAGAATAAAGAGATGTCGCGACAAGTGTGAAGAAATTAATGTAAATTTGAAATACTCTGGAGCTAAAGTACAATTTTACATTAGGCAGAGGACAAAACAATACATATGGAGAGTTCTGTTTGCATTTGTACCACATTGTCCAGACCTTCTGTTGCTATGGTTTTGTACCACCTGTCTGCTCTCAAGAACTGTTTACCTCTTTCAGTATTGCACAGGATTATTTAGATGGTTATCTCAGCATGATAAATTGAGTTACCTCTCTGGCTTCATATGCTGAGAAGTTGAATTCTGTAAAAAGTGCCTGTTGAACCATTGTGTTACTCCCTTATCTCTGATTTTTTTTTATTTTTCTTAAGAACAGTGTAAATGTCTTAATCATAATAATTAATTGTTTTATAGAAGCCAAATGCATTTTTCAGAAAACTGGAAGAATGGTGAATCTAAGGAAATCCATTAGCATGCAAAAAGACCACAACATGAAGATGAAACTAGTTTTTCTTTCAACCTCAGAAAGTAATTTTTTGCATCAATTATAGAACACATGAAATTTTGTTCACTTGTGGTTTGGAGTTAGTGAAAATTGTGATCCAGCTTTTCAGGTGGTATGAAGCAATGCATTTTTATTGGCTTCAGTTTGAGTCCTTTCATTTACATCTTCTAAAGGTACCACTTATAGGATGTTATATACATTTCAAACAATGTCATTCTCTCAGCCTTGGAAAGACAATACGCCTAAGAAAGACATAGATGGATTCTTGTGCAATAGCTCAGCTGAATTGTTTGTTAAGTTCCATTCAATTATATCTGCGATGGATATATCTATGGAAAGCAGTGGAAAAATATCATATTTAATCAAAACCAACTTGATCTTATCCAAGGGGCTCAATGGAGCTCTGAAGCTCTGAATCTTCCAAGTCCAGCTGGAGTTCGTAGACATAATAGTCAGAAGTAAAATGTTTCTTTACGTGTAAGCTGAATACAGACAAGTGAGAAACCTTATTCTGCTTTTATAAAGTTAATTTTTTTAAAGGGCTGTATTTTCAGCCCAAAAAGTCTTCTCCTGTCAGGTATTACAAGTAGTTTTCACAAAGGAAGTCAGTATGAGGAACAGGAAGCCTAGGTAGGGCTTAGTCAGAAAGAGAGCTCCTGACTCTGAGAATTCAAAACAAAGAATGTGTCATCCGCAGCCTCTGTATGACAAGGTCTGTGAGCAATCAAACATGTGCTGTTTATCTGATCCTCCACTCTTTTGCATATGAACATCACTGTTTACACCTCTCCCTTTCAAAAATTCTCTACCTGGCCTTGATACATACGAATGTACCAAAAAGCTGAGCCTCTTCGTTCTGCCAAAAGCGTATCAGGGTTGCAAATCTTCAATAAGAAGAGAAACACAATGCACAGACATCAAAAGGAAGAGTTGTTGATGCAGGCTATAGCAATTAGACCTGAGGTAGAAATTGTGCACGATTGGGATGAAGGCAGTCCCTTCTCAGTTCTCCTGGAAAAAGGAGAGAGAATGTACTAGATAAATAGCTCCCTTTCACCACACAAATAAGAAGACTCTTGAAACCCTCTCCTTTGCAGACACCTTCATTATATCTAGAGTCTCTGGTCTACAGATTCCATTTTTAGGTGCTTCAGAAGACAATGCAAGGAAGTATGGTGTATGGAAGTGGTGTCAAATGGGGCTTTGTGAATGGACACTTTTCCTAGAAAGGGATAGTAAGTCTGATCAGCAAACTTATCATAACTGAAAAGGAGCTAAAACGTAGATGAAGGTAAAAAAAAAAGGATGAGCCCTCTTGTTGTTGTTGTTTAGAATGGCTGAATGCTTTCAGGAAACAGAGGTAGCAAACTGCAACTGACCCTGTGACATTAAAATGGTAATGCTCTATAATTAGTGGCCATAACAGAGGGTCACAAGATAAGAGGAAGTTTTCTTTGTACTGCTTTATGGCAAGTGACTTAAAATTTCTAATCTGAGGAAGGAGAACTGTGGAGAGTAAATCCCAAATTTAGTATTTGAACCTGCATGGAGCTGCTGACTGTCCTAGAGCTATAGGTTAATAGTGGATAAGAACTACTGAGCTCTTGCTAACACTGACCTACATGAAAACTGGTAGTCTGTGTGAACTCCAATCAAGTATTAAAAGCTCAAATCCATTAATTTTTTATCTAAACCTTTTAGTTTCTGACCCAGTTCTTTAGAAGGTGTAATATCTTTTACTATTCAACAATTTAGTCACCAGATCCTTGGGGAACTCCATTTATTATTTCTTTTGGAGAGAAATGGGATATCATTAAAAATAATTATTACCTTGAAGAATATTTTTTTAATATTTAAATACTATTTAGGCCTTTAAATAATATATGTACAGTCAAAGATCAGTTCCCTCACAATAAAAATTTTAAATTCTTTGTCCTGCTTTATATAAGTTAAACTGCAGGATCAAAATAGTCCCCTCTGGCTCTAAATTCCCTGTATCTGTGCCATTTGTAAATGCCATTTCCCATTGAATAAACAAGTGTTTACCCTTTGTGCTTTTTATGGCACTAATACATATGGAATACAATAATTATCTTAAACTAATCCCTGGACTTTAATAATTTTTAATAATTTGCAATCAGTTAATTGTTTCCTTGGGACTGCATCACAGGATTTAGTTTCACCAGTTCAGATTAGTATTAGTGACTCTTCCAAAAGAATTTGAATCCTCCCTTCTTGTAGCCAGACAATGAAATACTCAACAATTGCCTTTCCAAAATAATCTGCATCAACCATCTCAGTTTAGCCTATTAAAATAATTCTTAAATATATTTTTTTCTAAAGGACTGATATTTCTATAGCTTTCTTTGATATAGGTCACACGCAGAAGTGACCTCAACAGGTTCTAGTGACAGTACTGCTTTTTATATTAAGCAGTTATTTTGCTATACAGCCCCCTGCTGGAGTGTTCAGATGGCAGATATTTGTGAACAAGAATTTGAGATATAGAGCATAAAATAATATCTTTCTTGTCACTTTAATTCTCAACATCCTATGAATCTCTGGTCTCTGGTCTGGTCTCTTTCATTCAGTTATGTCCAATATTTCCATATAATATAAATATACTTGCAGTATTTATGGGATTTCATGTTCAGTTTATATTTAATTTTTTTTCACAGACTGAGTTTTGTACTGAACTTCTACCGGGTTCTATATTTTTTTAACACCATCTAACATGGTGCAATCTTCTGCAATTTTCCAAAATCGTACTTCTGAAAGGAAGTAAGTACTTCAGCAACCAGTGTCTCCAGTTCTGGCTGTGTAAGAGCATCTTATCGTTATGCCCCAGCAGTGGATCAGGTAGCAGGCTATTACTTCTGCATTGTCAAGGTCTGTCTGCCTGCTTGGGATAACATCATCCAAATCATGAAAGACAAGGCTGGGAAGAGTGACAGACAACAATACCAAGAGGAATACCTAGCCTTGTTCTAGGACTCCAACTGGGAGCAGACGGAGGTTCATTGGTGATACAACTGATCTTTGATAGTGAATTAGTCTTTCATAAGACTTTTCCAGATTTCCATGGCTCTGAAATTCTATTACAGCTGCCCTGTTTTGGTGGCAGGTATTTCTGCAATAGTGGATATCTAGGGAGCAAACTCACCAGTGATTTTATTGTAAGTCTAAACCAAGGCAGTAGATTGGACCTGCTGAACATAGAGCAGAAGTATTATCACAGTGCCCTCAATGTCACCAACAAGTACCCACTTGTGGCTGCTCTGGCACTGAAGCAGAGGTGTAAGAGAGTTTCTGGAAATTATTGCAGTAGGGAGGGGTTGAAAATTTATAGTGTTCTCTTCTCTTTGGGTTACTTTTCTGGGAAAAGTTAGACGAAGGGAGCTTTTTGTTTTGACGTGGGATAAGCTGGGATTCCTAGTTTTCCTTCCTTCCTTCCTTCCTTCCTTCCTTCCTTCCTTCCTTCCTTCCTTCCTTCCTTCCTTCCTTTCTTTCTTTCTTTCTTTCTTTCTTTCTTTCTAGAACTCATGGTGAATCCACAGGTTTATATTATTTGATGTATATATGTAGCACATAGGGACCCTGGACAGTTGTTTATTTGGAAGCTGTCAATATAGACTATACTCAAACTTGCCACCAGACAGGGCAGAAGTCATCTGGCTTTTGTGGTCTTCTTGGATGCTGTAGCTTATAAATACACCATTTTCTTCACATCAAGTGTGCAGAAAGCATTTTGATGACGTTTCCACACTAGTGTTGAACAATTCTCACTGACAGCATCCTAAGATGACTAAAGGCTCAGAAACAAACATCTGACAGAACCTGAAAATATTGCTTCACGCTCTCTATGAGTGCAATGGGCAGAATGGCCTAAGTAGAAGGCAGAAATTCTTGGTTGGAGTTAAGTTAGGTTTGCTTGAGGGGCAAGTATTGGTATTTTCCTTCACATAAGAAGATATGTTGATCCTTTTTATTCACATAAGGAGAAAGGCGCCAGAGTTTTGAAATAGATTGGCAGTACAAGCATGGCTGGTGGAGACAACGTATGCAACTGGCCTACAATGAGGAAGCATCACTGTATGCTCACAGTGCATATGCCAATGCTCACTGTAAAATCACCTATTATAAACTTAGATTCACTAAAGACTGTGGGGGAAGTGTGTTCTGTTGATAGTCTTGGAGTGGCTGGATATGGTATTCTTACGGAACATGGCAATGATGTCTGAGTTGTCATAAGTCTTGTCAAGGATGAAGCAGATGGAGAACAGCCTTGCAGAAGCTCCTTTATAATGACAGCCATAAAAGATTTGCTAACTTGGAACTGTAAAACATCAGCTCTATAAAAGTCTGATATAGCCACTTTAGTGAAGCTAATGACCCTGTTAAGATAGGATCCAGAAAAAAAAGGGGGCTGCTACTTCAGAGCTATCACGATCTCCCAAAAAGCTCTGGCTAGGTGGCCTTTTGCAGCCTGAAATCAGCAGCCTTCTGTCTATGGGAAGTTGTGGTTTCACATGTGAGTGCTCACAATGTATGTCTCAGAGAAGTTAAAGAAAGATGGCTTGATCTTGGTGCTGATGGCCTACAGTGTTTAGACCATGCTTCTGTACTGCAGAGGAGCTGAGAAGTGTCTTATAATTATTTTGGTCATGGCATTGTGGCTCATGAGAAAATGTTGCATCTTGGTGATCCAGCCATGATCCAATCCTGTTCCCTTTCTCTCAACCCCCATTATCCCAAGCTGCACCTAACCTAACATAAGGATTAGAATGAATCCTGAGGTCCCAGACTGCTTATTGGTGCAGGCACACGTGGTGTGGATGAGCACAGGGTGGAGAGCTCTGGAAGGGCTGTGGGGTGATGGGTGCTGTGCCTGCAGGCAGCGCATGCTCTGTGAAGTGTGGACGTAGTGGGACAGAGTGGAGGTTCCTTAGAGGTCTGCAGTGCAGGAATAGACAGAGCAGACTGGGAAAGGATGTCCTTCTTGGGATAGTCCTTGGAACAAAACTGTGTAGGCTGTAAAGATTTTCAATAGTCGGACCTTTCTTTATATCTGGTAAAAAAGAAATTGGGGGTCAGGGAGAATGTTAGGAGAATTGTATCTCTCTTTAAATGTTTAAAGTCAAAACAAAAATTAAATACATAAATTGTTCTTTCTCAAGTTGAACTGACTTAATCTTAGAGAAAATGTCCTAACTATCAATCAGCTGCAGAGTCTAAGTGGTCATCAACACGATAATGCAGTTCCTGAAAGTGGCCACCTAGATTGACATTAAAAAAATTGAGGACTGTTAATAAAGTTAAAACCTAAATGTTACTAAATATCCACCACGTCTTGTTACTTCTGTAAAATCCATATGAAAACAGGATATCTCTGAATTTCCAGTAGCCCTTGAATTCTGGCCAAAGTATTTGCAAAGTCTAGGTCATGAATTCCTGTAAAATAATACTTATTTCAGCCCATGGCAAGACCCTTTTTTGCCATATCAGAGACGTAACCTCATTGTCTTTAGAAACCTCATAGCGTAATATCAAAAAGGAAAGCAGCCTATGTTATTCTTACATTTTCAGTTACTACTGATCAGATTTGGTTTGTGTGCAATACAAAAAACAGTCCACTACTGAAAGAAAGAACAAAAGGCAAATCATTGTAAAATCTGAACTGCCAGAATTAGGCCGTCATGTTACAAAGTGGTAATTCTTTCTGACAGCCTCAGCTGTACCAATCATGACATTTGGCAAATTAGCCAGGCCAAGAACAAATAAAAAGAAGAAACAGGTGTGAAACCAACTTCCTGCCTCCCAGGATAAATACATCGTACACTGAAGGGCAATGCACCTGCACTATTGTTTCTAGTTGGGGAGGGAAGCTTTTAAGTGCAAATACACTTGAGACTTGATAAAGACAAGAGACTTCTCTATAATTTGAGTGTAAACGGGCACTTTCTTTCATGATCGTTTATAATGTTAACTCTTTGAGGAGACATTTATTACTGAAGTTTGAATAAATGATTGCTCTGCAAGGGAAGATGAAAAAAGGCTAAGAAAAAGGCTTTTCTGGGCTTGCCAGAGAAATGGGGATGACCTTACCATTTGTTTGCCGAGTATGACCTTGCTTTTTAAAGTCACCCTCCTGGCTGAATAGCACCTCAGTGGGCTGCCAGTGAGGTCAGGAGAAGAAGCCTACTGCTGTCATCCTGCTGAGCCTTTGAAGAAATCCCTTCCCAACCAGGTGACGCAGAGGGTGCTGTACTGCCTCTGTGTGTTTGCAGGAACCAGAAGAGACATTGCAGGAACTAGAAGAGTAGGTAACATGAGAAGAACAGCAAAGGGGCTGTAGTCTGCATACCTTAAATGGATAATTTTGTAGTTCTGTGCCTAAATTCTGCTCCTGCCTTGGAGCATTTGTTTTGTGATTACTGTAACGGATGGGCAAAGGAATGGGAAGAAGAGTGATTGTGATTTACATCTAAGAATGGCTCATTTCTACAAGCCAAATCTCATGCACTAGTGAGACTGCTTTCTTAGATATTTTCTCCACTGGTACAGATATGGTTCTCAGAAGCATATTTGAATAAATTAATCTATGCCTGTGTGCAGATGCAGACCAATAGCATGACTGGAAGGCTAGTATCCCTGGTATTCATGGTTGCTATAGGAAAGGGCAAGGAATAAGAGAATTCTCTCTCCACTGAGGATTGGAGACCTTTTTTTTTTTCTTTGATCCCTAATAGACATGGTTTAGAATATCCATATTTACCTCTACATTAGGGGAGATGGAGTGGATCAGGAGTAGTAACACACTGAATAGATATTTCTAAGGCGCAGTTGCAGGACAACTGTGAAATGGTTCCTAATTTTCCTAGGACAGCTGCTGAGCAAACACATACCACTGCCTTCTGGGGCAACAGCTCCTCCCTGGGAGAGACTGACACCTGCAATGAGCGCTGGTTTACAGCAGCACCTCTGCCTGATGAAGTGCTATGGGGGACATTTCTGTCATTCTCATGAATTCCTGGGACAGGAAACAGTGGTTTCAGAGTTATGGGAATCAGAAGGTCCAAGAGAGGGAGACAAGGAAGCTTCATGTGTTGACCTCAGATTGTCCCTAAATTTGTTTGTAAAATCATGTACAACAGGTTCTGCTTGGTTTTGTTTGGTACCTGGCTTCCGGTGGCTCTGGGTGACGTTACTCTTAGAGCTGACAAGGTCTGAGCAAGCCCAGCTCCTCACACACTCTGAACTAAGACTGGTGAAACAGCAGAATGAAGCTATTATATATAACTTTCTGTTCCTGCACTGTAGATTTGCTAAGAGAGCATTTCTATGCAGGGGCTCAGGCTGTTTAATGAAAGTAAATAGTGCCCCTTGGCAGGTGGGTACCTCCTCCACCTTCCACTGCCATCCTGTCATCCTTAACTATGAGGTTATCCCTGTGACAAAATCCTCTGGGAAAACAGGTACTTGCCATTAGTCTGAATCAATTTAGAGCCAGGGAAAGCAAACTGTTTCCATGCTAATGTAGAAGTGGTCTGTGAGGCAGTATGTGACGCTACTAATATAGGTATAACTAGTAATCAGTGCTACCATTTGATTGTTTTATAGAGCGATGGAGAATTGAGATCTACAGGACCGTACTGCTACTGTGGCACATTTCTCTAGCTAAGGAACAGAATTGCAAATGAAGAGGCTGTAACAGCTTTACTTAAGTATTATGCAGAATGAGTTGTGCACTTGCAGTGAAGATTAGTGCTTGACTGCACATGACTTTTTATTTATGTATGACTTTATTCTGTGGGAAATATGACCAAAAAAAAGAGAGACTTACTGAAGTTCTGCAAGTGAGCACAAGCACTTGCATCATTTTAACATCTGTCACCGAGCACAATTGGTAATGCTGTCTGCTATTATGGCATCTTCCTCCCCTTCGCACAAGGCCATCTGGGATTTGTGTTATGTAAGAGGATTAGCATTTTTGCTTCCCTCTGTTATTTAAAGTATGTCCCAGAACTAGTTTTTGAATAATAATAACAACAATAATAATAATCGGGCTGCTTTCTGTGGGGCTTTCTGAAAGGAAAAGTCAGGAATTCTAAAGCTACTGCTCTTAAGTCGAACACCTGGCCTTGCCATTTAGGTTTGAATGGGATCCACTTGAAACAGGATTTTTCAAGCTGTGGTGGATAGGACTGATGGAAGGCTGATATCACTGGATGAAGTGAAAGGATAAAGCACAAATAATCGTGAGTGGATCAGTTCTAGCAAGGAAACAATTGTGATTTCCCTTTCTTCCTCTCAGACCTGATTATTCATCACATTGTTTTTAGGGAAAACCTCAGCTACAAATCCTATCATAAAATTATATGGTGGCTTATAACATTGTCTAATAAGAGAGCCTAGTATTTATCATTATCTGACCCTGGCTTGCATTGCTTATATTTTTACAGAAATTGAATCATTTGGGCTGAAATTTCTCTTATTGAGTGCCTAGTTAAGATGAAGAATTTTGAAAACTTGTGATCAAAATATCTGGCTATTTTTCAGAACTTGCTAAAAAAACCTAAATAACATTACCATGAAAAAATGTAGTGTTTTAGGAATGTCAGTCAAATTCACATAAACTGGAGCTAAAAGTATTGTAAGGCAGGATTAGGGAAAGAAGGCTGGTGAGAAGAGAGGTGGTTTTAGATCTGTGACATTTTCTATGTTTACAAGAACTTTTCAAATATAGCCAGAAATGTCAATTTTATGGAACCCTAACATGACCACAGCTTTGAGGTTTTGGTCTTCATCTTTTCCTTAGAGTAAACACACTAAGGGTAAAAAAAAAAATTAACAAAAGGAGGGGCACATTCTGATACTAGGTTTTATTTGAAAAATCACTATAATAATTAACTTTTCTGACCGGAGAGTCTCAGGCAAGATGGAGTAGAAGTAAGAAGGGTGGTATGCAAATCCCACTCTGAACAGTAAGTTTGTGGAGTCCCACTAGAGAAATCTTGGACTGTAGCTAAAGGCCCTAAGGACACCATAGACCTTACCTGTGCTCCAGTCACTCATGGATGATATGGATATACATGATACCCATGTATAAGAAACCTCCACAGCAGGGCTTACTATACACTACTAAAGAGTACAGGACTTTTATTTTATTTTTTATTTTGCAAATGCTGCTCTCTTGCTGGTATGGGAGTGGCTGCTGACAGCAATTATGAAATAGTCATGGTGTCTGGACTGGGTGCTGGATCTACAAGTAAGAGAATAAGAATGGTTGAGTGAAGACGGGTCATTTGGACCTGGGAGCTGAGTATTAGCCTTACCATCCTAATGCTGGAGCTTGGATGGGAAACTTGCAGCGGAAACAGTGATTGACTGGAGCAGGAGATGGTAACTGAAACTGGCTGAGGTTGGAGGCTAATGCTGGAACAAGGCGCTCGGGCAGGGAGACAGAGGAGAGCTAGAAGCAGCTGGCAGCTCTGTGTGCATCAGCATTTACTCCCTTCAAGCCTGCAGCAGAGCCAGACAATCTTGAGCCCTACCACTTCTGCATTGCCAGCAATTTTCCTGAAACCTCTAGCAGATTTGCCACTATTAAGGGTAAATACATCAGACGGACATTGCTGGGTCAGACCACCTGACCCAATATCCTGTCTCCTCCAGCAGCCTGGGGAAGAGCACAAGAACAGAGCCACAAAGTGTAAGTCAATGCGTTCTCAGTTACCACAGCTCTTTCACATATAAGAGGTCTTAGCAGTAGATATAAAGTTTTCAAGTAGCTGCTGACTCACAGCAAAGTCAAAATAGTGTCACATGATGGCTTTGCTTTCTTTTCAGCTAGCTTAGTTGAAGAGCATGAGGAAACCACACGCAAAAGCAGCTGTGCTGACAGAGTGCACTAAAACACAGATGAGAGGCATTCCTGACTCGCTGCTTCTCACAGGCTCGCCTATGACCCATGATTGCAGGCCTGTTTTCCAGGAGGACTCACTCCCCTTCCCTACCGAAAGCAGACCTGGCACAGGACAGACCAGCCTGATGTTTGCCACAGCTGCGGCCAAAGTTAGAAGACGGGAATAGATAAAGATGGTTCTTATGGTCAATCAGTGGCATTTTCCCTGAGTAATTGGACTCTGTCACTATCCCAAAGATGTAGGGAAGTAATTTAGAAGAAGCCCTTTAAGGGTGTCCACTGTCAATTAACTTAATGTCACCTTACTTTGGAAGTCTAAGCATCTAGACATCTAAATCTAAGTTAGATTTTTATCTAAGTTAGATGTTTTAATCAATGAACACAGATACCTTCAGTGAATCACTGGCTCTCTTTTGTTTATGACTATATAAATAAACCTGTATAAAATAAGTATAAAACTATCTGGACAAAATTAGTCCTACTTTTTTTTTTTTTTAAAATCCTTTCAGTATCACAAAAAAAATCTAGTAACAACATGTCTACCTACTGTCCCAGGTGAATGGCTTTGTTTATGATGCAAAGTTATTTATACAGTAATCTCTCTTTCCCAATGTGTCTCTTATCTCATGTGGAGACTCCAAAGACTACCCCAGCGATCAACTTCACTCCCTACCTCATGCTAAGTCTCAAGGTAAGTGTGCTAAAAGTTAGGATACCTTCTGTCTTTTAGGAGGTAGAGTGGTTTTCATAAATGATAAAACAGAAAAAGTAAATTGGACACAAGGTGGAAGGAAAGACACAGTAAGTTAAGTGATTGCAGTACTCAGTGCATACAAGGTACAGGCTTAGATTTCTGCTTTGAACTTCTCTAGAACTGCTGAATGCAACTTTGCTGAGTGAAAATGTGTGACATCTCTCATTTGGGTTTCTTTCACATGAAACCTGAATCTCAGCTTTCTTCAGATGCGGCTTGAAAATAGTTATTAAAAAATAATTTACAGTAAGAAGAAATTCTTTATTGTCAGCTAGATGAGAAAGTTATTCTTCATGCAGTTTCTAGTCATAACCACATAGGTACCATATGTTTTAAGAAAAAACATCCCAGTTAAAATTCTTGCCAATTTTTGTCCTATCTTCATATCAACCAGCTAGGGTTTTTTTTCACCTCAACCAATCTCCTGGTCATATTTTTCCAGTGCAGCAATCAACATTTAAAACAGAATCTATAATAGAGTCTGATTGAGGGGAACAGAAAAAGAAGAAAAAAAAATAAAAAGAAATGTATTTTAACAGCACAACAGGTAGCAAAGGAATGCAATCCTTACCGCATTGTTTAGGTAGATATTGCAGATATGCAATGCAGTAATACCTTCCTCTTCCCACCCGCACTTTCTTGGAACCAAGTCACAATTCCTGTTGGGCCTCAGATTTCAATTCCATGCACTGCAGAATTACATGATTTTTCTGCACAGTGTGTTTTCAATACAAAAGAGAGTATATTTGTGCTCGGTGAAACTTCCAAATTCTGTCTCCATGCTGGTGGAGTCATTTTGCATTGTGTTCCTGGTTGAATGCCTGAGAACAACCGTATTCCTAGCTGAGAACTAGATTGCAAGGAAGCTAATCCTTTTACGTGTGTGTTACCGCTTTCTCATTCGGACATAGTGAGTATTGTTAAGAATCTTGGCACAGCTCTTTGCCTCAACTTTCCATGCAAATCCATGTGCCAGATGTCATCAGAAAGTTTTTTTCCAGCTGTGCATTTTTCCTGATATACTGGTAGGCCATTATAACAATGTGGACATAACGTAGGGTAGAGGAGTTTGGTCATTATAGCTCCAGAAGCCCATCATGGTATTTTTCAGTACGGATTTGAAAGAAGCTTTTATTGCCCCTCCCCATCCTCCATTGGCCTCTTTTCCTTATGATCACACCACAAAGAGTAAGGTCAGAAAAAAGATATGAGGGAGCTTTAACAAGAAGGTTCTTTGAGAATATATTCTAGTCTATAAATATGTGAAACTTTATGTTTCTTGCTGTGAATGTGCTGCAGGGCTGGAGCTCATCTGCTTTTGCTGAGGTCTGGACATAAATGTTAATATTTTTCTTAATATTTTGCAAGAGACCGTTGTCCAAATGTGTTGTCCAAATAAGCCACAGGAGATATTGATGTGCAATCTGGTGCAGTTTAGCATATAGCTAGCATGTTAATATTGTATTTTAACATGCATGCTCATATGTTTTTGGAAGCTAAGCTTTCTTTTATAGGAGAAAAAAGAAAAGAATATAGTATTATGGGTAAAGGATTTCTTTTAAAACAGGAAGATATCCTTGGAAATATAGCCAGATGTAAAACAATGACTGAAGCTGAAAATTTGTCACTGATTTTTTTCCCAAAAGATCACACTTAGGTTATTTACTGTCCCCTCTACAGCTGGCCAGGGTTGTGATTTTCAGCTTGTGAAAATCATTACAGCAGGATTTTCTTTTTTCTTAGACCTAGTTCTCAACTAAAATCTATGTGATATCTTTGTGTGAGGAGTGGGAAGCACAGGAATTAAAGGAATAATAAAAAAAAAAAAACCACAAGAATTTGTTCTTTTTGTCAGTTTGTAAATATGACAAAATAACCTTGACAGCTTGAACTTAGTTTTGGTCAAAAAAAATCTATTCTATTAAGACTAAAGCTAATCTATTTCCTGATTTTTTTTATTTCTTATTTCACTAATAAGAAATGATCTCATTTCATTCTGAAATTTTTCTCTTCCAGTTTTGACGTGCTAACGCTTACTGCTGAGAGATGTTTAAGCATTTTTTTACCAGAAAAGGACGACTTGCAACACCTTGCTATCAGACAAGCAATGAAATTGCTTGCAAGCCCGTATCTAAAATTGGGGTTGCAAGACACACAAATCTTCTGGTATCTAAATTGCCATTTTTAGTGGAAAATAACGATGAACTCATTCATTTCTTTTGGTATAAAGCTCCATTTTATATTAAGGTTGACGTTCTGTGTTAAACGGGCTGTAAAATTTCACCTATACATACCTCTAGAAAAGCAAATTATTAAAACATAACTTCCATGTATTTTTGATTTCAAGATATTGACATAAGATTGATTCTTCACTTGGTATTTTATTTGCATTATTACTTGTTATCCTCCTAAAAATTTGTATGTGATTTCAAACTGGAAATTCTCTGATGTGAAATCAGAGCTATTGCTTCTTGTTATGTCTTTCCTCTCTAGCTAAACAAAACTGGATTTTCAAATTTAAAGAATACCTGAAATTTAAGGAATAATGAAATTAAGATTATGTGGAACTTCATCAACCCAGAAATATATTACTACATAGCATTCAGGTCATCTCTCATTCCTCCTGAGAAATAAGAGACTAAACTCTTGAATGAATTCTCTGCAGAATTAAAGGGATAGTGATCATGCTTATCTAAAACCTCCTACTGTTACTTTATAGTCCTTTAGACAATATCAAGCCCAGAAATTGATACAGCATTGGGCTATTAGTTTTGCTTTGTTTTCCAAGGTAAAAACAAATCCTCTAATTTACTCATGACATCACTTTCACACGTCCAATGACTTCACTGACTCTTGGTATATTGGTTCCCAATATACATGACATAAAATCATATATACGCTACACCTAGGAATTAATTCTCTTTCAGTTGTACCCACATACATTTTTGTTATTTAGACCAGGATTAGATTCAGGCCAGCTGTCTTGTGCTTATCCAGGTCATTTCATTTGCCCTTTTATATATTGCCCTAACCTTTTCACTTATAATTTCTCTGCTATTCAAACTTGCAACAAAAACTAACAAGGCCTGAAGTTTTTTTCCTGGCTCTTCCAGTACTCCTGGTCATGGGATAACTTAGATAAACTTAGATAACTTGATAAACTTAGATTTAATCCTGTGATGAAGTGTTTCTTTGTTCACATGCTGGATAAGTGCTTCTAACTTTGCTCCAAACAAACACCAAATTTGTTTATAGCCCTTGTGTCTTTTCTGCCTTACTAGCACCTAGTGGAAAATATTTTTGAACAGCTAGCAATCTAACTGTTTGAGGAAAAAATAACAAATCGACACAGACAAGCAAGTAGAGCAGAAGGAAACCACATTAGTTTACCAGGGAAGATGGTGATCTCGGCACATTGGCTGCTGAACCACTGCCAATTTCTGGTAGGCATTGTGGCAAAGGAGAATTTTAAGATGGATTTGAAGAACAATAAGTAAGAAGGAATTTGTGTCCCTGACTTAGCATTTGCTGCCCTACTACTATCTACTACTATCTACTGGGGCAGATGGCACATACCTAAAGCATCAATGAAACAGAAAATGAGACATGGAAGGGGCAGAACCATTCCTTATCACCTCATCACCAAGTTGTGGGTAGTATTTTTGTTGAACTACATAGCAACATGCTAGCTGACAAAGTTTTGGGTTTTTTTTGTTGTTTTGTTTTTTTTTTTTCAAAATACGTTTAAATCTCCTCCTCTTGTACAATTAGCATTTTTCAAGTGGAGCTGAGTTAGTTGAAGCAGATGGTTTATCTTTTTTGGTAGTGCTTCTAGTTGGACAAATGAGACATATCATTTCTACATCTTCCTCTGTCTTGCAGTGCCTACAAAGTCATTCCACATTTTACGCACCATGTTTTGACTTATTTAATGCAGACGTACTTTCCCTGCAGTAAACATGATTACCCAAATACTTTAACTAGAGAGCTTCTGCTTTCCTCTCTGGTATAATTAGTCACACTGCACTCACACTGCATTTAAAGGGGGGGGGGGGAAACCCGCACATGAAGCATCTTGCAAATGTGCCTATAATCCCATACAGCTGCTTTCTTCACTTTATTCTTTTTTGACTGCTTATAGAACAAAATTGCTGCAGCTGGGCAGCAAACTGAGCAAAGTTGCAAAGACACCTCTCCTTTCTTTTCTTTGTGGAACCCACCCATTCAGGTGTCGAGGGATAGCTCTTGATTAGCAATAGCTTAACATGGGGCTAAGTTTTCTTGGATTCTAGCATTGAATAACTTGGCAGGATTTCTATTAGGTTTGAATTTCAAAGCCAAAAGAGTGATCTGAGATCGCATACTGGCAGTTCCACAGTGGTAATTTCCATGTTAAAAGAATACTTATCACCAGCACCACAGTGAAAGAGGCAGCTTTACACAGAAAGGGCCTCTTGTGAAATTAATTTGGTGTTTATTAAGAAGCCGTTTCCAAACGTGGGTTTTTTCTTTCTTATGAAGAAAACTGTTTCTAATTCTGCTGATAATTTTAAGGCAAAGATTTGGTTGTTTAAAAAAATGTTCACAAAAATTCTACTGAAAGGTGTTTTCATTTATGTGGCCAGCATGCTTTTTATTCCAGCTTGCCAGAAATGGAGCAGGAGATGGAAAAGTAAATGATCTGTGTAGATTCAGTAAAATACTGGCCTGATCAGTTTGCCTACTCTAGAGTTCAGTAGAAGACTTGCTTGAAAGATTATTGAAGGATATACTATTATTAAGCTTAAAAGAATAACCTGCTTGACAACATAACTTATGGATAAGGAAGGAAAGTTATATTTATTAAGAAAAAAACCCAAGTATATAAAAGGTTTAAGAAACCCTTTGTCATAAACAGTATGATTTTCTTATTAAAGCACTGTCATAAAGAATAGAATACCAGGTGAGATTCACTTAACCATCCATAGGCAGTAAAATGTGTCTGAACTAGTAGTTTTCTAGAATAATGTTGTTGCTGATAGAAAGAAACGGGCATTTCCAGGTCTGTTTCCTCTAATCTAGAAGTGGGTATCTAATACAGGTTAACTAAACAATGGTCTATTCGGTGCTTATTTCTGTCTATTAACTATAAGTGAACATTGGGCGGCTTGTTCAGATGTAGGTGTCTAAAGTCAACAGAGATTAATTCCACCTTTTTTTTTTTTTTCTTCTAACACCAACTTGCTATGTTGCCTCTCAATATCTTCTCTGTTTGGACAGAGTCCTCTTCTGACACAAGGTGTTCTTGTCCTGTGTGCTGGTACAGTACTCAGTTCCCACAGAAGAAACTGAAGAGTTTAGAATTCTTGGAAGAGTTAAAGTACCCTAAGGAAGCAGCGATCAACACACATTAACTTGTTATTACAAACTCAGGAGCAGAATCTCTGATGGGCACACTAGAGGAAGGGTAATAGCTTCATGGAGATCTCTCTGTCACTATCAGTGAGGAGACAGAGGTGAAAGCACCCTAACACAGAATGCTCTATAAGCAACATTTATCCTATACAAACAAACAAACAAACAAACAAATCGAAAAAAGAATCTAACGTTGCTTATATCAAGCCTTCTTTGAGCTCTGAAAAAAAATGATTGTCCATATCTGACTGCATTTGCAAATGCATACCAAGTTCCTGATGGCACACTTTTTAGAGTGATAGAGATTGCTGCAACATTCATATTAAAGCCTTTTCACCTATGAGGTGTATATTAATATAAATAAATAAAGCAATAAGCTGGGAAAATATATGCAGCAAATTAAATAGCTGTTCAGTTCTTGCAGGAGATCATTTTGTGCACAAAAAAAAGTTTCACATGAAATGGCAGAGGCAGAAATGAGAGTGTAGAAGGAAGAAGGCGGTAGGATCGGGATTGTCAGTTCAAGAGGATACAATTCTGAGAAGCAGGATCTGATAAACAGTGACTGAATCCATTGCATTGTTAAAGAAGAAAATCTAACATGATGGATAAATAAATGAGCTTGAGAGCTTCTGACTTTGAAGAAGGAGACTGCAAAGTTTTGGAACTACCCTCTTGTCATTTAAACAAACAGAGGATATTTTTGATATATTCTTTTATTTTTAGAAGATAGTGTAGCTAGGAGAAATGCATAGCTATGGTACAGATAAATGTTTTTGTATTATTACAGTAGTAATTACAGCAGTATTAAAAAAGCTCATTGTTAATACATTTAGAAGATAAAAAATTGATTAATTTAAAAGAACTGCACTCAGAAGATGTCAAATTATTAATTTATTAGTACAATTTTATTGGTAGAGTTTTATTAATATAATTATTATTTTCCTCATTCTTATAACCTTTCTCTGCTTGCCTATTTTGGAATTTTTTCTTTTCTGTTAAAAAAGGTATCTATTTATTCTCCACATTTTCTCCAAAGCATAACATAAATCCAGCAAACTTTAGGACTGAACTCTCAACCCAACCCTGTAAAAGTAGATTCATAATTAGGCAAAGATAGTTTGTCTGTCACTGAACGTAAACAAGTTGAATAACTTCATTATTTTCAAGCTTTGCCCCTACACTAGAATAATTCACACGACTTCAGGGAAATGACACCTGCTAATTAACCACAAGCAGACAAAGCATTTTAACAGCCATAATCAGTCATTTTCTCCTGCAGTTTTAAAAAGATTAAAAAAAAAGAAGAAGAGAAAAGATCAAAACTTTTGTGTCAAAATGTTTTCATGAATTGTCCTCTTGAGGAAACCTTACTGCTTGAAGTAGATTCAACTACAATAAGTCACACATCTGTTCAGAATAGGAATTAAGTAAAAACACATATATACCCTATTGTACCATTGTATTTTACACAAACACATGTATGGCACAGTGAAGTGACTTAGCTCCAACTAAAATAGATCTCTAAAGTGGTCACCATATATATACTCAATATGTATTTCTTGGATGACTGATTCCTAAATGAGGTTTCTATAATAATGAACCAATAACTTCCTTAAGTTCCCCCCCTTTCCATTGACAAGCCTTTCCTTTGACACACACATCAGCATTGTAAATGTCTAAAGCTAAGTGGTATGAATCACAATCCAACAATCCTACCCCACATAATTTATATTCAAAATGCACAAGAGAAATAAAATATTGGCAAAAGGAAATATTATCCCTATTTTACAGTGAAAAGATGAAGTATGAAAAATAAATCTCTTAAACAAAGATTCACTCAATGTCTGTGATGGAATGAGAAGCGACCACTAGATTGGTGGAGTCTTGGTTCAGGAATGTAGTTATGCTTTTTTCTCCTCTGCTTTCAGAATCTAAGACCCTGCAGAAGTGTTGTTTTGATTTTTAAGAGTTCCTGTAAATCCTAATTTCTCAATTTTTTTTTGCAGTAATTTACAATGTACTTTACATGTCCTGGTGGGCTACCGCATTAGCCAAAACTGTGCTGATATTGTGCAGAATTGAGTGAAAAATTTAAACAAGATCAAAATCTTTGCTAGAAATAGCAAATCCTTCTAGCTGTGTTCACATTCACTCAATACCTGTGTTGGGTTGGAAAGAGCTGCTTCCTGGGACATACTGGGAAGAAAAACCTTAATGCTAAAAGTAGAAGACGCAAGAAAATGGTTTTACAGTAATTAGTAGTTGGCAAGTTAAATATAAACCCACAAAAAACCTCATAATACAGTCTCAGTTCTATAGTAGTCTGAAGACAAAAATGAGCCCTAGGGAAAAGTGATGAAACATAGGGAAAGAAATTATGGAAATTCATTTAAGAAATTGAGATTGTGAATGGTATTCCCAAAATAAAAGAGGACTCCAAGGACAAAGAAAAAAGTCACAGCCTTTCCAGAAATATGCCAAGAGAAATGAGCATATTTGATATTTCTATTGTATGACTGAGAACTAAATAGACATTATTACAAGGAGATGGTAAACAGGCTACAGGGCTTCAGTGCCCGTTCACACAATTCAGACCAATTTGGACAGCTCTAAAGCTAGACCTTTAGTCCCTTGTCCCAGCTCACCATCTCTGGACATGTACTGATCTGCAGTGCTCTTTTTCTAGGTATCTGCATACCTTTTAACAATCCTTGAGGCAAATTAGAGCATCTTTTAGAGAAAAAGTTTAATTTTCTCAACCACAGCTTCAACTATTGCCACAAAATAATTATACACTTTGGTCATCTTCTGGAAGATTTCTATTACGTGCTTGTTTGAAATGGCAGGAGACTGGAAATTTTCACTAATCGTTAAGGAAGGAGCTGCCAGGAAACCTCACTCTGCAGATTATCCAAAGGATTCTTTGTGGCCTTTGCTTTGAGAAATTCTAATATCTCCATTGCAAGGCTTTGTAATTTGCATGCAATATCTCTACAGGTGAGAGTAGTATATTTCCTTTCTATGATGAATTTCCACACAGATTGGCTGAGCTCTGTAGTGTTGAGCAGTGCTGTGTCCTTAGCTTTTCCAAGAAAATGTTAACAAATGTTGCAATTCTGGAACAATCGAGAGAACCTCATGTAGGACATTACCAAAAAAGCAGCAGGAGCACTGAAGCCAGGGGCACTGTTCTGGGAACACTGAAGGGGAAGGCTGGTCATCATTTGTGGTACATAGTAGCCCAAACTTTCTTATCTTCATGTCTTGCAATCATCCTATAGTGTCAAGATGACCACCTCTTCCTTGGGCTAGTTTCTGGGAAGGGATCCCCATTGCTGAGGACAGAGAGCTGATTTCCTGTACAGATATAAGACTCTGATAATCTGTGCTGTAGTAGTGGACTATCAGGATTTTCTGGTATATAGTGTTGAATTCTACCTTTTCTCTACCAAAATGCATGCAAAAATATTCCTAAAAGAACACTGTTTAGGCTGCAAAATCCAAGTTCTGTGGATTAGGGGATCTCCAGATAGTCTTAATTTGTACCTATATGTAAATGTATTGAAAGTTCCCATGAAAATCTGACCTTGTCCAGGATTTTGAAAGGACATCAGAAACAGAATTAGGGGTAGATGCCCATATGTTTGTAATTTCTAACATTTAATTTGCTTTATAATCCAAGCAACTTTCCTATACTGTTATGCTTTTTTATTATTTATTACAGACATATGCATGCACACATATATGCTCATATAAATTTATTATACTGAGAGGAAGGAAGCTGTGTTTTCCATCCAGTATGAAGAAACACCTTGATTGACTTGCTTCTCTGAAATGATTCTTGAAGAATATAGATAAAATCAAAAGACTAAGGCCCTCACAATCTGTACATTACACCTGTAATTGCAGTATTTACAGGTTCTTAACCCCAATGCAGAAGAATAAAAGGAAACTTTCTCAACACAATCACTCTTGGATATGTGCTAAGTCTGTTCGCTTTTTTTCTTAGACCACAGCCTCCCACCAGCTGACCCAGTGAGCAAGTCCTTTCAGACTTCAGAAGAATCTACTCTTTAGCCATTCCAGCTGGGAATGAACAAGGCTGCATGTTGCCATGGCAGCAGTTAGATTGAGATCGGGATAAGTAGAAAAGGTGGCAAAAGCAGCCAAAAAGAACAAGTTATATAGAAGCAGGATTCTGTATATCTGCAGTGAGGTTGATGGGGTTAAGCCCCCACCCTGATGCCTAGGACCCCAGGTTGTGAAAGTGTTTTAAACTTCAAATGTCAGCATGGGATGTGTGGTGATGGGTTGTTAACCTATGGGATCACAGGTGTTTAACATCATCTCATTTCTCCAGTCTACAGAGGATCCTCAGTTTTGGTGCACATACCCCTTCTCCACTACCTGCTTATGACTCAGTACCTTATAATGTGTGATGTGGTTCCTCTGTGCTCCTCCTTGAGCAACTGGACTGAGGACTGGAATCCTCAGTCAATTCCAACAAGAGTAGGCATCCTTGAGTAACAACTGAGTATTACTATGTAACAAAAGTTCAGAGATTTAATAATTTGCTCTTTGATCTCCCCGAGAGTGCATCACAAAATGGTTCCTGGTTTGTTTTGATGCAAAAAAAAGAGTCAAGTCCTTGCAGGCAAAATCCTGGTGGCAGACAGATTATGCAGTTTCCATTTTTAATTCTACACTTTCCTGTTGTATGTATTTGCACTCAAATGGGTTTAGTTAGATGGTGAAATACAGCACATTTGAAAAAAAAAAAAAAAGATCTACAGACTTGCAAATCTACATCAGGAATTGCAGACAAACAAACCATGCAACTCAAAGCCCACCAAAGAGGTGGTATGAAACTGGAATCACTGAGCTGTAAAAGGTTTAAAGAATCGAAGACATTTGTGATGGTTTGATATAACTCAACTACCAATGCAGGATCCAATGTGTGGCTGGTAGGCTAGGTTTAATCAGGAAGCACAAGTAATTATATGAATTTTTGTCATTACTTATTTCTTCTTCATTTCTTTTCTGAGAACTGCAGTATTTTCTTCCCCTTGTTATAAAATTAACTTGCTATACAGGATGCATAAGCATGGTAGTCATGGGATGGAAATGAGCACGTGTTGCAACATATCACTCGTGTGTTCTTTCATATGATCAGAAATGACCTAATCAAGGTTTACCTTTTTTGGGGGGTCATGTTATGAGAGAGAGGTTGATGTATACAGTCCCTGAGTGCTTCCATGTGAGGCTGTGTGTTCCCGATTAGCTAAACTGCAGCTCACTGCTGCAGGTGGCTGAACAGCGCTTACAACTTAAATTATTTAGGTCTTAATAAATGAGATGGTATTTGAAATGTGTCATTGCTGATTTCAAAAAATATGATTGTCTTGATGTCACTCCCACCCACACATGCCTAACTTTGTCCATCTATTTTTTTTTAATCTTGCATTTTCACCCTAGAGCGACTTTGTCATCCTCCTCATCTGCCATCTTCACTTAATGATAAAAGGAACATCAGGGTACTTAGGCCCCAAGAAGCTATGAAAAATACAGCCCAGGTTCTGCTGCAATAAAGAAATAACAAGGCATAATCTGGAATAGTCTCTGAACACTCATTTATTTGGATAGCTACTTATGTCAAATTACTGCGATTTTTTTTTTTTTTAGAAAGAATGTGGTGATTTCACTTAGACACTTTTTGTATTAATCTAACCAAACAATCATCAATGAGTTCCTTGGATTGCTGTGCTGTGAAACTTGGTCAATCAGAGTTAAACTGTCATAGTACTTGCAGTACCCACAGCAGGGACAACAATTTTCTTAGGGACTATAGAGTCCGTTCCCACCAGAGCTTTATCATTCTTGGTAAAATGTGTCTTTCCCTTCTGGGCAGTGGATGTGCTGGCAGCAAGGTGAGGACACACCAGACCAGGAGGTTGCAGTGCCTGCCTGCTGAGGTCCCACCCGCACAGCAGCACCCGAGTTGCTTCTGCCCCGCAGTTCTCTGAAGACAGTAAGCTAAATTACCTATCCAGGCAGCAGTCTGTAATCCAGTCTGTATCCCCCCTGCTCCCTGTGCCCCAGTCC
This sequence comes from Gallinago jamesoni, assembly GCA_025769975.1. Taxonomy (NCBI): domain Eukaryota; kingdom Metazoa; phylum Chordata; class Aves; order Charadriiformes; family Scolopacidae; genus Gallinago; species Gallinago jamesoni. Next base: position 98,948,307 of record JAOQGH010000023.1, on the reverse strand, counting down.
CTGTGCAACGAGGGCAGGTGGGAAGGGAGCTGGAGCGCTCCCAGCCAGTCTCCACGGAGTGAAGCTGCCCCGCAGAGCGGGTACAGCCGGGGCTGCCGCGTGTTTGGCATGGGCTTGCTTCACCTAACCCCAGGTTCCAGCTCTTTGAGTCGCAGCAAGTTGTGCTTGGGTCTTCTGAGAAAGCAAAAAGAGTTTACTGTTATTGGAAATAAGCAAGTACACTGAGAAAGGCTGAGAGAAGTAATTTGGGATGAAATCACTTTCTACTGAGTACAAATTTGGCTGTACGGAAGCTGATGACTAGCTGAGAGCCAGTCAAGTGTTGGGCATTGAAGTGTATGCTGCCCTTTGTATGTTACAGTAGAATATTATCAAATTTGGATAGAATATAACACTATTTATTTATTAGTGCATGAGCTTTAATAGATATGTGGTTGCCCCACGTAAGACCTGAGCTTTTCCATTTGGAATGTGGTGTCCTCTCACACTGTAGTTGTTTTTGAAGGACAGTAATGAGTTTACAAGAGTCAAATGATGTGTGTGGCTTACATATTGATTCAGATAGTGATTTACAAAGTCAAGATTTATTTTTATGAGCACATAATGCAATCCCCCAAATTTTGCATCCTCTTTGTACCCTTTTTGAACTCCTTGGTGTTTAGCAATTTCAGTTTCCCAGTGCAGCTGACAGAAATTTGGTAATAGCATACATTATGCAGTTCCATCTTGGAAGAATAAAGCTAAATATATTTCAGAAATGAATAGGTTACGACATTACATTTTATTATTTATTATTGAAATAGTACAGTGTTATAGGATCTAGAAATTGAAATAAACATTAAAAATACCTTGCATTGCTTTAGGGGGTTCACTGTAATGAAGATAAAAATAAAACCAAAATATATTTCTGTGAAAAAACCAAAACACAATGGATCAACAAACATCACAGATTTTACTCTCTCTAGGGTTATAAAAAGGACTTCAGCATCTTGAAAAACACCTTCCCTTAGCAGATAACAATTTAAAAGCAAGTAAAGTCCAAAGCACCAGAACAACAAAAGCAAAGCAAGGAGACAAAATTCAGCAGTCACCATCAACCCTTGTGTGCAGATAAAACTGCAGGAGAGAAGCAGTGCTTGAAAAGTATCCTTGATTGATTTGTAAGAACTTTTGGTTTTGGGCAGGCTTGCAGTTCTTTCAAAGAAACAGCATGTGTCCTTCTCAGGTATTTCTGGGTGCTCTGCTCTGTTGCTGAAGCATTAGCAGACTGACAACAATAAGCCTAGAGTGGATTTAAAAAATCGTTGTTTAAATATCCCCTACTCTGCACATATTGCTCGTTCTGCATGCTGGAAATGGAATACAATTCTCCTTTTCTTGAAAAGTATGTTTTTAACATAAACTAGATGCTTGCTTTTCTGATTTGGAACATCTAAACTCTCACTTAGTGAACAGTCATGAGTCAAAAAACTGAAGAATATTATTGGCACATTCTGAGTCATATTGCTATTTTAATATCTACACATTACACTTGCATAGATTCTCACAAGAGAATGAATTACCTCCAGACAAAAAAAGAAAAAGAAAAAAAAAAAGAAAGAAAAAGAAAACAGAAAGGAAAAAAAAAAAGGCATGGCAGAGGCTTTCCTAATCTTCTAACTCAAACTTTATATAAAATCTTTCTGAAAGTGTATTTTTGATTACTAACAGGTTTTCTACAGCCATTAAAACAAATGTGTCTAGTGAATTTATAAAGGTTACACATAATTTCATTTATCTGGATTTACTGTGCTTAGATACCAGGAAAGATCAAGGAATTCATATTGGTTACTTATAATGAGGTAATCAGGCTTTAATGAAAATCAACAGTTATTAGATAATCAGTTCAGCCTGGTGACTATTGGTCTGTTATTGCAAGACAAGAATAATTAAAGGGCACTTAAGGTATGGAAAAAAATGGCAGCCAGAAACTGATGTGCCTATAGAAGTCTCCAAACGACAGACATTTAATATCCCTTTATATGTTACTATAGCAACACACTTTGATAACTCCTCTGCCCACACCATAGTAAAACAAGGGGCACAGGGCTCCTCGGAAAGTGCAATCTCCTTTAAGCAGATCTATAACCATTGCAGATGAACAGAACTCTAAACATTCCTCCATGAATATTCATGAACTAAGTTGTTTTTTGTTGCCTGCCTAGTCAGCAGTCACAAAACACATGGTGTGTGTTGGCAGCATCTTGCCTAGGTAGAGGGCTATGGACTGAGGCAATGGCAGGAACCAGGACCTGTGAGGCTGACTGACATTTCCATCTGTAGCGAAGGCTGGTAATTAACAGGAAGGAGTGTGCCTGCAGCATTGCACCATCTGCTAGGGAAACGGCTCAATAAGAAAGGAGCTGGATATCATCTCAGTGGTGGCTCGATCTGGTTCCGACATGAGGCTGGGCATCTGTTAGCTGAGGAGATAGGCTATTAGGAAATTCGACTGGGAATGAACAACATGGAAAGAGCACTCTGACCTAACCCATAAAAGCATCTCTTCAGAAATGGTGTCTTTTTATCTTACTTACACAAGTCTTCTGAAAATGGTTTGCTGAGGGACCATTATGGATCTGTTTGAAGTAACACAATGGTTTCAAAAATGCTGCTTAATTCCAACATGAAATTCTTGAAATCAGGATACAGCTGTCATCTTTTGACAATAGGGCTAATTTCAGAGTGAGGATATGAGGTTAAATTCCTTCTTCTGTTGTTTGTTTTTTGGGGGGCAGGAAAGAAAATTAACTTTTAACTATTGTATAGTTTAACTCTCAGAACACAGTAAATCTGGGACACTCAAATGGAAAACATACAGAGATGAAAGCATAAAACCTTGCCATGTTTTAAATGCAAGATTGTGCAAAACACAATGGTCTGAAAGAACATCAGAGTGTGTTCTCTGTGTGAATATATACATTTAGAAATATATATATGCATATAATTTTCATAATAAATCCCTATTTTTTCTAGGAATTGAAGTACCTTGTGGTTTGCAGAAAGAGATTTTCAGGGATGTTTTGCACTTCAGAGTGTTAAGATAACTTAGTGCTTTGTGCTGGGAGATTGATCTATGTACCCAGTTATGTAATTTAAAATATTCAGAATGTATATAGTATTGTTAAAGGCTTTTAAAGCATAATAAATTACAGTGCTTGTGGAAAGGAGAGTCTGAGGTTCCTCAGGCACCTGCTAATGTACAGATTCAGCAAAATTTGGGGAAATTTCTCTGTTTTTATCCATGGACATTCTTGAAATTCTTTGGGTGAGGAACAATCTTTGAACCCCTTTCCTCTCTTGCCCATAGTGAGAGCAAGCATACCCACATTCCACGTGCAGTCACATGCGCTGTCAACATCATCACTGGCTACATCAAACATTGCGTATGGACACAAAGCCACCTTGGGCTGTGTTTGTGCACATATCAAAGTACTCAGACACCTAATGAGTTGGTATAACCCAGCAAGTTGAACAGCAACAACTGTCAGTGTGTGGTTTATTTTCTATCTATGGCATATGCGGCATGATGTGATTTAGTGCAACTCTCCCTGGCTGCAGGATGAAGGAACTCCAATCTCACAGGATGAAGGAACTCCAATCTCACTGCATTTGCAGACTCTGAGCGCACGAACGGGTCCTACAGCTGGGCTGCTGTTTGCTTAGGCTGTGGTGACTTGGTTGTACTTCAGAGTCATAAGGGTGACTTTAGTCATCTGTGTGAGTTTTCTGGGCTTTGTCAGTGAACAGAGTCAGTGAACAGAGGTAACACTTCCAGTAGACAATTCTGGTGTTTCAAGGGGCTGATGTGACTACCATGCCAATCTTAAGCCTGAGATTCAATACCTATCCGAATTGTCATTCCCTTCCTACAGAGTTCACAGAAATGTTGACACGCACAAATAAGTGCTGGGAAAATGAGCTCACATCAAGAACCTAGGCAAATAAACTGAATATACAGCAGACATCATCTATTTCTTATTATAGGAGCTTAGAATGTGGAAAAGAAAGGTGGTACATCTCAGAAAATGACCGAGGTGTTCTGATCATTGGACAGAAGTTTCTGACAAAAAAGAACAAAGTTTGACTTAAACACATATGATATTTTGTTGTTGCTGTTTTCTTTTTTTTCCCATTTCTCTCCATAGATTATAAGCTATTCTCTTTGCAAAAGTAATTTTGCATTGTTTTCTGGAAACACTGATGAATATTTGGCTTTTCCCCATAACAGGAACCGACTTGCCCCTCATAGAGGTTATACATCTGTATTTATATTTCAACTCCATCCCTTCCAAGGGGAAAGAGAAACCATGTAGGGTCTACTCTCCTAGGGACTCGGAAAACAGTTGTAATACATTTTTAATAAAATATATTAGCACTATATATACCTTTGTCAAATTGTGTGGTGTGAAAGACTAGAAGTCCACAGTCTAGGAAGTGAATATGACCAGGACAAGTAGGCTTTCTGCTACTGTTTCTGTCAATACCTTTTACAGGGAGCTGTGCAAATTAGAGTGCTCCTGAGTAACTCTCCTCTTACAGAGCTTCCTACTCACAAAACAACAGATGACGATGTCCTTATAGTAAAAATCAACAGGCAACCGGAAAAGCAATTTCTGTGAACTCAGAGACTAATCAAGCAGAAATCACCATTGTCTGTCCTCAGTAATTGAGGACTGACAATTGAAGGCTGACCTACAGCAAATAAAATGGGAAAAAGTTTTTGTTTTTTGGTTTTTTTTTCTGGTTTCCCAAATATCTATTTTCTTGACAGCAGGTTCCTCACTATTCAATCAAGGGCAATATGTCTTCAGTCAACAGTTTTCTCTTTTTTTCTTTTCTTTGTGTGTGTGTGTATGTGTGTAACACTGTTCTTAAAGCTCTTTGCAGCTGGTTGTCATCTGAACAACTGCCAATAGCCTCCGAGAGCACTACCCCCTCCTGAACACATCGTTTGGCTCCCTGAGATTATTTACTAGTGAAAGCTCTGCATGCATGGACTCAGTCAGATATGACTCTCGGAGGAAAGAGCTGGGTGAAGTTGTGGCATTTTGGGAAATGAGTTAGGAGAGGAGGCAGAAATACTGTTTGGCGAGTGAGAGGATGTGTCCTGCTGTTGTCTAAAGCCACGTGCCAAGGCAGGGCAGCCCAAGAAGGGCCAGAGGAAAATGAATTTCTGAGCAGCAGAGTCCTAAGACAAGGGGTAGTTTAACTGGAACACGGCATAGCTTTTCGGACTGAGGATTTTCTTGGAGATGGGAGAGTTGAGAGAATGGTGGTAGGGGAAAGGGACTGATGCAAATCCTTTTGAAATCCACACAAGGGTTAATTGATTTCAGTGGGTTTTCTCCAAGGCCTGAAATGTTTACCTCGCAGTGAAAATTATTTTAAATATACAGCTGTAATTGTTTAGTTTGATATTAATTGAGAGTAAGTAGATTCAGTCCCAGAAGATTTCAGCAATGTGCTAAGTAAGAATTCATTTAGGTATCATTGCTAAGAGGCTGAGATTCAGCTCTGAGCTGTTAAGCCCATGCACACAGTCTCAGTATCCAGTTTCTGCCCACAAACATGGTGTTTTACTCTGTCCAGTGAGATGAACCCAAAACTTGTGGGTGATATCACCTTTAGTGTTAAGCTTGAAAACATTCTCCAAGGGGAAGGCTCAGGGGTAACTTTGGAAGTCCAGAATGCCAATTTGCACTTCCCTGAAGCGACATAGGAGCCAGCACATTGCAGCAGCCAGGAGTGCACTGAGTTGATACAAATGATGAAAAATAAATATTATTCATTATTTGAATTACAGTTGCATGTACAATCCTTTCAAACTCATCCAAGGATGCTGAGTCAACAAACAAAACACTACAGTTCAGAACAAATGAGATTTTTGCTGCCTTATTAGCTCTACAGGATAAATATGAAGAGCTGGGGCTCTTATCAGATATAGGTAGCAACTCCAGCTCCACTGCCTGAAAGGGTTACACCGTTCTGCTTACCCACTATCTAAGCCTTGTTTTTATAAACACTTCCAGTGTTTTGATGAGTTGAACCCAAAGAAAGGGATGGCAGGATACTTTGGGCAGTACAGATTGGAACCCAACCTGAAGAGTCCTGGAAAAATGACTCGGGCATGATTTCTCCCGGGTTTGAACCGCACAGACAGTAGGACGGGCACACATCCAAGACGGGGGGGGGGTTCTTCAGACTGAAATGGCTAAATTCTTCTGAGCTTAGTAGAACCTTCTGACCTCTCCTTCAAAAAGCCTGGGTGCAGTTTTGGGCAGGGCGGCGTGAGCGGAGAGGGGAGCCAGGGTGGGGGTTGTGGGTGTATGGGGAGGAGGGAGGGAGGCAGCGTAGCAGGATGCTGGGATGCATTGGCAGAGCTGCGTGGGGAGAGTTTGCACAGCACCTGCCCATGTGATAGCTGGCTCTAGCCAGTGTCATTAGCCACTCATTTCATAAACATTAAACTCGGCCATAAAATGATAAATAAAAAAAAAAGAGAAAAAAAAAAAAAGCAGCAAACCGTAACATAACAGAACAGCAAAGGAAAAGGGATGGTATTGTGCAAAACTTTAAAATACTTCATCTTCAGCATTGAAGTCCGTGCCTGGCAGAGAAACAGTTTGTGTGCATAAAGGCATTTAACTGTACAGAGAAGATATCTGTATATGTACAAAGTTTCCAGTGCTACAGAAGATGAAAAGGGGAGGAAATAAAAGCTGAAGGTTTACTGTATAGCGGGGACAAAAAATGCTCAAAGTCCACAGCATTTAGAACATGTTGAAGTCAGTGTGATTCTTAATATTCTTCATAATGAAGAAGAGAGGTTTTTTCTTTCCTTTTTTTTTTTTTTGGCTTGCCTCAGTCATACTACTAATTATTTAGTGGTCTTTCAAACCTTTTGTAATCTCGACTTGAGAAAGCACTGAAAGATATTAATTCTTAGCCATGTGTCTCATAAATGAAGGCCATTCTGCTATACTTAATGACAAGGCTGAGGCAGCAAGATGTCATTTGCTTTTTTCTCGGTTTTTAAATTGCTTTCTAAATGAACTACAGCTGTGAGGGCCAGGTGCTGTGATCCCTTTAGAAAGATCAGGAAATGATGAAATCCAAAATTTCAAAGTGTGATGGATGTCAGCTCCCGATTTGGTGTGTGTGTGAGGTCACCCCCATGCACCTGGTGCTATCTCCACAGCAGAATCACTTTACTGTGGAAAAAAAAAAATAGATGCACATGTCGAGTGTAAGAGTAACAATATGAGATGCAGTTTATAATTATCCCTTTGTTTTCTCCTCATCGAGATGGAAATGACGGATATACAGTGTGTGTGCTTCTTGTTCTAGGTGCTGTGGAGTATATTAAAGGAAGTTTTTAGTTAAAATAACCAACACGGCTGGGTAGTTTGCTCAGCAGCCACCACACAGGGAATGCAACATTAGAAAAATAAGAGCTCACTGACTAACTTTACTTAATTAGCAATTGTAGCTGCAAGGTCAATATCTCTATTAGCTAAAATTTATTTTACAGAACATGGCTTGGAAGGTGACTTAGGTACACTAGAGCAAACAGTGCTTTTGTTGCAGTTACTCCAGGCTTTTTTTTTCTGACTCTACAATAGTTCAAGAAGATTGACTGAAGCGTTTTAAAACTCACTGTTAAAATATCATTACTGTCTTTATCAATGGTATAACTTAAACATAGAAAATCAGCACACAGTCTCAGCAAGAGGGGCACCTCCTCAGGGAAATGGACATAAAACACAGACACTGAAAGCTGGAGTCCTTCCCTCAATACTGGCATTTGACAAGTCACTGCGTTGCAGCGGCTGCTGCAGATTCTGGGGTATTTGTGGACATTGCCAACTGCTTCCCCCATTGTGCTTCTCCTTGTGCATTGGCCAAATTACTCCTCTGAACCAGCGCAAAGACTTATCCACTCTGGCAAACCACCAAAACCACCAAGTCCACAAAACACAAGATATGTGAAATTCAGCCTCTGGACTGTCCAACTGCAGCACAAATAAAACCATTCAGAGGCAGTATTCTCTGTTGTGTTAGGATATATGGCATCTTCTGCTGAATTGCAGTAGAAAACAAGTCAAAAAAAATCAGCTCTACCCCAAGTTTTCCAGAGACTCTTTTGGGGTTTTTTTTTGTTTGGTTTGGTTTTGGTTTTGTTTGTTTGTTTTTTGTTTTGTTTTTTTTTTTTTTTTATTTTTTAAAATGCATAGTTTAACATTAAACACATCTAGGTGCTGGACTGCATTAAGAGCTCATCCTCAGTTCTCAAAGCTCCTGCACTGCCAAGCTGGACTAGAAACTTTTTGTGAGCAGGATTTTGACTCCCAGTACATTGTCGTTCTTCCACAAAGCAGAGTCGAAGCAATGCACAGAAATATGAATAAAAAATTAAATTACTGAGCGCAGCTGGAAACTTCAGAATAGGGCCACTAGATCTTTGCTATGAATGACTGGGATGTTTGCTTCAAAAACTGTTGCGTTTATTACCTGTGGTGAAAATTCTTAGGTTCCTAGGAATTTTTCTACATTGATTAGAGTAGCATCATAACTTGTCGAAGAACTGTCTACAAAACTCTCATCCAGACAAACAGTTTTATGATTCTTCTAATCTAGTTACTTCTTGTCTGCATTTTGAAAATCTGAAAAGTTTTGAAATATCTACCTTACAGTCACGTACTGGGCAAATGGTGCTTGCATTTTGTTTGTTGAGAAAGCACAACACCCTAAATTTGCCTAATCCCATAAATTTTATGGGTTGTCATTGTCAAAAGAAATTTGCATCACCTATCTATCTACTCAGAGATTTCCAAGCGCTCCATTACCATGAATGAAGAACTATCAGGGGGTGCTCAGTCATCTGAAGGACAGATAAAGGATTCACAGAATCAAAGAATCATAGATTGGTTTGGGTTGGAAAGGACCTTAAAGATCATCTAGTTCTGACCCCCCTGCCATGGGCAGGGACACCTCCCACTAGACCAGGTTGCTCAAAGCCTCATCCAGCCTGGCCTTGAACACTTCCAGGGATGGGGCATCCATGACTTCCCTGGGCAATTGGTTCCAGTGCCTCACAACCCTCACTGTAAAGAATTTTTTCTAATATCTAATCTAAATCTCCCCTCTTCCAATTTAAAACTGCTGCCCCTTGTCCTTTCACTACACTCCCTGACAAAGAGTCCCTCCCCAGCTCTCCAACAGGCTCCCTTCAGATATTGAAAGGCTGTTATAAGGTCTCCTCACAGCCTTCTCTTCTCAAGGCTGAACAACCCTTAGGACTGCTCCTAAGTAAGAAGCAGTGAGCTATGGTTACAAACATGTCTAAATTCCTGATATAGAAGTAAAAAAAATATGATTTTTATGAATCCACACAAGGTTTAGACCCCGACTAGCTTCAAGACTTTCAGATTTATAAAGAGAGCATTTGGCCATTGACATGGATGACAGGCCTTGACTTAAGAGATGCCTCCTTGATTTGGGAGAAAGTTTTCTTTGAACTTTTCCCTCAACTTGGTATTTGGATCAAAGGTACAAATAGTGTATGAGGCTTTATATCAGATCAGTTCGACTACAGTACCACCCAGCTGATTTTTTTCAGGCAATTGGCTCCAGAAAATGGGATCCTTTGCTCAGATCCATACTCTAACAAGAGGATCCAATTTTCTCATTTCTTGGCAAAGTATGCTATGCATAGGAATGGCTGAGCAGGGTCCTGTACATTCAACAATGGTCATAAATAAATGAGAAAAGTAATACAAAAAATTCAAGCATATTTCCCCTAAAATTTTTCATAATAAATTTTGTGCAGAGCCCTCTTTGGCCATTGCTAATGAAGATAACATTATTAAAATATGGGCAGGTTCTGGACTGCAATCCACTAGGTTCTGATCTTTACAAAGTCTTTAGAAATTAAGAACAGGAATGGGCAGAAATAGACACTAAACAAAATCCCTGGATTGAGATGCTCCTGGGTTATGGGGCTGTCAGTGTTACAAAACTAATTCCTCTGAAGATCAGTTTTGGAAATGTCTTTTTATCTGTGTCAAAATCTATATCAAAACGCCAGATTTTATGTGTCTGAAATCCAGATTCAAAGTCTGTGGTTTGAACCTATTTCTGTCTTTCTGTTGGTTCAGTTTTCAGGAGACATTGTGAGAAATTAAACTCACAGATACCTTGTGTGATGATAAACTAATTAAAAATTTAAAAAAGGAAAAAAACCCTTAATTTACATCACCCTTCAGTCAATTGTTAACCACCAGGGAGCTTCTAATTTTTCCAACAGAGCTGCAATAAAACAGCTTTATCCATCTTCATGCTTCTATTCTTAAATGGCTTTATTGTAGTTAAAATGAGTGGGATTGGTAATGGTAAAAGATTCTTTAAAATTACCTGTTTTAAGTAGTTCCAGGTATTTACTCTACATTGTTAGAATATTTTTGTCATATTCAGTTGTAATACAACTTGATCTAGTAGGAGAGTAGGGGGAGAGGAGCCTTTTGTAGACAGGTTTGAATATATGGTTCCATGGATCAGCTATTTGTTAATTTTATGCAGGCTGTCTCCAGTTTCTGCATCTCACAGTTTGGGCACAACAGGAGGTGACACTGTTAACTGTTACTCTTTTCACTTACTTTTTTTCCCCTAGCTGAACATAAACATATCATTACACAGTTACACTACACTATATTTAGAGTTGATTTTTAACTATCTATTAGATAAAAAGACTAGAGCTGAGCTAAAATACCTGGAATGAACTGGGAAGGTCTAACAGAATGGCACTACCCACAGAAATTCTGGTGCAAGCAAGGTAGTTCAACACTGTGATGATGCTATCTATTTCATTTGCAACTGAGACTTCTCTGACATGACTGGACAAACCGAGGCTGCGTGGTGTGGTGAGTGGCGTGGCTGTCAGCAATTTGTGTTGCCCAGGTACAAATAGTATGGGGCCACTGCTGTGGGCTCCCTACATGGGAAAGGAGCTTAGGCATCAATAGTAAGTCCCTCAGAATCTCTCCCACCCACCCCCCCCCCCCGCCCCCCCATGCAAGGACTATGTC
>JAOQGH010000023.1:98890932-98937081 GCA_025769975.1 Gallinago jamesoni | reverse complement strand
GACTATGTCTAAATTGTAAAATCTGGGCATGTTTCCTAAATTTGGCTTGGCAACCTGGCAGCATCAGAAGGGCACCTAGGTCTGCTTCTTGCATATCTCTCTCCAATATCTGGCGCCATGCTGTGAAAACACAGGTCTCAGGCCAGGTGGGAAGCACTAGATATTCCAGTAGATCCCTCATCTTGGATATTCATGGGACGAGACTCAGGAGCACGCTGCGGAGCACATTGGTTCCACTGCATAACTCAAACTGCATGCCTAAATTTCCGCCAATGTGTGTATACGTAACCATTAAAATCTTGATAAGATTAAGTTTTTGCCACTGTAACCTTCTCAAAAAGCTGACCAGACATTATATCCCACAGAACAGGGGTGATCTGAACACTGAAATTTCCTCACAGCATCTTTACCTACTGGGACCACAGGAAGAGGCATGCAGAAGATGTGTCCACCCAGCCCCCATTTGATGAGCAAGTTAAGGAATTAATCTAAAAAGTGAAATCTTTTTTTCATATCACATCTGAACATGATCTGAAGCACAGATTCAAGTGTCAGTCATCAACATCTGAGCTGTGTATTTATGAACCAGACTGGCAAATACTTCACATGGATCTCTACCTTTGTCTCCTCCAGGAACTGTTCTGCTTTGTAAAATGATAAGATTCACTGAACTTGAGACCTGAACCCTCCCACATACCAAATCAGTGCTGTAACTGCTGGTTTAAAGTTATTTTCTGTTCTGGGTTGGATTTTTTTTTTTTTCATGAGAAAAAGGTGTACCTAGCTAAGGCATTTAGCTGAAAGGCTGAAAGTGTTAAAATACATTCCATGTGTTCAAACCACCCTCTATACTCTTCCACATTTGGATACAATATTTATAATAAGGAACATACATATTCCACTTAAAAATGTAGCATTTGCCAGCAGTTCCCATGTATCTAAGAGTACTGTACTTTTCCTCATGTTCTGAATAAGTATTACAAACTCACCATCCTTAGGTGAAAGTTGGTAAGTGACTGATTATTCAATGGCTTCTCTTTGATTGCAATTCTTTGTTTATCCCTGGGGAAAGGAAAACAACTTTTTAATATACTTAGGAAATTTATTTTGTTGGTGGCCTGTTTCTTACAGCGCAGAGGTTTTCTACATAAAACCTGACAGCTATAAATAACTACATAGACCAAAATAATCTAGAAAGTATTTGTATTAATTCAAATGAGGTCAGCTGAAGTATAAATTGGACTCTGTGATGCTTCAGTAATGTAGATGACTAGTACAAAAGAAGAGTCAACCACCCAAGATTGAATATCTTTCTCTGAGAAACAGAGACTTAATGGGGGAGCACCTGTACTGATGGTAACTGTTCTGCTTGTGTATCTGAGCTGTTATATACTGTTTTCTGCATGTTCAGTCTTAAATACACCCTGGAAAGGAAGTGCTACAAACATTGCCTGTCTTAGACATCTGTGCTCCACTCAAAGTATCTGAGCATCCTTACATTGAGCCTTGGGTACCCTGAGAAAAAACGAAATGCAGGCATTTCCTTTTTATGCATAGAAAACAAGGTGCCTATTTTAAAAAATGAGTTTAAGAATTGTTCCACTGCTAGAAATAAACATCAGGTTTCAAGCCGTTACTGGCATTTTAATTTTAATGTTGGGTGCTGCTTTGCCAGTGCACTGCCTTGAGTGAGCTGTGCTGTCACCATTCTAACATAATAATGAGTGAAATATATCTCTGACCTGGATGAGGGAACTGATCTGGCTTTAAAAAAACTCCCTCAAAATTTCTGTGTTATGGCATTGTTGTTTTTTAAGGCCAGAACTCTTCCCTGATTTGGCACAGCATGAGCTGCAAATGAGCTGACATTGCTGAAGGACGGGTCTATGGTTCACAGGGAAGGTCGGCGTACCCTGAGCCCAAGCTGCTGATGCAAACGACATGTCATCAAGCCATTGCCTTATCTTTCTATGAGAAGAAAAGGATGGATGGATGGATGGATGGATGGACGGACGGACGGGGTTAACAGATTACTGATTCTCTTATCCTATACTGAAAAGAAAATCGGTACTCTTAAGTATATATGATCTTCAGACCATTTTCTTATTTCCCACTTTTCTGGAATCAAAGCCATGGAAAACTCTTGAAAGAAAGAAAGAAAAGATACTTGTATCAGATTAAGCTGGCTTAAAGGATGGACATGTAACTAGAAAGGTATTGAAACACTAGATCTGTCTATACCTAGTCAGGACCCCCCACTGCTACTCTGAGAGGAGTCCTGTTTCACATTTAATGTCTTCAGTGTAGAGCTGGTTGGTTCCCATTAATGGTGAGGACTCTCAGACAATGGACTGCAGATAGAAACATAAACCATCAAATTTTCCGTGTAATAGTTGTAGCTCACATGGGTAGCAGATTTCAGTAAAGGTAATATGTCTAGTCTGTGTTTTATTAATTACTGGAGCAAAACCACAAACTTTGAAAGTATTACATTGAAAGGAATTACATTTGTATTCCTACTACAAATGTTGGAATGCTAATTCTTTCATGTCCAAGCAATGCCAGGAAAGGCAAATTCTCCTTCTGAAAGAAGAGATCTTCAGAGAACATGTATCTGATTTGCAAAACACTGTCGCAGGATCAGAAAGTTTGGTAAGAAACATTAACATGTTTCATTTTGTGTTGGCACAGAAACATTGCTGAGAAGAGAATGGGAGGTGTATCCTGTGGTGCATTGGCATAAAATCTGTTACCCTGCAGGATCCTATGATAATGTATGTCACACTATGAACAGAGATAGTAGGACCCATAGATATAGCAATAATTGAGGTCTGACTTCAGTTTCTGAGCCTGGATTTCTTTAAACGCCTCATAATTTTTGGAAGGAAGAAAGAACCTTGCAGGAGAAGGGGAATTGTAAGATTTATCAGCTTTGGTTTCAAGTAAACAAGTGAGTTTATTCATCCTGAATACTTTAGTATCAGCAGGAGCTCTATTGTTTCCCATCACAAATTGTGGAAGCACCACCTCTAGTATCTCTGAAGAGTCACTTGTGCCTTTTGTACACTGAAGCAACTGTACAGCTTTGCTGCCACAATTATTTGCTCTTTATCTCCCACCTCCAAGAACGCTAGTGTCATTTCTGCCTCATGTCCACGTATTGAAGGTTGTGTGTATACCCATGAAATGCAAATAACAAGCAGAATTCAGTGTTTGAAAAGTTATGACAGAATCCACAGTGGAGACACCGTGTTGCAGGACAAAATAACCTATTATGACTATGCATAATTCATCATCCAACCATCTTTCTCTTTAACAATTATGTCACTATGGAAAAAGCCCCCAAAACATAACCCCAACTAGATAGCTAAAAAAAGTCTGAAATGCTATAGTTGTTATTCTAGTTGCTGTGGTGTGTAAACTGTTGAAACTTCTGGTCACTGATTGCCTTCTTTATAATGGAGTTTTGAAATTGAGTTATGTATCGTATAAAAAAATCTACGGGCCATTTAGCCACTCAAGCAGGGCTAGAAGTCTCCTGTTTCAGGCTACAGTGGGAGATAACTTGCCACAAGAAGCACTGATTGGAATTCTGTGAAGTCTCTGCTTCAGTGCCTCCCAGAACAGACAAAAGCTGTGCTTGAATTCAGAGGGGAGCACAAAGCAGGCAAAGGTACTCACCAGCTGCAACAGACTTTGGAATTTAACATGGGATTGTTCTCTTCTCCCACTTTTCCAAAGGAAGTCTTGGAATCTGTGTTAATTGCCTTAAAACCCTACTGTCTCAGGATACTGAAAGAAGAGCGGGAACCAAGCGGTAGAGGACTGGCAGTCCCTGTATGCTTTCTGGAGAGTTCAGAAGCAATGAAATACATATCAGTATGAACAGTCAAATCATCACGTGCTAACAGCTTTGGAACACAGCAGGACTGTTTTTACGTTTTTTTTTTTCACCAAAGAGGAGTTCATGCTGGGCATTTGATGCTCAAATAAATGCAAGATTGATTTGAAGGATGGTATTATGAATAAGCAGACAGCTCAATCCAAAACCTGCACTCCATTCTTCCAACCCTGAAGAAATCACGGAGAAACCCTTCCCAAATCCCTAAGCTTTGCTGTGTGACTCTAGTGCCTTGCAGCACACAGTAGAGGTAGACATGCGTTGAAAAGAAAACAAGCTTTAAACAGTAACCAAATGATTCTAGGATGCATCCGAGATTGGGTTATGTGCTGTCTCAATCCCCAGCCTGAGAAGGGTATGCAGATATGTGAATAGATATCCTATCTGTGAAATCTTCAGAACTGCCATTAATGGCTCTTCCATTTTAGCAAATCATCTAACAGTTGCCCACTTTTTGAAGCTTATAATACTTAGTGTCAGGAAATGGCAAAGCCAAACTTATGCAAATGAAAATAACAGGTACCTGAGTACAGGAAGATGTCAAAGGGGAAAAATAGAATACAGCAACTTATTTAACAGTTGTATTTTTTTCTCATTTTTATATGATATGGACTTCAGGTAGGTTACTGTCACTTGCTATGAATATATAAGGAAATTGCTGTTCTAAAAGCTGAATGTTAGCCCAGTGGGGAAAAAAAGGTCAAAAAATCAAAAAGCAAGGATTTGCTTTTTTATGGCAGTACAGGTGGATTGTGCTTTTTATAGTACTCTTCTGCACAAGACTGAAAGTTCTTACCAGATATGTAAATCTGTAATAAAATGTCTATTCAGTATGCATTTAGAAATATATATGTTACAACTTTAAATATACATTTTTGTATATACAATAAAAATAGCCTTTTATATTTCTACACTTTTTTTTTTTTTTTGACCTGGTTACATTACTTTCTAAATGGTTCTTTTATTTTTCAGAAATGAGGAAAATTCAGAAAAATATACCAATTTAAAATCTGGAAGACCAAATTCACTTATCATTATAGAACATAGCAATCGGCTCAACTGAACAAAAATAACTCAGGCAGTTAGCTCTCACCAGCTTGCACACTCTGCTGATATATTCCATTTACTACTTTATATCCATCTGCCAAACCCACCTGGGTTTCAGATGGGGCATTTGCTACTTCTGTTAACGATAAGCTTCATTCCCTATGCCATCCCCTCAACACTTTCTGGGAAAAAAAAATCATATTTGTTTTTATGAGATACCTTTATCAATGAGGTTCTCTCTAAGCACTTACAGAAATACTGAAAATGCTACTATTTTAGTGGCCCAGTTGTAGAAATAATTAAGGCCTGATGGAACTGGAAATAATAACAGTCACAGGCTTCTTTGGGGGGCTTACAGGGTGCTGCAGGTTTGCATAGAGGTGACAGAGAGATAATGACATGTCCCTCTCAGGATCTCACAATGTGAAGGACTTCCTTGTCCTCACCTTCCTCCAAGGTCTTGCTGAACAGGAGTCTTCACCCAAGTAGGTAGGCTTCTCACTCTCTGTGGCCTGTTGTGTCTCCTGTCTTTTTGCAGGAACTTGGTGAGTTATCAGTACTCCTGATGAGAGTCCAGCGGGACAATGATACCAGTAGCGTGGCACTACCTTCAGAACCCAGATAAAGTGGCAAGGAACACATCAGCTACCTGGTCATTGCTGCAGAAACATAGACAATAATGTATCATTTTGTTTAAGAGGAACCTCCTTGTACTAGAGAAAACCCTCCTTGCTTTTTGAACACAGCAACACAAAGGCTGTATGGCCTCCCTGGGGAAAAATACCTTTCCTGAAAACTCCAGCACTGACCAGGAGACAATGAGTCAGTCTAATGACAGCAGGGTGATAGCTAATGGTTTAACAGGGTCATCCCCATTGTGTGATCCTGCTTCAAGAAATAAGATTGCATCAATCCCTTTGGATTCAACCTCCAAGAGGTTGTCCCCTTCTTATGGCAAAGGTGGCTTTTTGTCAGGTTTCAGTAACTGAAGTGTGTTTTAACCTTGTCAGCCTCAGTCCTTCACCTAACAGCAGCTAGCAGTCAGACTTCCCTCACAAACTCAGGGGCTGAAAGGGGATTATTTTTAGACATAATCAAGTAATTGACCTTCAACCTTTTCACTTTGCATTTTGACATTGACCTGAGCAATAAGTAGTGCTAGAAACCACTTCTGCGTTAGACGAAGGGTGAAAGAAAGCTAGGTCCCCAAATCAGTCACAGTGCATAAGAGATGGATCTATCAGCTGAAGATGAGCTGTATCTACTGCAAACTTCTCCATCAGAGCTAATTTTCCAGTCTCCCTGGAGAAGATCAGTTGTATACGCGTCTCTCTCCAGGCACCTGCACAGGATGTGGGCACACTCAAGGACAGGAAGGCTTTCTGTTCCCCAAATATGCAGGTGTGTGCAACGTCAAGCGTCAGCTCCACATTTTCAGGATCATTTCATAATGCACACACAGTGCAGTTTTGCGGGATGTCAGCAGTCTGAAACTGTTTCCCCACTGGCAGGGTTGTGGGAAATACAAAAGTATACGGGCAGCTCTGATGGACGGTTACTCTGCAGGTCTTCCAAGAAAGGGGATTATTTGTGATCTGGGCTGCATTCTCCAAACCACAGCCATGAAGCATCCTGCAAAGAAGGGTAGGTGTGGTGAGAAAACTGTATATTGCACTTAAATGTAGCTGAGGAAGGAGTTATTTTTATTTCATTTACAGAAACATGAACCAAATAATGAGAAGTAAGGCACAGTTGATGGCTCATCATTTTCCAGGTCATCACTTATTTTGGTATTTATTTCATAGGATAATTGTGGACTTCCCTCCATGAGCAAAATGAGTTCAGCAACAGAGAGAGGTAAGATCAGGTTAAAACTAAAATAAAGAGAAGCAAGCAAAACAGTGAAAAATAAGAAACGGAGAAGCTAAGCATATTTAAAGTCAGAAGCAATTAGTATTTATAAGATACAATAAAACAGAAGTAAGGTTTTTGCCATGTAATATTTATGTGGTTCTATGTAATTGCTTCTAAGCTTGATGGTAATGTTTGGGGTCTACTTCTTTTCTTAATCCTGAAGAAATGAAATTTCGTCCTCACTAAAAGCTCATTTACAATTTTCTGTATGTTAGGACCCTTAAGTAAATATAGCTGTATATTATAAAAATAATGCATTTAGAAGCGAATTATCATGCTATTTAGACAATCATTTATTGCTACATTTATGCTGCTTCTATATTTGTTTACTTATATCTTAATTATGTAAGGCAGGGGTGGCCTAATCCTAGCAACAATGAGGGCCAGATGGAGATTTTTGGGCCCTCCAACCGAGCATGTGACATTCCTCCCCTCACAGCTGCAGCCTGACACAGACATTTGGCTGGTGCTGCTGCTGCCACAGAAGGGAGATGTTTTCAAGGAGGTGAGGGAAAGTGCCCACGCTCCCTCCCACAGGTGACATTGGCAGCTTTGCTCCATGTGTGGAGTGTGTCAGGAGCAGGAGATGGCTTTCAGCTGTTTGCTCTGCTTTTGGTACGTAAATGGCTACTACTCCTCCTCTCTTCCAGGGGAAATGCTCTGCCCTGGATGTTTAGTGGGCCACCATGTGAGGCAGAAAGACCAAAAGTCCATCCTAAAAATATCAGATTAGAAGACTGTGACCCGAGTCAATTGTGTTGAGAGATTTCTTGAAAGCGAGGAAGCTCTCTCAAAACAAAGCAAAGCAGCCCAGAACAGTGTAAAATACCAGATTTAAATAATACCTATGCTTATGCTTCAGGAAATCAGTTTTCATCCATGAAGGTGTAATATGGCAAAGCTGAGACATGCTACTGATGTTTTAATACACGAATTTTCAACACAAACCTCCCACATTTGTTCAGGTTTTAATACTACATTTGAAGATGATACTTTATGTAGAGGAAAAAAGACAAAATATTCCGAATTATATGATCCTTTTCCTGGCTCAATAAACCCACTTTCTCCTAACAATGGGGAGAAAAGAGTGAGCAGAAGTTGTCAGAGAAGCACAGGCTTTAAGTCCGTACTTGAAGAAAAGACTACTTTTGATATACCATTGATATATTTTGATATGTATTTATGGTATAGTTTGATCTCTCTGATTGTAATTGATGATGAGAGTAAAACCAGATGAAGGCTTCTAGATATATCTCTATCCAAAATACTTTGGAAATACCTACCTTCAATGCAAAACAACCCATTCTGAAGTCCTGAAAAGGTTCTTCCGCATCATTTCACATCCTTGATGGGTGACTCATCTCTGGCAGAGATTATTCAACACTACCTAGAAAAAGGTAGAATTATATCAGAGGAAGGGGAATCATCCCAGTTTTACCTTCAGTTTGGCAGTGAAATTATAACAACCATAAATCTCTCCCAGCTGTCCATGAAATCTCCCCTTCAGCACATCACTGTAGGGAAGGCAACAAGTTCTGCAGCAATCAATCCCTTTTATATCTCTCCACAGACACATAGGCATCATACTGGAGCTCAAACTATGTTGCTGGCTGAAAAAGATAATTGGTAAATCAAATACCAAAAGAAATCACTCAAATACTATCCACCACTCTCATTTAAACAAGGAAGTTATTGCTGAAATGCTTTCTTCACCTTTTAACCCATGCATATATGTAACCCATCAGTTCCTTCTTAATCTTCCTAACTTCTTTCCACCACAGATATTCACTCCTGTGGGTATCATCTCCCTCATTGCATGACCCATAAATTGCCTCCCTGTTTTGTCTGTGGTCCTCTATATGGTCTTCTTCCCATGTGTCCTCTATTCAGAGCGTGCTTACCTCAGGCGTTGGACAGCATTGTTTGCACGGTCATTACTTCCTTGCTCTGTGAATGCTGTCTCTGATTCCTATGGTACGGTACAGTACTTTCTGGATGGAATGGATCTCTGGCTGTCAGTGATCAAAGCTGTCAGTTGCTGTTTATTTCCTCACCTCCTCAATTTGGCTCCTGGGAGGATGTTTCAACAGACATTTTTAGAGAGACAGAAAAAACCAATATCCTATTAAACTAATGACCCTTGGCTATGCTGTCTACAAATGAATTCAGGCACAGACAATCACCCAGTTTTCTACTGAGGGTCTGTGCACAATGTTCTTATGTGTATTTTCCAGCTACAAAATAAGGGTATAGAACTTCAAGAAAAAAAAACATATTATTTCCATTTAACAGTAATTATTCTAATGTAACTATGGCACTCCACTAATTGCTTTCTGGTTATTAAGAATATTAATAAAGTTCATGTTCAGATTTTCTGGAGTGTTCAGAGAGCACTGCTGGTTCTTCTGTTTATTCTTTTCAGAGGGCTTCTGTAAAAAACATCTGAAGCCTTTTTATTACAGTTGCTTTTTTACAAAATCAAAAGTCTGGGATAAATTTGTTATGACTAGCTATTAGCAAACAAGATTTTCCTATTCAGAGAAGTAATGGCTTTTTTTTTTTAGGGAAACATAGCTATAATGTGTCACAGATTCAACTGTATCTTAGTGTCCTACAATCACTGCACTAATTACATTTTTTTATTACAATATTCCTGGTATTTGTACCAACACATGGTTTCTCCACTATCGACCTGCTAATTTATAGGTTATATTTAATACATGTGCATTAAACATGTCTTCTGGGATGAAGTCTTTACAGTATGTATTTTACTTTATTGATTGAGGGATGGTGGAGACCATGATTGAGAAAAAAATAGTGGAGAGGGCTTGTGGGAGTTGGAAACAGAAAGACGAATAACTTTGTTTCATCCACATTGAACTGAATACATGAGTAGGGATACACAAAGAGCTGCTCAGGATGAGGTTTTAGTGTGAACAGGACTGTGGTCTAAGCAGATCTTTGCATAGAAACAGCTGTTGAACATATATTTGAATTAGCTAGTGAGGTGAGGTGAGGTGAAGTGAGGTGAGGTGAGGTGAGGTGAGGTGAGGTGAGGTGAGGTGAGGTGAGGTGAGGTGAGGTGAGGTGAGGTGAGGTGAAGTGAGGTGAGAAAGGAAGGAAGGAATCTATAATGGTTTGTTGTCCTTTACAGGGGGACGAAGGTGGCTGCCATGGAGGTGGGACTCTAGAGGAAAAAAAGTAATATAGGACAAAAAAAAGTTTAAGAGCAGAAACATAGGAAATTAAGTCATGGATGCCAAGTGATGGTAAGACTTTGAGAGAGAGAATTATCAGCTAAGAGAAAGCTAAGGGCTGACATCAGGTCAGGGTGTGGGTGAAGATGAAATATTCCAGTGGAGTTTTGGCCAGAAGGTCAAAAATATGAAAAACTTTGTTAAGAGCAGATCCCGTAGAGTGCAGAAATTGAGGGTGGGGAGAGAGGAGAAAGGGAGCTGGAGATTACAAAACATAGTGCGAATAAATCCTCACAATTAATGTTAAGAATATATTTTGCAATTTAAAAAACAAAGACAACAGTGAGAATAACAGTTGGAGAAGCAGGGGAGTTCACTTGACAGTTTTTTAAACTTATTTTTATATTCATTAAAATTTATTAAGCAAGGAGAAACTGAAGAATGCTTTTATTGTGAAGGGAAAGAAGTACCAAGTAGGGGGAGAGGGACTATGATAAAGTAGTCAAGGGCGAGAGTGGCCATGCTGGAGTACAGAAAATGGGATCAGGCAGAGCCATAGAAATGAAGATGTAAGGAGGCAAGGCAGCAAAAGTTGAGGAAAGCAGACAACAAACATCTCTATCTGTGACTGAAAAATGTAGGTACTGTGGTTGAAGGGAAAAGGAAAGGAAGAAGAGGCTCAAATTGTACAGTGTTTTTTTAATTTTCTCCTGGAAAAAACCATCCAGCTACCACTAGGAAAGGCAAGGAAGCTTTCTTGTGAGACCAAAAAACACCTAAGCAAAACACTGTGGACTGTAGACTCATCTTTTAAAAACACAGAGAAAATAGGTATTGTGAGATCCACCAAGAGCTTGTGGAGGCAATCCAACCAAAATTACCATTGTTTCGATAAATGCACCACTAAAACATGTATTAAAGTGTACAGTTTGAGTCATCATTTATTTTTTCCAAGGCACTGTTCATATGGAAAACCAGATGAGAGATCATGAGAATGGTTTTAGCATTATTGTTGATTCATGCCAAATTAGGTTTCTAATCTGTGCATAGCGCTATTACTATTAAAGCAAATAATTTATCCTCTTGAGTACACTACTGCTTTGTTTAACTTCAGATGATGTCCTTTACCTACCACTGCTGTGCACCCATCTTTTAACAGGGTTTCTTTTGGCACGGTTCCTTGTTTATTGCGCAATAGATTGATATGCTTGCAGGGAATAGAAGAAAGATGTGCTGCTGTACAGTACTAGCATCCACCCTGTGGTATTTTGAATACACTGGAAACACCAGCTAATGATAGCAGGTTGTGATTAAATCTTTCAGGGCTCTAAGGCTGAATGGCATCATTTGGGATAAAAAAAAAAAGTGATGCAGACGAATATGGTAAAAGACTCTGTACCTGGGTGTAGTCTTATGTGTTAAGCCTGTAGAGAAGGTGATGTTTAAAATGGTAGTAGCATTTGGTCTAACCATTTACCGACAGAAGATGCTTCTGAGACATTTCTGCAGCTGGTTACCATTTTATATCTTTTAACAAGGGAATATTTTATATGATAGCCTTGTGTTCCTCACACAAAGGGCACTAATTATGCAGCAGAGATTAATAAAGCAGCTCAGATAAGGAACGTATCAAATTCATATCCTGTGCTACTCCAGAAATCTGATAGGAGATTGAATTTATTTCCATGATACAGATCACAGTTACAAAAAGCTTTTCACCCATTTCTGGACAGAGTTAGTGCACTGGTCCATGAGAATAGTTACAGCAAGGTGAGCCATGGTATAATTTTAAAGCCAATCGGCTTCCATTGTTGTTTTAGTGGATGCTTCAATGCAAAATCTTACAGCAGAGCACAGGTAAAACAGATTAACCATCTTCCATAGAAGTGTAAGTGTAAGCTCCCTGGTACACAACTGATTCCCACAGACTAAGTGGTATGCTATGAACCTAGGTGTTTTCCCATACCATCAGACTCCTCTGCTGCTAATGGTTAGCATTATATCGGCATTTTCTCTTTATGTTGAAGATAATAAATAGTAATAATAATAAATTTAAAAAAGCAACCTTTAGAGAAATCTAGCAACGAATATTCACCTAAAAGTTAAAACTGTCTGTAGACATGACGTTTCTACTACCACAGACACTTCTAATTGTCATATTTTTTTTGGAGTGACCTGTTGGGCTGTGGAAGTAGAGTAATCGATGGAGCCTTTCTCAGCTTGTTATGAGCTATGTTTGTGTGTTTAGCCTGGCT
Source organism: Gallinago jamesoni (assembly GCA_025769975.1). Taxonomy (NCBI): domain Eukaryota; kingdom Metazoa; phylum Chordata; class Aves; order Charadriiformes; family Scolopacidae; genus Gallinago; species Gallinago jamesoni. The sequence continues at coordinate 98,924,767 of JAOQGH010000023.1, read as the reverse complement.
CTTGATCACACAGAGATCCTATGAGGCACATTTGAGATATCTTCATCTCTTCATTTGAGACTCACTACCCTAATCCTCTTCCTATAAGATGTACAGCGTGGCCCTTTTCCATGAGCTCCTTGGGACTTGAAAAATTTTCTACAAACTTATTACAAATCCAGTTTGTCTAGGAACCCTTACAGCATAGATTGAATATCTCCAAATCCCGGGAAGAAGGCTTATTTCAGGATACAGTGCAGCACAGAGAATGCTGATTCAGAGGAATGTAAGGCTTTCCAGGCTGGATCAGTCTTGAAGCACCATTTGTTCTGTGCTTCCTCTCCATGGCCCTGCATCCAGAGGAGAGTGCAACAGGTCTCACGGTTGTCATCAAGAAGTCATCCACTCGCTTATGAAATTCTATTGTCTTCATTCCTAATAGTTGGAAGTGAGCTTAAAACCCTGAACATGAGGTTTATGTTCTTTCTTATCATCTATTTTTAGCATTCACTGTTATAACTCAGTGTATTCTCAGTATTCATATAAATGCCCAGTTCCCAATTGACTTCTGCTAAACTCCTGGTCTTAGTTGTATCTATTGTTAGTGATTTATGAAGTTTAATTGCACAGTGTCTGTTTTCACCCCTTTTATACATTTTCAATCAGCTGCCTTCAAATTTAATCAAGTGTACTAATCTGCCACCCTATTAGTTTAGCGTGGCTTACAGTTCCTGAAATTCTTCCCTGTCCCTCTGGATGTGAATAAAACCTAAATAAATTCATGTTATCTGCAAATGTTACTATCTTGCTACTTAACCCCATTTCTGGATAATTAATAAATACATTAAATCATTCTTTCATCTCCGATGCAGCCTTAAAACCTTCTGTTGCTCATATTTTATTATCATGCCTCTCCTGCTTTCCGATTCTTTGCTAGTTTGGGGACCATAACAATACTTTGCATCCTTTTCCTTCTTGTTCATAACTGAATTGAATCCAACGAATTTTCACAAGCAGAGGAGAACATACTTCCTTGAAACATATAAATTATTTTCAGAGATTTTGTCCATTCATCACCATAGGGTAAATGAACTGGTAACTTATCCTTGTTTTGGACCTTGAATATAAAACATCTGATATGTGTCTCATAAACACACATATACACCAGCTCTTGTGTTGTGCACTCACCTGGCTGAATAGCTGTTGGAAATTTCCATAGAACTATTTGGAATAGTTTTCCCCATTCCTTGAGGAAAGGGCTGTTTTTTTCTTTAATTATTTTGAAAAGTAGTCCTGTATTTCCAGTTTGAGTAAGAGCATCCCAGAACTACATCAACAAATGCCTTTTAAACATTAAATATCTATCTTCTCACGTATTTTGTTCGATTCCTCTGAGTTTTTCTTTGGTATTTCTCCTGTAAGCAAGTGTTCTTTGAATCCCAGTCCCCGATGTGCAGTTACAGCACCCACATCTGCACCCATTAGCATAGTGCAGGGTTGGTGTATAGATTTTATGTGCTACATATATGAAATCATAAAAGTATTAATAATGATGTCTTAATAAGATATTAAATGTTGTGTGAAACCAGAAAAAAAATCATGCCTGATTTTCATCATTATTCTTTAATAAAAGTTTGATGTTTCTTATTCTTTTCAAGAAGAATGCCCTTCCCAATACATTCCCAACATTTTACAAAACGTTGTCTTTTCAGACAATTCTCAAATAACCCTGGGAAATAAAATATGGTTTTGCTCTTTAGCTATTCCACTTGTTTAGAGCGCTAGTAAATTAAAAAACCTTATAAAGGACGACATGAAAACCAGCAAGGAATTGAAAACGTATCTGTTATCTAAAAAAGCATTTTTTCCTCTTTAGTTTAAAATGCTCACACAAAACCTGTATTAATTTTAAATTACTGACTTGAGAGAGAAATGTAATAAAATGTTTTGCTAATGCTTTGTTATCCTTATGGCTTCAACTCCAGCTCAAAAATGCAATTAATTCTGTAACTTACACTCTGTGGCGGATGTCATTCAAGCTGCGACAGCTTATTGGGTAGTTAAAAGGATAAAATCAAGTAGTCATTCTACTAATCCCTTTACAAGGAAACAGCTTTATGCATAAAAAGTGGAACTTATGTGGTCATTAGCAGATGCTACATCAAGCAACCAAAAATACACACATTTAAATTCTTAAGCACAATCTATGAACACTACACAGATGGTTTCCAAGAAACTGTACCTAAATTGATTACGATAAAAATGATCTGCTGCAATTGTTTCTGTCAAAAGGGAGAACAGAATTTGTCCCAATGTGTCGCTCTGCCCACTCATGCAGAGAACCCAGCTGCTGAGACAGATGTTGCTCTAAGCACTTTATTTTAGGGTCATTAAAATGGTTACAGGGGTTAGTCATTCATTGTTTTATAAATTGTGCTTACTAGCTGAGCTCCATAGATGCTGGAAAACTTCTTTGTGATTGATCAGAAAAAGTTGCATGTCATATCACATTTACCTTATGCTGGCAGTAAAAATGGGTGAAGCACTTGTGTAGGACAACATGAGAAAAATAATCACTTTTTTTGTTTTGTTTAGAAGAGCATCTTTATTTAGACCTGATGTAATACTGAGGCCTGTTCTGTAACCATCCAAAATGCAAAACGTGCCTCAAAGTCCTTCTATCTTTCATTTTAGTCCCTTTAATAATTAAAGGACTTGATTTTTAAACACAACTCATTCCTGTACAATCTTCATTCTATGGTATTATGAGCAAGAAGTGTCAGACAAGCAAAGGTTTAAGATCAGTTGATTAGATCAGTGCAGGGTGGGTCCGTCTACCTCCCCGCTGTCTTTGCAAATGCTGCTCTTTGGCAGTTTGAGCATACTCAGGCTTTACTTAGAAATATTTGGCTAAATCTCTTCTCTGTTGGCAGGTTCTATGGTTTTCCATGGCTCATCTAATTCAGGATTGACTTAGCCGTGTGCATCTGATGTATTGGTACAGCAGCTAATGTGTCAATGAGAAACAGAACAGTAAAAAGATGAAGCTCAGTGAAAAACAGTAAGGTTGGCAGATCCAACTCCTTTTCAGATCATACTGTAGCCTTTTATAGCCTCCACTACAAAATGCAGCCAACTTCCGCTCTTTTATTTCATCTTTGTCCCTATGTACTTGTTATTATGTCGATGGTTCTATTTATCTTCCCTAATTGGTGGCTGAACTCTGGCAGCTAAATTCCTTATTCTAGGTGGTGTTCATAGACACAGTCTAAATGATATTTTCCCACCTTTCCTTTGCACATTTAGGATAAAGAGAGCCATCTATAAAAAACTAGTGAAAAATTTAGTATCATTTGACCTGCCTCCTTAGAACATGGCTGCTTTGGCAATGAGTTGATTTCTTGCACTTTTCCAGAGAGATTAATTTCTCTCCCTTAGCTTAATAGGCTTTATTTAGATAATTGTGGACTGTTCACATGTAGATCCTCATAACTAAATAACATAGTATGTCACTTGCTTTGAAAATGCACTGAAGTTACAATTTTAAAATAAAAAGCAAGATATCCTTAAAAAATTCAAAAGCTGGAAGAATGAAGTTACTTCCTGCCCCCAAATCTGGCTGTTCTGAGGTCAAATATCTCAAAAAAAATGTTAGGAGCCAGACAGAAGATATTCTCAGAAAACACAATCCCTAAAAATACAATGAGACATTCATTACTCTAGGAAGCAGGCACAATTAATCCACTTCAACATTCAGTTCAAACAAACTTACCAATACAAAAAGAAATTCCATGTTTTTACCTGCTTGTATATTAAAATCTATAAATTCTCTTTGTTTCACAGAAATTTGAGTTAAATTTTATCCAATCTGTGTTTTGATCTTGCAACAAACCCCTTAAACTGGCAATCTTTTTTTCCAGGATTTGTCAATATTGTAAAGCAGGTTCACCCATAAACTGCATCTGTATTGGAAACAAAGAGAAGGTCTTTAATATATAATGTTAGTTTATTAGTTTCATGACAGGTAACATATTATTGCCTAACTAAGATGTTCAGATTTGTAACTAGTAGCTGATTTCCCTGCAAAATAAGCTGAATAAGATGAGGACTGTATTAGAGGCTTGTGAACTCACAGAGTGCACTGATCTATAAGAAAATCACTGTTCCTCTCTGCTTTTGTCTTCCAAATCAGGATAGCAACTGTCACCTACGCTGCTTATAAGCAATATTGACTGTAAAGATTCTTTTTGTTTCAGTAATTGCTTGTGGAAGGCAGTGTAACATTAAATACTAAAGGCCTCCCTCATCATCTGACATGTTGTGTCTGGAGGTGAGATTTACTGGACCAATGCAAGTCCAGAATAGCGGCAGAGTTGCACTTGCAAAACAAATGTCCTTTTTAGCGTTGGTGGTTCATGCATTGCTCATAAGAGAATGTAAAGAGAAACATCCTGATGAAAAGCAAACTTGAGTTCTTAAAAGAGTTTTTGATATTCTGCACACCAGGCATGACAACATAAGGCTGCTCACAGCCTGGGTGTCACTCCAAATTCCATTATACTTACATTAGATGCTGTTTGTTCTTCCTGCAAATGCACTGACAGATTTTTGCAGCCCTGTACATGTTTTTTTTTAGTGTATGAAAGGTTTGTAGTTATTTTAGCCATGGAGTTGCTAAAAAATTATTAAAGAAAATAAAAGTTCACTCTCATCTACCCTGAACTAAGCCAAAAAACATATTCCTCATTTAGAAACAAATGAATGGGAATTGGCTAGTAAACCACTTGCACTGTGATGGCAGGGTCTGCAAAAAGGGTGCGATGACTTGATACAAGTTACAGAAATGAAAGTGTTTCTCCTTGAAAAACCATCATGATACCTAGCTCTAATTCACTTTTTGTTTTTCTTACATTCTCCCAGCATAAGTCACAGCCGAGATGGCAAAGAATATCAGTATTCGTACCATTGTGGAACAATAGTTTCCCTGAACATCATAGATTTCATATAGATTGGGAAGAAAATCTCACATGCAATTGTGAGAAAAAAAAAGAGACAAAACCTGATAATAGAAACTCAGTCTGCTGGCACACTACAGCTTTTCTCAAGGTGACATTGTCTAATGTTAAGATGAACAGTTCCTGCTGGTTTAGAGCATCACTAAATATAACATAAGCACATCTATACTTGGTCACACTCAGTCCTTCTAGCACAGCCTGCAGTCTTCAGAAGTGGATGCTTAGAATGAAGTTTAAGAACAAGAGAACATTTTTTCCTTTTCTCTCAACACTCACTCAGCCTTCAACAATTTGTGGCTCAAGATCTTCCTCTGGTCCATGTATCCCACTCTCTATGGTATCCAGAAATTAGAAATATTCTTTTCAATTATCAAGGAAGAAATTTTGGACCCATTAGCACCCCTGCCATAAATGCTTTAGATTGAACAGAGCAGGGTTTTATCTAGATGTATACACTCTTCTTTGCCCTTCTCCTTTCCTCACCACAGAAACCACTTATAATTAAATAAACAAAAGTACAGAGGGGAGGTTTGAAGCTTGGGACTGCACTTTGGGAGCTAGCCTCTAGATTTTTCCCCTGAGGTTTCTCCATGGGCTCCCATTCTCCCCCATTGTATGTGCCCTGCCCTCTTACACCTCCTCCAGCACTGTCCATAGGGCTGACCCAAGATATTTCCCCTCTGCTGTTTGTTGGACTCTCCTTTTCTTTCTCTCCCATTTTTCTCCCCTGAGAAACCCTGCTACTATACTACTGCGATCCTTAAGAAATCAGCGTTATGTGAATACAGGGTGTACCACTTTGATGATAATAATCCTTCTTCCACCCGATTCAGGTCCTGGACTAGTTTTCCACTTGACTGATGCCAAGTGGCTGTGCTTTTGACTAAATTGTGTGGTTACAGCCACTTTATTAAGTCTTCATGCTCTTAAGAGAGCATGGAACAACTCAAATGTACTAATGCATCCAGACAACTTTCTAAATAGCACAGCATTTCAGAGGTATTTTTCGGGAGCATGGTATGGGAAAAACAAATTCAAAACTGGGCTGATCTGTTGCAGGTATTTTCCAAAAAACCAGAAGGTGCACCTCACCTTTGAATATGAGTCACTCTAAGTAACCTCAAATTTACGATCTAGAAATAAAGATTATACTCTTTAGGATATGATTATTGATATTAGAAAATCTTAGCTTAAGATAAGAAGCATAGAAAACATTTAGATGATCTTCAGATCACATATGTATATATATCTATTCAGTTTGGAACAAAAGTAGCATGAGGCTACACAAAATGTCAGTCTGTCACCACACTATGGCTATTGCATGTTTATGTAAGAGTATTAATTTAAGCTGGATAGCTGATAGCTTGAAGGTGAGAAGTAAACATCCTCTGGTCCAACTGAAACTATTCTTTTACATCCATGGATACCTTCAGCATTGTGCATTCTCTCAGTTGAAAAAATAAGCAACCAAACAGCTCAAATACCTAGTTAAACTTAATTCACAGGGGATAGAAAGGAGAGAACATTAATGCATTTGGGCTACCCATTCACCATTGGCTGTAGGATCTGAAAACACCTGTGACTGCGTAGGTGTGTTTTTCTACTGTTGTTGATTATCTTCTAAAGGTTTCTGATGGAAACCACATCCTCTCACCCAGAATTGGGAGGTGTTTATTAAAGACGCTGAGAGCACAAAAAGAGCAGTCCTCCCCCCAAAAAATATCTGGTACAGATATGATTGTCTATAATTTTCTCTGTAACTGAACTGTAAACGTGACCTTTGAAAACCAACAGTACTTTCCCAACTGCAAAGGTGTTTCAGCTGCATGACAGTGTGGTATGTGATTTTGCAGAGCCTTGCACTTTCACCTTCAGGTACAGCAAATTCAAAACATGATTGTCTTGATTTAGTAATGAATAGACACCTTTTTTTGCCAGTGCAAATGACTCTCCACAGAACTAAGCACATGACAACCAGACTGTATTACTTTTAAATGACAACTTTAATATTCTGACATTAAAGCAGTGATCACCTTCAACATTAGGTGGAAAGGCCAAGAAAGCTAATGGTTTTATAAATTCCCAATCATTCTATCATCCATTCCATTATCTCTCTTAGAGGGGTGTCATGTAAGTGCTATTAATGTTGAAGATTGTGAAATTCAGGGTGAGGGAAGGAGTGCAAAAGCAAATCAGATAATGCATCTTTTTTTCCATTCCAAGCAAACTGGACTTGTTAACTTGGGAATTCTTTTTGTCTCACCATTATCGGTGGAAGTGGTATTAAAACTACATAAATGCAGCAGAGAGTGAAGAAATTTTTCTTCATTTTGCTACAAACAAAACTTATACAGTTAAATAACTAGGAAAAAAAGAGCATTGTCAATTCATTGTAAACCACCAGAACTTTTCTGTTTAGTTGGCGAACCTACAGGAGTGTTATTTGTTCTATTAAACACATAATGTTATTATAAAAGAAGCCTTGGAAATGTTTGGGGGTTTTGGGGGTTTTGGGGTTTTTTTTTGTTTTGTTTTAGTTTTTTTTGAGACCTAATCACTTTCTCATATATACTCTTAGAAAGTCTATTGCCTTTTTTCATGTTGATCTTCCATAGGTGACATATGTATGCAAATATAGTGATTTCTCACTATGGAAGTTTCTTCCAGCTGCCTTCTGACTCCATGCAAGAGTGAGCTGTGCAATGAGATGACAGACAAGACAATTAAGAAGGAAATATCCACCAACCTGCACACAAGCTTTCCAGTTTGGCTGGCTTGGGATGAGTCCCTCAGGCCCCGATAGAACATCTTGAGGACAAGGCCCAACTTCACAAAAGACTTAGGACTTCAAGTTTGAGCTAAGTACCAAGTAGCCTGCATATTGCTGAATGTCTCTGTAACTTGATTTCTACAAAATAGATCACAATTTTACATTTTCTATTCATAGGGCTGGTACCACCTAGGCTGCCACAGGGCAGCTGGGGATAGCTATTGCTCTTCACATTTGGGTGCTCTTCATGTACAATAAATGTTAATAAATTTCTTACACTTTGAAAGGGCTACAAAGATGTTTAGGGGACTAGAACACCTCTCTTGTGAAGAAAGGCTGAGTGACTTGGGTCTTTATAGTCTGGAGAAGAGAAGGCTGAGGGGACATCTTATCAATGCTTATAAGTACCTAAAGGGTGGATGTCAGGCAGATGGGGCCAGCCTTTTTTCAGTGGTGCCCAGTGACAGAACAAAAGGTACCAGGCACAAACTTCTTTACTTTGAGGGTGGTAGAGCACTGGAACAGGGTGTCCAGAGAGGTGGTGGAGTCTCTGTCTCTGGAGACATTCAAAACCCACCTGGGCACCATCTTGTGCAATCTGTTCTAGGTGGACCTGCTCTGGCAGGAGGGTTGGTTTAGAGGATTTCCTGAGGTCCTTTCCAACCCCTGTCATTCTGTGATTCTGTGAAAGTGAAATTATATACCTCAACTTTACTGGGATGTAGTCATGCCAAGAGATAGTACAAAGTAGTAAGTGCACTGTCAAATCTCACCTTAATTTATTTTGCAGGTTTCTTTTCCTCTGGAAATAATCTTTCAAAGATTTACAGACTATTTTGGGTTCTAAGGTTTGAATTCATCACATCTGACTTTAAGATCCTAACCGAGTTAGGTAAGGTAGGAAACTGATGGGCTCTTGACTTACTGACAGCCAATGAAAAGAAGAGGCACTTCCAGAGGACAACTGACTTTAGGTAGCCTGAAGAATGAGAAGACGGAGGTACCCATCCAGTATTTCTGGAGCAAAGATTTCACTCTCCTTTCACCCTAGAAGAATGTTCACGCTTACTCTTTCACTTTTTCAAGAGTAAACAAGAGAAAGTGGTTGATTTACCAGCCTTTGGACATGCAATGTGCCTCTCTAAAGATGTGCATCTCTAAAGATGGTGGAATAGTCAAAAAATACTTTCAAACATTTTACAACAGGTGTTCCTAATAAGTTAAAGATGAATCAAGTAAAGGCTCAAATACCTTTGCTGGAAGACAAGTAGTCGAATGTTGGTCCAGCAGGGGGAATTCCTGGTAATAATAATTAAAAAGAAAACTTTCAGACGATGCAAGGATAATAAGGTTACTTTGATCAAGCGTGAAAACAAAGTGGTAAAAATAAGCCTAGCCAACAGGAAGCCAGAGTATTAAGGGAGACAATGAAGAAGGGAAAAGAAGAATGTATACTAATATATAAAAACTAAACAATCCAGATGGAATAAAGGAAGCGGCAGATCAGCTTTGATTATAAGGTAAATACTCAGCTATGATCCTGTAGGGCTACAACTCTGTTTCCCTCAGCTGCTCATGCCAGGGCTAAACCAGTATATAATTTTATCTGATGAGAGAATCTACCTGTCAGCTGCCATTAACCCTCAGCTCACTAAGGGTGAGTGTGCACTGTTGCACCTTATTGGGGGAAACTAAAAAGAAGCACGAAGATTTTTCTCAGCTTTTCTCTACTTTCTGGTGTATGTCACAAGCATTTCACAAAGCCTGTTTTTCCCAGGAAGCACTTTTTATGAAAGGCAAGTAAAACAAAATGATTCAGAGCTAGAGAGAATGGTGTATTCCCTCGCTATCCGAACTCCAGAGCTCTGCCTCTTTCCTGTACAATGTTTCTCCAGCTGTAGTGGCTGCAAGGTTACAGATCAGGTTATTATTACTTTCAGGACCTAGTTAACAAGGTCTGATGAAAGCCAGTTCATAATATTTGCTTAATAATGTTATCATGATCAAGTTTATTACAAAGAGGAGAGTGAGCAGGCTGATAAAGCAGTTTTTGAATTAAGACTTATAAGTAGCTTGGCAGAAGAGATATGGTAATGCCACCTAAATCTTGCACTGAACTTTTCATCCAGAGAACTTAAAGCACTTGGAAAAGACACATCAAGGTCACATATAGAGATTTTGGAACTGGCAAAGATGGAGAAGCGACTGAGCTGTATCATTGATGTGATGAGACTGCAGTGTTGAGACCACAGATTAGCTTTGCTATGCTGATACACCTGATAGCAGTGGGACTTACTAGGAATGAACAGTGCACTGTGCTACACCCTGAATATATCTTCACTAGGCGCCTTTGGAAACAAAGGCATAGACAAATGCTTTTCCTTAGGCAATAATAAATGTACCTCTCACAGCCATTGGTCCTGTGACCTAATAGTGGGACTCTCTTTTCCAGGTATATTCAAGTATATTACATGCTGTCTACAGAAACTTTCTAATAAAGCATAAATGGTGCCCACTCAGATGCTAAGAGAAATTTTCAGTTGGTGTAATGTGTAAGTGCATGTAGTTGTTTGAATCTTCATTTCTAAAAAGCAGGTCCAACATGGAGCTACCAAAGAACTAGGTTTATTTTTTTACTCTACATGATCTATGCTAAATGATAGCATAATTGAAAGGAGAAAAAGTTGTTGTAACCCAATAAATTATATTAAAATTATTTTAATTAAAATAGATCATCTTTTATTGAGTATGGTTAGAACATTGTGTAAAAATATTTGTAAAACAACTAAGTAAATTCTGGACTGGATATTTGTGTACCCAGTTTCCTTGTAGTGTGGAAATGATGGCTTTGCAACATACTGCAGTACTGTGGCATGCTAGTTTTATTATTTGAATTTTAACCATTTGGCCCTGTAAATTGCAGTTTCATTTTAACAGTACCAGCAGAGATGACTAGATGAGATGAGCTAAATAAATTGTGTCCTTCCAAAGAATCCAGGTAAGTTACTTTGTTTTATAGGAATTGTTCCAAAATATTTCTATTTTTATCTTTTTAATTAACTTCCAATATCTTTCCACCCTGGTAGTGTTCTGTTGCCCTCTGACTGTTTTTAGATATGGGGTTAACCCTGTCCTCATGAAAATCAGTTTTAAATCACCATAATAGGAACGCTATTGAGAGTCATTGAAAGTTATAAAATGTTTATGCTGATACGGTTTTCTCTGTGGTATGAAAGAAGCCAGTCCCGTAACCCCTCACAGGGATGGAAAGTTTGCTAGGAGAGCACAACCTGAAAGGTCTTTGTTAGTCACACCACAGCTTTACTATGATGCTCTTGAAGGAGAGAAAGGCAGCTTAGGTAGAATGATAATTAGTCTATTGGCCTTTGTGTGGGAACTTCTAAAAGGGTAAATATTGATGATTTGGTTTTGCTGTTTTAAATGATAGTAGCACTTGGAGATTATTCCACTGCTGTTGAAGTTAATGGTGAAACTTGGACACAGTCTGCCTGCTTGCTTCACATCAGCTATCGAACAGCTGTCGGGTGATAATAGTTGTCAGATGACAACAACCTGAGCTGAATTCGTACCAGTGAAATTTTACACAGTTGGTTTCTAATGCCACAAGTTGTCCTTTGCCATGTCATGTTGTCAGTGCTAGTGTATAACTTCAGCAAACTCTCCTTTCTGCCACCATTTTCCTAGGTAACAAATGACATACATATTGCCACCACCGAACAGTAGCTAAGTGACTAGTGACTAGTAATTGATTCCCTGCAATCGAAAATAGATGTGTCAAGCCTCAGTATTTTCTAGTAAAGCATGAGAGAGGAAATCAAACCATTATATAAACAATTACAGAATGGGAACTTTGTCAGCTAAAATGACATGTTTAGTTTCAGTTACTCTCTCTGTTTCTTCTATCAAGATGTTAACAAAAATGCGAAAACTACTAGAACAGTTGGTTTCTTCTCAAAGTGAGTTGCTCTGCTGAGGCATTATTTGCGTGTAACAGAACAATATATTCTCTGCATAATGATAAGCGAGAAAAATCAGTATCACTTATCAAATTGTCTATAGAAATTAATAATTAGTGAGATTAGGAGCCTAAAATATGCTTCTAATATTGAATAAGTAACTGCCCTAATCGAGCTAAAGATACTGAAATTGCACAAATCAAAATTGGGAGAAGAGCAGGTCTGATATCAGCTTCATAAAATACTTAATGTCTAACTTCTGGTAATGTTTTCCATAGTGATTGTCCCCTACCATGAACATAATAAGGAGCTTTTGAGGAAAACATGAGTGGCTGGTATTTATTGCTTTGATTACAGCAAACTGGCCATACTGTGTTCAGTGTCATCGAGAACTTATGACTCAAATGCTTCATATTGTAAATTTTCAGGGCATCAGATCCGAAAACATCTAAAACAAAATGGAGATTTGCAGTAACAAGTTGATTGGCAATATAATCACAACCAAGCTGTCTTCCCTGCAAAGTTCTCAATGGGAATGGCATTTGTAAAAGGGGTGCTATAGGCAAAATTCTCATTAATGAGGTTAATTCAGTTCATGTGCTGAAATGCAAATTATGTAGGATATTCAGATTAATTCAAACAAACTTATTAATACAGAAAGAAAGATGCAATAGAAATACAAGTGAATAAATATTAGTTTCATTTTGATGAAAGAAATATCACAAATATTGGAAAATCAAACTTGAAATCCTTTCCTTTTGTTTTGTTTTTTTTTTTTAAATAATATGTTGAAGGACTGCATTGTCTCCATAAGCCTGCTGTACTTTTGAAAGTAAAGCATGCAATTTGCCACATCATTTTTATTTTCTTTTTTTAGAATTTGCATATATTCAGTAATCTCTTGACATGTCTCAGCAAAAATTATAGCCATATTGTTGTCAAATTGAAAGAAATTAGACATGTTAGAAATTAGACATGTTGCCCACCCCAGTTCTCTTTTCTTCCTAATGGGATTCAGCTGAAGCTTTCAGTGTGGATGAAAATGGTGTGTGAGGCAGACAGCAGATATGACTGAGCAGAACTTACTCTGCTTCTGTCTTCTGCAAGAGGACAATGAGCCTGATTTTAGGCTGAGAGCTTGCTGAGAATTGGGGGAAGGCTCTGCCATTTGGCATTTTGTAGTTTGTCTTGTGGGGCACTGGGGAATTAAATGTACCTCCCCTCTAGGCTAGATGGATTTTAGAGGATGACTGACATCTGGTGTTGAGGGAATGGGCACTTGGTTTTCCATGGTGATAGTAAGCTGTTCCAGCTGGAAAGGGTGTTGGGTCGGATGCAAGGAGCAACAGAGATGAATTCCAAGGCAAGCTGATCATTTTACAGCTGAGTGAACAGTGCGTACTGTGCTGGACAGTTTGGAGACTTTTCTAAGAACACTAGGAAGAATTTAAATGCATTGAATGGCCAAATGCCTTAAAATATCTACACGGTATGGACTTGACAGATTAGAAAGTGATTAATAATTATTGATCCTCTGCACTTTCTACAGGATAACATTGAGAAACATGTTTACTAATTAGCTATTCTTGCCATTAATCTGCATTAAACAAAAGAACTCAAAGCTATTATTTTCCTTCACCACCAGGCAGCATACATCACAACATCGATGTAAAATATCAGATGTCAGTCATCAGTTATTAGGTATAGGTTATAATCATATTGAATCGCATGTCAAACAACAGGTTTTTTTTGGAGGGCTGTAGGCATAGGACAGCAGATGGTGTAGACATAAATATGTCCTAACTGCCCTTAGAGCAACTGATATGTACTAAACCACCCTGTTAACAGGCTTGCAAGCAGAGCATTCTCTTCTGTTTCATCACTTTTTTGCATTTGGGTGTCAGCCTTTGTCTTAAAATTTGCATGTTGTTACCATCTTAAAGATATTCACTGTTTTCCCTGGAAGATGAGCATAACATCTCTGGAGACTGCTCCAGTCTGAAGTATTACTGGAGAAAGGTTCATGTGAGACACACCTCTGGACTATCAATTCAAACTTCAGGAATCATCTGAAACTTCAGAGAGGTGCTTTCATTATCATCCTCATAATATCTGGTTGCAGAAAGTGATACTACAGAAATCTAATAGCCCACTTCTTTGTACACACACACTGAAAATTTATGCAGAATTGTATACAGACATTTGAAAATGCGCCATGTAATAAGCAAATAGCTTAAATACCAGATAGGGGGAAACAAAATAGCAATTCAGAAACAATGACCAAAAGTAATTGTTACAAGCAAGACCAATGAATTGCAGAATAGGGAAGCATCTAGCTGGAGATACATGTTTTTTAAATGAAGAAGAAAGTGTAGTTTAACCATAATTATGACACCAAAGTTGGAAGGAAAGCAATACAAGAGAAAAGACTGAAATGCTTTAAGTGTCCAAAAAAAATTTGAAAAGTAGGTTACTTTCAACACATTGTAGAATAGATATTTGGAAGTGAAGAAAAGGAGAATTTATCTAAGAGTTGAGCAGCTGTTTTGAGACAGTCTTCTGGACTTTCTCCTTAAGGCAGTGGAGATAAGCATAGGACCTTCAGAAGATTGACTAACCTTTCCTAAAACAGATGTATAGGTAGGTGAAATAAATCATTGTCTGAAGGTGTCTATGTCTATTCTTTGATGTTAGAAGGAGATTAGGTAAGTAGTCAGACTAAACACTCTCTGTGCAATTTGGCTCAAGTCAGAGAATGTAAACAATCGATCATAGAATAGTCTAAAGGAAGATCCATGTTTTGGCCCTGCCAGATCTTCTTGTCCGACTTTTTACTGTATATTTTAACGATATGTTGACAAGCAAGCTTTCCTGTGCTCTTTGAATCTTCTTCCTCTAATTCCTATTTTCTAATTATGGTAATTATAGTGAATATGGACACTAATGTAGTCCTAAAAGTGCTTTCAATGTGCATTTATTGCATAGCATTTCTAAGATTTTATCCTTGTCTGAGGTGCATAACATTGATTTGCATTATTATGGACAATCAAATCAGAACCAAGCTCAATATCAAGTTATTCTTCATGTGTCTGAGAAATGACTACTGTTCTTGATGTGTCTAACACCTGCTACCTCTAGCCTGAGGGTAAAGGAGTAAGTGAATGGACTTGATTTCATTTCTTAGCCTGCAGTATATCAAAGCAAAAATTAATGCAGAAGTTGAGGAGGATGTCTGCTGTGACTTTCATTTTCTGATTTAAACTTAGTGACCTAGTATTCTGGTAATGAATGATTTAGGAGAGCATACAGAAAGGATAAACAGCAATAATATGATAAACTGCAGTTTTACATTGTCCATCTGAAGAGTGAGATCTCTAACAAGAGTTCTTTTTCAGAATTCAGAATCTTGCAAACACAAAATCCTGAACATGTGGAATTGCCTTCACTGTCCAGTAAATATTTTGGCCTGTTACAAGAAATATCTCATATTGAATTTATTCTAGGGACATGAACAGCTCTTGGTGCCTATATATACCTGTTGGTCATTATTTTCATAGGATCATATGATGATTCAGTTTGGAATGGATTTGAGAAGGTCTACAGTGAAATCTCATGCTCAGAGCAGAGTAAGCTACGAGATCAGGCCAGGTGGCACTGGGCTCTATGTACTTGGGTCTTTACAGCCTCCAGAATGGAGGCTTCAAAACTTTTCCAGACTGCCTGTTTGACTGCTTGGTTGTTCTTGTGGTGAAAAGATTTTCTTTATATCCACACTGAATCTCTTTTGTTGCAACTTGTGCTCGTTGCTTCTTAGCCTTCCATCATGCACCTCAGGTCTTCTTGATAACCTGCTTGTAGGAACTGGGGGGCTGCTGTTAGGTCCAGCTGAAGCTGTCTCTTTTAGAGGTTGCAAGATACACAACCCAATATCTTCAACCTCACTCAAAGGGCAAGTGCTCCAACCAGCCATCTTGGTAGTCTCCCTGGAATCCATTTCAGTTTTAGAATATCTTCCTTGTATTAAGGGCCTAAAACTATGTGCAGTGTCAGACATGGTCTAACAAGTACTGAACAGAGCAGGATAACCCTTTCTCATAGGCTGTGCTACTCATCCAGCCCAATGCCTTATGGGTCTTCTTTGCTGCCAGAGTACACAGATGGTTTATGTACATTTTGTGTCCACAAGTATCTCCAGGTCTTGTTAACACAGTTGTTTAAGGGCCCAGTGGGCCCAGTGTACATCAAGAGATTAATTGTCCTGCCCAGCCTCTTCTGGGACCCCCACTCGCTCTCCCTCCCCAGGACCCCACTTCAGCCCAGTCTGGAGCTGTCAGTCCCTGCAGTCAAACCTCAGGAGTGCTGGTTTCCAGCCCTGTCTCTAAACCCATCTCCTTTTAGTCCTGATTGGAGCCCCTGACTGTGTCCTGACCCCAGTTCATCACTTGCTGTGTTGGGGGCTGTCAATGGACCTTGTTACCAGCCCTGTGGGACTGTGCCCCGTGGTTGGGGGCCACCCTCGAATCCAGCTCTCTGGCCTTGGAGTTGCTGCTGGCCCATGCTGCTCCCAGCAAGATACATCCTTGCCAGGCAGCCCCAGCCTGTATTGCTGCCAAGATGTCTTCCTTCCCAGATGCAGGACTTTGCATTTGTCCTCGCTGAATTTCATAAGGCTCCTGTTGGCCCACTCCTCGAACCTGGCTAGGTATCTCTGAATGCCAGCCTTGCCATTTTCCTTCATAATGTATGTATGCAAAATACACACATATATACATAAATGCATCACTGCCCTACATTTTAGAGTATAAAAATGGTTTAAGTATATGTCACCCTTCATGACTATATATGCTTTTACAAGAACTACAGTGTTAATGAAATTCTGTACTATAACTGCGCTGTCTACTGTGTTTGACATGTAGAAAATAACTCTCCTAATTCCCAAGTGAATAAGAACCTCCCCCCCAGTTCTCAGTTCTCCAAATAAGAACTAAAAATTACTACACCCTTTCATTGGCTCAGGCTTCTTAAAAGCAGAATAAATAATGAAGAAGCTGCAATGTTTTCTTACATTTGTAAATCTCTTGTATAAAAAATTATTGGGGCAAAATTTAATTTCAGCCTTTGTTTAAGGACCTGGTGCTTTGTACATCATCACAATGATTTTGCTGCATCATTTTTACAGTATGCTATTCTACTTGGAAAATAGTATGTGAATCCTATGGCAAGAGATGGTTCCTAATGATAACACTTTTATCTTATTTTAGTGTTTCTGGATGCAGCTGAAGCATTATTTTTAGAAAGATCACATTCTGGGCAGAGAGAGTTATTTAACTCTATATTCTTTTGAGCCACACAGAAAGATCAGATCAAAGACATACAGAGTTGATTTCACTTTCCTAAAGAATTACTTACTTCTTCCTTGCAGTAATGAATTTTTTTTTATATTCTTCTTAAATATCTGAAATATCAATGATGTGTTTGCTTTTTTGCTGGATTGTAAATGAAACTTTTCTAAATAGTCTAAGAACTGGTGAATTTCTCACAAAAAGAAATATGGTTAGACTGTCCCTTGATGATGCAAAAGATTCAGGATTAATTCATTCTTCCAGATAAAAAACAAAAAGGGCTGAAAACAGTCAAAGAGATTTATGTCTTTCTACTGAGTGTACAGAATACCTAAGCTATTAATTAGGGAACCTCAGTTAAGTTCCTGAAATTAGTCATGGTGAATTGGTTGTTTCTTACCCACAGAATATTTAATTATATGATACCAAACAGTTGCAGAAGACAGGATAAAAGACCCTGACTCTAAAAAAAGCACTTTCTTACTTTGAGTCAAGTAGATGCGAACTCTGCATTCCAGATGAGTGCCCTACTTGGTTTCTGTTTGTTTCTCTCTCCAGAAACTGGGTTCTGGGAAAAGAAATCATTATGGTATCATAGAAAGTTTTGGCTCGGGTGAAAATTCATTGTCCAGTTAGCATATATATTATTTTTTTTTTCTGACTATAAACTGCTAATCAACCACTGTTGTGAGAGACAGAATGCAAGCACACATGAAAAGGAGAGTTCTCTGCCCAAAAGTGAACAGAGAAGGTGCTAAAAAGGAATATTATCCCGTTTTTACAGATAGGCTGTTGAGGGGTCAAAAGCAAGTTGGCTAGGGATAACACAAATGGCCAGGGGTAGAACCTGGCATCCAGTCCAGTTATTCTATATCCCACTCTTCTGCAGAAACTCCAAGGCTGTTCCTGATATTAATTTTTGCTTAATTCTCTTGCAACTGGCTTACTCTGAGCTTGTCATCTGTATAAAGATTAAAGAAATCTATGCCAGCCATATGAAAAACAAAATACTCTGTCCACTCAGCAAATTAAGTGTAGGTATATCTTTGTGGACATAAAATGATACAAGATGTAAAATTAATCAAGGAGTTATACCTGCTTTAAGTCCACTCCTTGGTTTTATTTTTATAAATTACTCTCTTCATATAATTGGCTTATAGGCATCATTTCACATTGGTATGTGACCCCACTCTAGTGTAAACATCTTTAGAAGTGAAGGGAAAGGAAAAACAAAAATACAGAGGCACAAGAAAACCTAGTAAAGTACTTTGGAGAACATCACCAAAGTCCTGTACAAGTAACATAGCATTCTGAGTGGCTTCTCGTTCCTCTTCAGAGGGTCTGTGAAAATTATCTAAGGTTTATGCATGCTGCTTCTATATCTTCTGTAACATTTTGAGAGACTTTATGATGTGACAATTTAAAAGAAAGTATGTCTTATTACTAATATTTTCTCCATTTCCCAAATGTCTTGTTTTTTTCTAGGGAACACTCAGCAGTACACGCAACTGCAAATTCCTGTTCTTGTACTGGATAACCCTTGTTATACTGAAAACAAAATTCAAGTTTGGGGAATACAATGAAGCCAAATGGTTTTGTCATTAGTCTTCCTTACAAGCAGCTCTTACAAAATGCAGTGATTCTGTGGTAATTTAAAGCACTTCAGTAATTGTAAACATCATGTGGCAGCATTGCACAGAATAGGTCAGGCATACTCAAGTAAAGTAACAGTGATGCCAGCAAGCTTCCAATGGGCTTCTCAGAAACCCGACCAGTGTCTTTCCAGTTTACTTTTCCCTGCAGATGTCTAGGAATTTCTATGGGGATTGCCTTGGGTTAAAGACTTTGTAGTGTCACAGCTTTGTAGCCCCAGGCATCCTTGGCATTGAGAGAGTTCAAGGCTTGCTGAACCTAAAGCTTCTCATCATTGTCCCATAGCGGCACGGGCTGTGTGTAAGGCTGTATCATAAGGATCAATGTGATTTCACTTTAAGTCATTAGATGAACCATCTAAATCAGAAACTGTCAGTGAGGGAGACCTACAGACTGCAGCTGAAATCATAGCTGGATCAGATCTCCAGAGTTCAACTTAATTTAGAAAAATTGTACAAACCAAATATATACATATATCAACGTCTACACTAAGATTTTTTATGTCTCTGCTCAAAATTTTATATTTTATTTTCTGAAAAAAACCACCCTCTTCCTCCCAGAATTTCCAATAAAACAACATTTCTAAATGTTAACCCCTTTCTTTCCAGTTCAGAGACTTAAGCAGATACATTTTGATGTTCTAGATTAAAACATTTATTCTCTTTTCTTTTAAATAAAAAATGTGCAGAACTATACCATCTCATATAGATACAGAAGGGACAGATAGTACTTGTCACCATTTAAAGACAACACTATCCTAAAATGTAAATGTGTAAGAGGGTAGTGAGGACAGCTTCCACCACTATTTGCATCTTGTTCCCTTTTACTTGCTGGGTTTTGGGGTGGATCAGAAGGCCTAAGGGATCTGTGGAAGGAGCCAGCCCTCTATTCCCCTAAGCAGCTGGAAGAAGAGTTTTAAAATGGCATATGTTTCTGATTGATTTTTCCCTGTTGTTGACGCTTTGGATGTTTGATTCAGATAATTCATCCAAACTACAAAAGCACAAAACTGCAGACCATGGATACTGATTTTGATCTGTGGTTTGCAGATGCCCAGAACTGAGGATTAATTTGGGCTGGTCTATAACATAGTTAGCTAGCCTGGGAAGTCTAGAAATTGGACTATAAATCTTGAGAGTTCAAACTGTTTTCTGCTATTTCCAGAATTTTGAGGTATGGCGAGACCACAAATACCACACAAATTGCCACATCTCAGATTTTTGATCCTTCTGCTCCTCGACATAATTGAAAGACATTAAAAATATAAGCATGATAATAAAACCTCAGTCTGTTAAACGCCATTTTCTAGTTTTTGAGAATTGTTCTACTCATCCATTAGGAAAAAAAAAAGGCATTTGTTTTCAGCTGATATTTAATACAAATATGACAGTAACATGTTTTCTCCAAGTTTAACCAGTATGTTTAACTTTTAATCAATGCCATGTCTCAAGGCCAGACTCCCCGGTCCAGTTTTGCTTCTTTGTGCCTGTTCAATAGCACAAAGCAACTGCAAACATGGTTAAACTTGTAACTCAGTTCAGATTCACAGTTCTTTTGCAAAGACGTATATTCCAAATATCCGGAAGGTAACGGTGTACATGACCTGTCTGCTCTATGCTGCTGTCATGCATTGACCATATAGCCCCTGCTTAGACCTTGGAGAAAGAAGTATGAACTTCAAGCAAAAGATGATTCCAAATAAAAAATGCTTAAATCCCTTCTCTTGAGAGCTTGGCCAAAGCACGTCTAAGAGGCTAACCTATAATTTAAAAAATAAGGAAAACTCTGTAATGGGTCAGCAGGGCCCCTTTATAGTTTAAATATTATGATGGTTTGGATTTTGGCAATCTTTGAGATTTCATATATCACTCAGTGCCAACTGATAGCCTGTGAGTTGAATCAGTATTTAGCTGACTTTTTTTCCACTAGATCGTTGTGGGACTTATGGTTCTCATTTGAACTTGTTTTTATACTTTTGCCAGTTGTTGAGAATTTCCTCATCCCCCTTTGTGAATGGGATTTAATATATTTTATGTTTGTTTTTTTTTAAATGAGTATCTCTTTTGTTCAGCAAATTTCCAACACTGTAGGCAGCGTTCCTTACTCCTTTTATGTTTGCGAAATAGGGTGGTACTTTGAAGAAAGATCTTTTAAATTGATTTCTGGTCTCCATTCTTTCTATAAGTACTTTATCGGTGTTAGTTTTCATAGATTTTTCCTAATTTCTTAGACAAATATACCACACCTATTAGACAAGCATTCAGTGACAGACTCTTTACCCCTCCATAGGTTTCCTGTTTGTGTTACCCCATTGGTCTAAACCATGTAAAGCAGAAAAAGAGAGATGAATATTACTGAATATTATTGTTGCAACACAGGTAAATCATGCCATATCTGCATCTTCATATGTGCTGTGGTTTAACCCTGGCAGGCAGCTCAGCCCCACTCAGCCAGTCACTCTCCCTGGTGGGACGGGAAAGGTAGAGTTGAGACAACTTGTGGGTTGGGACAAAGACAGTTTAACAGGTAAAGCAAAAGCTGTGCACTCAAACAAAGCCAAACAAGGAACTCGTTCACTGCTTCCCATGGCAGGCAAGTGGCTAAAGCCATCTCCAGGAAAGCAGGGCTCCTTCATGCATAATGCTTACTTGGTAAAAGAAATGCCGCAACTCTGACTGCCCCCCCTTCCTTCAGCTTTCATTGCAGAGCATGAGGTCATAGGGTATGGCATAGCCCTTTGGTCAGCCTCTTGTGCATCCCCAGCCTGCTGCTGGCGTGGCTGTGTGAGGAGCAGCAAAAGCCCTGATTCCGTGCAAGCACGATTCAGCAATAACTAAACCACCCGTGTGTTATCAACAGCGTTTTGGTCACAAACCCAAACCGTAGCCCCAGACTAGCTACTGTGAAGAAAATTAACTATGTCCCAGCCAAAACCTGTACAATCTGCCACCTATTTTCATAAACAGTGTTGTAGTCCTGTCCTGAGAAGCATAAGATTTATGTGGTAACTAAAGCATGTATAAATTGGTAAATTATGAAAAAATAATATTTTAACCTCAAATATCACATTTCGAGTTTTACTCCTCATTTAGGAATCATAACAGTATATTTGGAAGTGGTTTTAATATTTGAAGTGGGGTTTCACAGGAATCAGTCCAGAGATATTGTGGCAACATTGTAATTATTATTATTATTATTATTTTAATAATACCATTCCAGAAATGGTTCTGGTATTTCTCCCTAATTATTTTCTGAGGAAGAAACTGGCATGAGATAAAAACGTTAGCTGCACCTTGATGATTTTTCCAGCCACTAGCTTTTCTACTGAGAAATTTTTCTTCACTGATATTAAATAGTAAAAATAGGTGTCTTAAACTGAGTTATTAGAAGTTGGGAAGGGATTTAAAAAATATAAATTAATATTTTAAAAAACATAGCTTTTTATGATTTTTCATAATTTTAATTGTTTAATGAACAATTCTCTAGAGCACATGCCAAGTATAAACTCTTAATAAGATCAAGAATTCTTAAAATATGGATATCTGGACCTTAAAAATGTTGGTTTGTTTTAGTTGTTCTTGTTCTAATATATATTCTTATTAATAAATCTGATTAGGATTTGATTGGTAATGATTACCAATTTTTATTTTGAGGTAGTAGCTTTGTTGCTTACTGGTATCTAGTTTTTCCACAGAAGTAATCCAAAATCCTGTCTCTGATTAAAATATGTAATTTTATCATAGCTAGTTATTTATTCAACATGTCACTATTATTTTATGTCATGTTCTAAGTGGAAATTTCTAAGTTTTCAACTTTAGAAGTTAGCATATTGGAAAAGTAATATTGATTTTGGATCTTCTGCTGGGTTTGGCTTAAGATTTTGGTGTACTTTGTGGAGCTTGGAAAGTAGATTTGAACATATCTCTGAAAAGCTCTTAGCATATTTGGGGATAAATTCTGGCCCTACTGAAGCTGGTGGCAAGAGTCCAATTGAACATTAGCAGTGTAGGATTTCATTCTTGCTGTATACCAGGTTTTGACATCCATATTAAGAGGAAGTGAATCACATTCTAGAAGTGCTTATTTTCCCTATTGACTATAAGAGAAATCTACCGCAGATGTATGTAGCTGAAGTTAGGTGAGGTGAACTTATTTAAAGTAACTGAGCCATCAATCTTTTCATTGCATTATAGATATATGAAATATATAGAAAACAAAGTCCTCAGAAATGCTATTTATATTTGTATTGCTATATTAGCTATGAGCTTGGTTATGACCTACAATCTCATTTTTTTATAGAATGTGGGCAAACACAATACAAGAAAACGTTTCTAATGGAAAGAGCTTAAGAAGGTTTAAGCATAGATTGGACTAGCAGTTAAACATATATACATATATAAGTGTGTAGGGAAATAACAATACACAATTGTCAGTAGATAGAGGATTCTCTCATGTCAGCTTTGGTTATTCTGTTGTCTCACATCTTTGTACATGAAAGTTTTAAGTTTGGATTTGAAGGAGGATAATTAAGTGGTAAAGGAGTTTTTATAATCGTATTGGTGTAAAAAGTAAGTCTGAAATAAAATGTGAGATGTAGGAACTAAAGGCAAACCTGGTTTCTTAACACTGGGAACTGGTAGGATGAATTAAAAATTATCAGCTTTGTATGTAAGACAAGCAAGTTGTTTCTTGAGTTGTTTCATGGACCAGCAAATGCATGGATACAAAAAGGGAGGTGACAGAAACACAATGATGATCCAAGAGCAACATCATTCTGAATTTAACAAGGTGTGCTAAAACGGCATGTGTTAGTTTCAAAATAAAAGTTGTCATAGCATTTGAGGCACAAGTTTTGTCATCATATATGGGTTGTAAATACTGTATTTTAGGCTTCTTATTTGGGTGTAGTCTTGATGCAAAAAGCTAGAGGAGAAAACGTGGAGCAGAGAAAGAAGTCTGGACAGACTCAGAGTAAGATTTTAGTTCAGCTAAAAGAGAGAAGTTTTGAGTAGAAATGACAAAATAGTGATGCTGCTAAAATTTCTGTTTCCTCAGTGACATCAAAAAAGGGCAAGAGAAAGGAACAAAAGACAATATGTTGGGATTACCTGAAGAAAATTAGAGAAAAGCAAGAATACAGCATATATAGTCAAAGAAACAAACAAACAAAAAATCCAGGAAAGAAAAAAGAGAAGAACAAGGAAGATCTGAAAAACAAAAAAGGAATTCAAGAAAAATAGAATTGTTGGTGATAGTGTTCTATTTAGATGACAGGTCTGGAGAATGAAAGTGCAGTACTTGCTCTAAAATTTTTGCTAAAAATAATCACATCTTGATTATAAGGAAACTCAATAGACTGCAATGGATGAATTCATATTGATGAGGTATGAGAATGCAATAAGCAAGATGACTTCTAACAGTGACTGTAAACATCATATGCAATAAGTTAGAGACAAAAGGAAATGAAGCGATAGAAGGAGTAGGAAATACTAATTTTTCTCAAAAATAGGCTTGTGTTGTAATTGGAGAAAGGCAAGATGAGTGTGAAAGGGACATTTTAAGTGGTAAATGATGGAAAAAAGACTCTTAGACCTTTGAAATAGGTCAGAAATTGGGAAGGATTAAAAAAAAAAACGAGAGAGGAACATCTATATCTGTAACAAGAGACCAGGGACAAACTGAACAGAGAACACAACCTGTGTGTATTGGAAAAAGACTAAGAGGTCCTATGCAAAGAAAGAAGTTGAGGCAGAAGAAAAGACAGAGTCAGAGATGGAGTCAAACAGGGAGAAATCATCTTTAGAAAATGTGATGTGTGCCCTTGCATCTGATTCATTTAATTACAGATGTTAATGTACCTACATGGCCAAAGTGCAATATTCCATCTTACTACATTGTAAGTGGAAACTTCTTTCCTACGAAAGGAGAACAATCATTATTTCATTTGGCACACACTTTAATAACATTAATCATGGTGAACTCTTTTAGTATTACTGTGAGTATAATATAATCCAGTAGGAATTCCACTGTAATTAAACTAATTTCATCCATATTTTTTACTTTCTATTGACATTTTCTTTTCTTTCTGATCTGCTTACAGTGTGCATTACACATTCATTACAAAGGTCAGCATACTCTAATGTATTCGATATAAATTTTTAAATGGGAAATCAGACAGTTTAGAAAGTAAAGGGATATTGTCTCTATTGGCTGGTAATGACATTTCAAATTTAAGTATCCTCTAATTCTTCTTCATGGCAGTGCAGTGTTGTTTTAGCTCCGGAGAGACTCAGTGCTGCTATCCAGACCATTCTATTCACCAAAGAAAATTAGATTTATCCTTGTCTGAAGAAAAAAAGAATATTCACATTTCTGTTTGGTATCTATTAGGTTGTCTCAGAAGTTAATTGAATTGAAAGTGTCTGTGTACCACTTCTAACACACCTTTAAGAAGCTAAACTCTGTAGTCCTAAAGAGCTTTCGTGCCTTTTGCCAATCAGCACCAAGAAAGCTGTATTTCTATGATCTCATGTCTCACCTCCATGGTTGCTCAACACAAACCACACCTTTCATAACTACGTAAATTCCAGCTTTGGTTTTGTGTCATCAGAAATAGACAGAGGGGGACACGGATATGGTTAAGTGAAAAAGCCTTTTAGGCTAGAAGAATCCTTGCTGTGATATAACGGGTACAACCTCAGAGATCTCCAGCATGTTATTACAGAGTTGGTGGCATGTTAGATGGCATTGCAACTGCAGAATCCAGGGTAAATGACGACTTACAGTAAAGATTTAGAAAGGTCTCTGAACACTAAATGCAGCTATCCAGCCGAGAGAATAAGGCCCTGCATTAAAGAATCAGCAGCCTCCTGAAACTAAATGTTATGTGGCCTGGAGATGATAAAATTAAACTTATTTATGATCTAATGGAAATAAAAAATATTTCAGAATCAAAATTACTCCAAAACATTCTAATAGGCCTTGTATATTAGCTCAGCAGTGTCAGCTGACATGGAAAAGTATCAACACCTGTTACATACTGAATACTGACAGCTAAATGAATTTGTGGAAACAGCTACAAGCCAAATATCTTTTTTTGGAAATCTAGGTCATTCAGTCAGTTATGAACTGCATTAGAAATACATTCATCTTCAGCCTGCAGTAGACCCAGAAGAGCCTTTATTCATAGGTGGAGCAGTGACCCATTTCTTTCCTGGGATAACAGAGTAGCTAGAGAACACTGGAAAGAGGAAATTTGGGTTGTAAACTCTTCTTGACCAGATGGGGGTTTTAACCCCTAGCACTTACATCTCGGGAATGTGTCCTGCTCCTTTCAGTAGGAGATATTTGGGTTATGGAAGAAGTGCAACACCCTCTCGATTGGCAATGAGTTGGCCATGGAAAAAGCAGAAGAATGCCACTTTCTGATGGGCAGGAGCAGAATGAAGTTCCTGATCTTAGTCTTTGAAATGTTTTCTAATGCTTTTCAAAGAAATGGAAATAGATTTAGAAATAGAAATACATTCAGATCTCATATTACGATATCTGCATTTGGGTGTATATAAGCAATCTTTCGCTAAAGCTGATGGAGTTAACACAGTCAGCAGGACCCCTAGTACAGTTGACCAAATGCCTGCTCTGTGATCACAAATATCACTCCCTAGGGTTACAAGATCCCAGCTCTCCTATAGAAACTGACATTTAATGTCTTAATTGGCAAGCTGATTGCCCTGCTTCCCCTGAGACTCTCAGAAGAAGGAGGTTTCCTTGACCAGTGGCTACCGTGAGTTTTCTTCCTGCCCTGCCTCTTATGGCCCGTGCTGCTCACGCATCAAACTCCTCTGCAGCATTGGTTTGGAGGAAAGGAAACAAGGGGCCCTCAGGCAGAAAATGCCAATCTAGCGGTTGGGGAATTTGAAAGCTGCATATAGAAATCTGCTCAGGCTGAGGAGTGTCTGACTCCAACCTTGATAGTTCTCAGGTAACTGTTAATTACAAAATAAAGGATGGGCTTTGATGCCTCCTTTACTCAGTAAGCAGAGAGACCAAGGAAGCAGAGAGTGCATACTGTAATGAGGTTTGATGCACAACTCAGTCTTGGAAGGTGGGCAGGATGCCAGCATTTACCTGCCTAAACCTGAAGCACAGAAAATCTTGGAAAGAAAATGTCTCTTTTTGCAATCTTTTTTTTTTCCTTCTTCTTTTACAGTATATATTGAAAAATAAATGTTGCTGCCGAGTTGGACATTCATGGAAGTCAGGTGCTTGCAATGTGACTTACACAGGATTTAGGAGAGTTGCTCTATCCTAGCATATACAGACTTAGTAGAACTGGTTTAAAAATAGAAATGATTTTGAGCATTATTTTCTGGAAAGTATATATACACATAAATACATATATACATGTGCATAAATATATTTATCTTTTGAAAAAGTTACACTGCAGGTTGAGCTGCTTCTTTATTTTACATTTGCCCACAAAAAATAATGAAAAATAATTCTTTAACATAGTAGTTTATATTTATTTGGGTAATTGCTTCAGTGTTCAAAGTTAGTAATCATGCCTTACTACTACTCACTTATACTGTGACTGTGATGGGGTACTGTGGAGAACGAGAAAGTTGGAGACACGCTGCTGAGTGAGAGCTTGGCAGGTGTTCTTATATTGATGGGAAGAAGGCCCTGAGATCAGTAAAACAATGTCCTTATATGTTGATGTGTGTGTGTGGTATGAAACAGATAGCAGTGTACCCAAATAGTAAGGTTTTGTTAGGTAGGCGGGATAACCATTTAAATGTAGCCAATTGTATTGCTCACAAGGGTGTATGGACATCCACTCACAACCTATCTGTGTAAAGAGCACAACGCGTGATCAAAAGACAGAAACTATATATGCTGGAAAAGTGAAACTATAAACGTCTTCGCTTCACCACTTATCGGAGTCCGTGCCTCATGTGCCACAGGGTTCCTCTGCTAGAAGCCAAGTACCCAGCAATCTGGAAGTGGTGCAAATAGAAGGAAAGGACCAGTGAGCTTATCATATAACTAATAGGAAAAAAAACAAAAAACAAACTATCAGGAATTATTTCAGCACTATAATTGAACCTTTGAAGATGAATGCCAATGAAAACATCACTGTGAAATATTTTTCTAAGCATTTCTAGAAAACTAGAAGCAGAAGGATTTGCTGTGCCCATAAGAATAATAAAGCAATGCCTTATTCTAGCAGTGGTGGTAGGAAATACTGTTCCTGTGATTCATGTTGGTGCAAGGCATATACAATTTGCCCCATTTCCTATACCTACTTGAAAGAGCAGTTCTTTCAAAGTGCCTTTTGCATTCAGTAGAAGTTTGGTTATCACTGATTTGTCAAACAAAAATTCATAGATGAAAATGCTGTTTCTTCAGACTGAGCAATGTGTAGAACTAACTCTTCAGGCAGTATAACCTGCAAAGAGTGTGTCCTCCACTCCCTGAGATTCAGGCATTTTAAAGTACATGGCTTTTTGTTGTTGTTGTTGCATTTTCTCTTCACCTAGACTTTTAGATATGTGGAGTCTCCTGAGTATTTCCTATCTTCACGGAAAATAAGGGTGCCTACACTTTACCATTTTTTGTCTTTATGTAATTCAAACCCGGTATCATACACACAATTTAGGGCAGGTAACGGAGCTCACAGAGAGCCAAAATACAGGAAGATAAGAAGGCAGAACCCAGGAACTGGAAACAATGAAGTTAGTTTATCCTAAAGTACATGATTTTATGAGCAGAGAACCAGTGAATTTGGACTCCCATAGTTTTCTGTCTCGTAGCTGGATTTTCTGTTGTCCAGGGAAGTAAGTAATGTGGTAAAGATCTTCCTTTGATGAAGGTCTTTGTAGCATCTCTCTTCTGTGTATGTTTTCTGGCTTAACATAGCAACCTTCTTCTCTTGTTATAAAAAATAACAGAATCTTTTTCCTTTACCTAGCTATTTTTCATGAAACTTGTAGTAACTTTATATTTTTTGAGCTTTCAACCTTCTGTCAATATTTGTTCAAACTGAACAATGATTTCCAAAATTTTTGAGCAACGACATGTAGTTGAGTAGACATATATACTCATGCACATAGACAACCAAATTAATTAACTGTAAGAATTAAGATCTTGAAAGATGTGAAATCTACAATATTGTTTATGAAAAAAATCCAGAGAACAACCAACCGCACTGTAATGCACAGAAATCCTAGGGGAAAAACATGAAGTGATAATACCTATAGAAGGGTATGCTTGACAAGCCATGGCAAATTTCCCATATAAAATGGCAATGATAAACCAACATAGTTTAAGGCACTGTAGAAAAACATACCTGAAGCAAACAACTTCCCCCAACATCTCAAGGCCTCCTCAAGACTGAAAAAAATTTTACTTGAAATGAAAATAAAGCTAAAATACAACATTTTACTAATCTCAGGAATGGAAAAATGTGACAATGAAGTGAAGAAAATTCAAATATACTAAAAAGTAAGGGAATACCAGGAAAGAAGAAAAATCAAATAAGTTCTGCAGAGAACAGCCAACAGTGACACAGAAAACATGGCGAGCATATTTATCAAAGTCCAATGCAGAAAAACAAGGAAGAACAAGAGATTTTTAGGCTTCATAAGCAGCCGTAATTGGATTAAAAGTAAGCAAAGGGATGTGTAGTTGTAATATCTATATGCAATTCTGAAGAGCAAATTCTTGTAGCAATTCAACAATCTCCTCTGAAGGAATGAGTGTAATATCCAGGTGATTTACAAAGATCCTTTCCAAAATTACTAAAATAGTAGTGCAGGAATAAAATAACCTGAAAATGATTCCAGCAAAAGAAAAAACTGCTTGAAGAAAAAGTGCCTGAAAACATATCATAGGGAACAGGACTGCAATCTAAAGGATTGATGGAAATGGTGAAGACTGTTTTCCAGCAGTCACTTACAGCAATATGTTAAAGTATTAGCAAAAATTTAGTGTTTCAAATGCAATAAGATGTATAGATAAAAACTTCTTTAAATGAAACTTCTTTAATTTAATAACTGTTGCTTAAATATGTGCTGGCCTTTTAATTTTCAATGGTAAAGCTGAAAGGTGTTCTTCAGGCAGCAGCAGGAGGACTCCTGTTGGTGGAAACTTTCTGATATAAAGTTGATATTGCTAGTCCCAAAGCTATCTTCTTGAAACATTCCCTAGATGAGACATATTGCAGATAGGAGGGAGACTTTACCAGAGAATTTTGACATCTGACAAGCCAATAACTCCAGGAAATTTGCAGTCAGCCTGCAAGCACAGGGAGAACCCTGAGCTCTTCAGCACCATGTTGGAGCTTATCTGGTGTTACACTCATCTCTGGATGCAGGATACAAAACAAGGTTCTGTCCTGAAGTGCCTGGTTGAAAATGGATGCAGCCAAAAAACATGCTTCTGATATTTGTCCAGCAATTTAACTCTATGATCTTGGAGAAGTTCAACTTACTAGAATTAGAGAATAATGATTTCCTACTTCACCAGGCTGATATAAGTTCAATTAGCTGATGTATGTGATGTGCTTGTGCTAATAAACACTATAAAATGTTTGTATAGAATCACAGAATCATCAGGTTTTCTAGATTGGAAGGGAGGTCTAAGCTCATCAAGGCCAATCATTGATCTAACACTGACAAAACCTATCACTAAACCATATCTACCCATCTTTTAAATACCTCTGGGGATGATGATTCCACCTGGGCAGCCTGTTCCAATGTTTGATAACCCTTTTAGTGTAACCAGTGTAACTCTTTCACAGAAATTTAATATCTAATCTAAACATCCCCTGAATATGAAAAAAGATTGAAATGAACAGTCATGCATTGTCAGAAATCAGTGGTGGATCTTGGCATGCTTTATAAGATCCAAAGCAATATATTCTTAATATTGTTCCAGCTACTGTCTTTGAGATGTGCTATTTGCTTATCATAAATTGAAAAGTTATAAATATCATATATTCTATTTAGTATATCCAGTCTCTTCAGTTGCCAGATCAGCAAAAATAATAATAAATCTCTTCTTGTTTTTCTCAGCAATTTTGATTTGCAGCATCAGGTATTTGACTGACTGTATGTGATTGTAGATGAGACTAGTTACTGCAACTGTTGGTGAGTATTATGCATATGACCAGCCCATTTTCATCAGATCATTGGTGTAAGAAGCCTTAAAACAAAAGGCACCCTTTCGTCTAATTGGTAACAAAAGAACCAATTAGGAGGATGTTTCCCAGGATCATATGATTAAATGGTAATGATACTCATACATAGCAATATGTTCATGAAATCAAATGTGGAGGTGAATAATTTTCACTTAAAAGGATTACTTATAAAAAAAAATTTGGCAGGCCGATGAGTTATTCGGTCACAGAAGTAGCCTGCCTCTTCCACAATTAAAATGTTTGGCTAAGAAATGCAAAACTTCATAAAATGTGTATCATTTTACAAGGAGGAAATGAAACTGTAGTCTTCAAAAGGCTGCAAATCACATCACATAAGTCTTAAAAGTGATTGCACGTTGTCGTTTTTTTTAAGTGTAAAACAATTTTCTGATTAATTTACTAAGGAATAAATGAATACTTAAGACTTAGCTTTGTGCTTTGAAACTCAGCCACTGAATGTCCTAAATAGCAAATTAGCACCCATTGCACATTCGTAAGATGAAAACCTGTAATTCCTTGTAGAGGTATCTATGGCCTGTCAAACTGAACATCCTCTCTGTGATGATGATTAGGTAGAAAATTCATTGTCCAGGTGCCGAGTTCTGCTTGCTAAAAAAATTAAGCAAATCACTAAGCTGCTGCTGCTATTGTAGTCTAATCATTGGTTTTCTACAGTAAATGACAAGCCTGTTTTCCTGCAAGTGGCAGCAGCAGTGGTTTGCATTCTTCCTTTGTGCTTCCACAAGGCTTAATTGTTCTCATGTTCTGACAATAGTAAGAACCCCACACGACCCAGCTTGGATTGAACAGCTAAGGATGCTATCACATTTTTGTAGTGACAAGGGTAGCAATAAAATTAGGAAAGTCCATGTATGCGGCAGCCAGAATTTTAAGTCTGTGCTATGTTTATCAAAACAGAAAATTTGTTTTAAACAGGTATTTTGCTATTCAGAAAATAACATGTGAGAGATGAATGTTTTCAAGCTGGAAATTCCAATATGGAATCAGGCGATTTCAAATGGCATTAGCAAATCATGTCCTCCAGACAACTGCTGGTTGTTACCATGTCACACATCCGTGGCCACTCAACATTTTGGGATGCCAAAAAGGCAAATTTCTTCCAGCTGTGTAAAATATCATGCATAATTTGCAAGTGAACAATTCTTATGCCAGTAAAAATGGTGGTTCAGATTCTTTACAGTATGTGAAACACCAAACAATCACACAACAAGACTTTTCAGTATAATATTTTATGTTCCCATGCAAAACTTAGACAAGAAGCAGAAGTTCTACCAACAGCAGGGTGTGGACATTGCCCTTTCTCAGACTTCATTTGAATATGGCACTGCAGCCAATGTACAATTTATCCCTTGAAAAAAAATATTTTGGTGATATGTTGCAGCCTGTGACGGCATAGGATTATATTTGCACATCTCCAGAGCTTGCCTGGACACAGCTGTATACGTTTAAGTGTTCTGTTTCCAAGGAATGCCGAGAAACACAAGACAGACTGACGCCAACAGGTATTTGCAATGAAGTGGCAGCATACATACAGTCTCCTGCCTTTGTGCAGACAGTCCTAAATGTTGTCCTCTCAGTCTCTCTTTCTTAAATATGCAAACAGGAATAATGACATTCAACTCGTATGTATATTGTAGAGGATTTATATATTTTATAAGAATTGTATAAGACAATTAAAAGGTATCGAGAATTTGCTTTGAAAATATAAAAAGTCTTAAAAGCTGCCCTTGAGAAAACTTACAGGGAATTTAACAGGATTAAAGCCAAAACCCAGAAATTTTTCTGACAAGGTGCAGTTAAGTAATATCACTCCAGTTTCCAAAATTAAAGAGGATATTTTGTGTGTGGGAGAGGAGGCGGCGTGAAAGGGAATCTGCCTGTCTCCTAGTCAGTTCCTCCCTAATAACTTCTGAATGTGTTACTAATTGCAACCAAATTGCACAGAGGAATAGTTCTCTCAAGGATATTAAGTTCCCGCATGTTTCAGTGACCAATACCACAGAAAGCTTTAATCAGAGCTATCATTGTTGGAGCCCACAGCATCAAACCCAAAAACTGTAAGAGGACAGGCTTTATTTGTTTAGTTACCTAGAGAACTGCAGACTTGTTGTACAACCAAATTACATAGCAGAAATGAATTTGATACGAATTTAAATTCTGTAGGACAGTAAAAAAGAAATAAAAAGGTTTATTTTTGTGATATTCCTGAGTCTCTTTCCTCTGTTCATGATAATGTACTATGGTAAGCCTGTTGATAATGTGAAATTTGCTGACATTCCTTCCAGGTCCTCTGCTCCCCGTGTCTCATCTTTGAGTGCCCGCACTTCTCTCTTCAAAATAGTCTCCAGCAGAATCACTGAAAGCATTTTTGTATCTAGCTATTGACATCTGCTTCTTGGTAGATTTTTACCAGATAATCAAGGGTCAGAGAACTACAAAAAGTTTCAAACGCTATTTTTCCTCCTTTTGATGCACTGCTGAAATGCCATCTCACTCAAACCAAAACTTGTAAAAGAAATTTACTATTTTTGATGAAACTTCACTAGGAAGATTGGTTCAGAGAGCGAGTTCATACTGATGTGGCTATTACAGAATCACAGAATGACCTAGGTTGGAAGGGATCTTTTAAGATCATCTAGTCCAACCAATGAGAAAAAAACAAAAACAAAAACAAAACCTCACCCCACAAAACATCACCCAACACTAATCCGTATCCCCAAGCACCATGTCAACTCGTCTCTTGAATACCTCCAGGGATGGTGCCTCAACCACCTCCCTGGGCAACCTCTTCCAATGTCTGATAACCCTTTCAGTAAAGAAATATTTCCTAATACCTAACCTGAACCTCCCCTGGCGCAACTTGAAGCCATTACCCCTTG